>CP130735.1:36408346-36684694 GCA_030553155.1 Nippostrongylus brasiliensis | reverse complement strand
ATTATCATTTGTCACATTGTCATTTGTCTAATTGCTCTGTTAGGTGATGGCTAATTATCACCTCAGTTCTACATCACTGCATGATAGGCTCAAGTGCAGTTATTTATAACTTTGGCTGCATAACAGGTGGAGGAAAACTCGGTGCCGATGTACTACACATTGGTCGGATATTAGCTCCTAACACTTTACGCTAAAAGCAAAAAAAAAGTAAAAAGGGTAAAGGTATTAGCGTTGATCAGTCCCCTAATTGTAAGGGCGCTCGGCCGCCTTCGTGTTCTTTTCCGAATCGTATAGCCATGGTGAATGCGTATTTGGTTTATATCATATTAACCAGTGTCAATGAACGGTAGTGTCCTCAAGGAGGCCATCGAACTGGATCCGCGTCAAACCACAAGAAAACCGACAACACAGTTCGAGTGTAGCCGCACAACAATTAGAGCCCACCTACAAGCGATTGTAAAAGAGAGCAGGTGTGGTAAATGGTGCCGCACTTAGTGAACCTGATCAGAAGGTTACGACAGGCCTGTACTATCAGCAGCTGTTCAAAGTCAAACCAGCGCTGCGTCTCCAAGGAGTGGAGACATCAACGATTAAAATCCTGGACGACGACGCTTCACCCCACACCGCGAAAATCACCCTGGAGAAACTCCAAGAGCTAGGCTGGCAGGTTCTGCCCCATTCGCCTTACAGCCCAGACCTTGCTCCATCCGACTACCATTTATTTCGGTCGATGCAGCACACATTGGCAGACAAGGAATTCCGAAACGTCGCTGAAGTGCGGATGTGGGTGTCGAGCTTTGTCGATGACCGGAGCAGCCAGTTTTATACGGAGGGAATTCGTTCCTTGTGTCGGGGGTGGAGGAAGGTCGTAGACAGTAACGAAGATTGAAGTGCAGATTCGAGGATTTTTGCAATAAACTTGCTTTTTCACGCAAACGACAACCGATAACTTTCCAACCTAATAGAGCCACCATGGATGCGTTGCATCGAACCAATTTAAGTGACCATAGTGGAATAAATTAAATTACAGTAAATTACAGAATTGATGCCGCTCTCACCTTGAGATTTCGTTCCCGCCGACAGTCGACCACACAGGCGATGAGGGAGAGAAACAAAATGGCCAGCAGTAAGAAGATAGGAAAAAGATGTTCAGCTCGAGCCGTCGTGAATTCCTCCCAGAAGTTCATCTGAAAATCGGTGAAGTTGAAAAAAAGAAGGAAATCTAAGTTTTGAGCTAGGAAAGCGATTGTGTTGGGCTGTTTCTGAAGGAAACCAATAGCCAAGAGAATCGGAGAAGATTCTAAGAAATGGCATTTCATTTCCCTTTGTGCTTGATGCATTATTGTTCAGCTCTCCCGTTAATGGTAACAGCACTCAATAACTGCTACGGTAAGGTGAGAAGACCGTTAAGACTATTTCCTCGCGAGTTCAAATACGCGGCGTTTTCCTTTTCCTCGAATGCTCCATTCTCAAAAGTTTGACTAGATCGTTGATTGTTCCACTGCCAGTTTATAATATTAGGTTGGTAAGAAAGTTCCCGCCATTTTTTCAAACGACTGTTGTAAGACGAGCTCGAAAGCTTTTGCAGAGTGTGACACAGCGTTCGGAAAAGAATTATTCGCTCTTTCAAGCAGTCTATTTACAAATTGTGATGACTTTGAATGTCATTGTTTTTTTGGCTGGTAAAGTGGAAAGCGAAAAAATGAAAATATAACCTCATCGACAGCGATATTTTTCTGCTTAGTTTTAGAGGCCCAAATGAAATGTTATAGACCTTTCAAGAGACGATGATTTTCTCTATTAGATGGTACATTATTCCTCCCTATTTGTCATGGAAATTGCGAAGTTTCAAACTCCCAAATTTGTCGTTCGAGAGACAGGAATAATTTTCCGATGCTGCTCCTGGTTTTCTTCTGAAAGTCCGAGTTAATTTCCGTACAGTTTTCAAGACAGAATTTTTCGCTCTATCAGGAACATATGTTTGTTTTCGAGCCGCTATCCGTTTCAAAGCTTTTTCGCGAAAAAACCTCTTAAAGTTTCTCAGCCGAGCAAACCTCCATTTTCAATCTTTTCACCAAATCTCACACAATGTTCGAAAGAGGACGATATGCTTTACAAGATGGTATACGAAGCGTTCTGAACCATATTGGTCATCAATGTCTTTTAGGTTGTCAAAATGAACCTAAATCGCAAGCGCGGTGCATAGGGCTCGCGCGCCGCGGCGTTGAACCTCCCGGAAGCGCAGTTTTACTTCCACTTTGACGATCTAAAAAACATTGATAACCAAGACGGTTCAGAACGCTTTGTGAACCGTCTTGTAGAACGTATCGTCCTCTTTCGAGTGCTGTATGAGATTTGGTGAAAAGACTGAAACTGGAGGTTTGCTCGGCTGAGAAACTTCAAGACGCTTTTCTCGCGAGGATTTTTTGAGGAGCATTATTCGAAACTAAACACACCGTGTGATAGAGCAGAGAATTCTGCTCAGAAAGCTGCACAGAATTCAACTTGGACGTTCAGAAGAAAACCAGGAGTAGCATAGAAAATTATTCTTGTTTTCCGAAAGACAAAATTTGGGGTTTGAAACTTCGCAAGTTCCATGACAAATAGGGAAGTGTAATAGACCATCTAATAGAGAGAATCATCGTCTTCCAAAAGGTATGTAACATTTCATTTAGGCCTCTGAAGCTAAACAGAAAAAATCGCTGTCGATGAGGTTATTTTTTCACTTTTTCGCTTTCCACTTTACCAGCCGAATACACAGTGACATTCAAAGTAATCACAATATTTATATACACTGCCTGGAAAAGCAAGTAATTCTCTTTCGAATGCTGTGTCACACTCTGCAGAAGCTTTCGAACTCAACTTATAACAGTCGTTTGAAAAAAACGGCGGGAACTTTCTTACCAACCTAACGTTTGTCGATGGGAATCAGTATTTTGAAGAAAAAGATAATAGTGAAGTGGTCGCAGTTGATCAGTCCCATAAGAATGCGCCGTGCATACGTTCTCGAATGTTTTAGTTCTGCGTCATCTATTAGGAATCGAGTGCTCAAACCAGGTTCAGGCGAGGCTATCTACAGTGCTCACCTGAGTTTGCAAGGGCTATCTACAGTGCTCACCTGAATAGTAGATTCTATTTACTAGAAGATTGGTCACCCGGTTGATCTTCGCAGATTCACCCGAAGAGAACGCTGTTAGTGGGTGGTCCTGAAACAGGAATTTTTTTCAGCGAAAATCATTCCGACGGTGTACACAAAACGGTATTCCGTTCAGGCGGTCGCTGGCGGACCTATAGAGGCTACACGATTACTAGGCTAAAATTAATGGCAGAGGAGAAATCTTTTCTGAAATTTGACGAGCAGTATAGCAAGTGAATGAATGTGAACGCTGAAGACTTGCTAGGAGCATATTCATAGCGAAAGTCGCTTCAGGAAAGATTAGCTTCGATCAAAGATTAGTTTAGCCGCTCTCGAGCTCTCCGGGACACATCAACGCCGCTACCACTTGATCACTTTATACTGGAGGCTTTGCTGTCGGTGTTCAGACAAATGATCCAAAGTTCTAAGCTGTGTCGCTGATCGAAGACCAGAGATGCGGTCGCATAGAGCAAGTTATCGAAGATCAACGGCAGTAATCAGTGACTGGTTTCCAGAGGACGTCAGAAGACCACCAGGTCGCCTGGTCAGACTTCAAGTAAAGTTATTAGTCGAACAATCATAGATTTACTGAAGAAGAAACTCAACCAAAACAAAAACAAAAACTCAGATTGTTTGTAGAACACTAAAAGTAATCCACAAAAAAATTCGAATCACTGAACGAATGATTCGATGTTTTTCGTGCTCATCGCAAGACCCACCAGTCTACTGTGGCACGCAACAGGGACGAACCGAGACGTTACTGACGCCCACTCAGACGAGTCAATCATCAAAGGGACGAAAGAGGATAGTGAGAGCTCACGCGCATGTAAAAACAGCTTCAAACACTTGAAAATGATTGAAACTCTAATGCGGATCAGCGAAAATGTTTCAAAAAATGGTGTAGAAAAGAAATAATCAGAACAACACTGGATAGAGTACGTTTGCGTAAGTCACTGAACTGTTTCGAAGCGTCGGGGAGGAGACATTACTGGGGTATCCCATAAATTTTGAGAATTCCGAATGTCCTAGTTCAACACAACATAACTTCCCACATGTTTCGTGTTTTATCATGGTACTATGGTGAAGTGTCCTGAGCGTCGCCTAGATCAAAACCCTAATCGATACTTTCGATCAGCCACTAGATTGCTGAGCGGCATCATTTCTATCATGTCCAACCGAACCGACTGCCTAGTGATTTTGCTACGATGCTTCCGTTCCGGCAACAGCGCAAGCGAGTCGCAGTCGCTGGATAGCTACTTGAAGCGTTAGGGTATCAGTAAACGTTTCCAGTTGAATTAGCGCATTATAACTTTTAGCTCACCACCTAGTTCTCGGTTCACATTGACTTTTATGTTTTACTATTTTTACGTTTGATTGTTACTTCCTGTTCCCTACCTCCTTTTAGGTGTTTGGTCCATTTTCAGGTTTCACTCTCTTAATTGTTTCTGTATTTATTACGGTTTTCTCTTAAAATTTTAGCATGTAATCGGCAAACTCGTTGCCTGGTGTTTATGGTTCTGTTAGTTATGTGTTGAGGTCTGTATACCCACATGGACATCCATGTAATAAACATACAAACATACATACATGAGGAGTTTATGAAGCTGATGGAGCCCGATGCCCCTTCCACTGCAGATGGTTGGTTCGATTCGCCAAAGGACACTTCTCCCTCGACGGAGCTGTACGAACTGGACGCCGTGTGTCAACCGAAACAGCGGCCGTTCTCGCTGCTGCTGAGAGTGATTCAACCAAATCTGTACGGGATGTGGAGATGGAGATTGGTATTCCGAAGTCCACTGTGCATCGGGTTCTTAAACGAAATGGCCTTGTGTCTAAGCGTCCTTGCACAGTACCATACGGTCTGACGCCGACTGAACCAAACGCTCGTGTGCATGTCTGCTCTTCACTGCTCTTCCTCTACCGAACGACTGAGTGGATTGAGACGATAGGTGCCATGGATGAGAAGTGGGTTATGTACAGCAACCCTGACAGGAGGTCGCCGGCTGCCTCACGATAAAAATCCACAGCCTGTCCCAAAGAGAAAAGTTCAAGGCAGAGTGTTTCTTTTTGTACTGCTGTAGTAAAAGACTCGTTCATTACGAAGTTACGCGGCCTCGGCAGTACGTAGACGTTGACATCTTCTCGTTCCAGCTGGTAGAGATGGAGTCCAGACTACAGGCCAAACTTAATTTCAAAGGCAAGATCCATCTTCTGATGGATGACGCGGGCCCACATCGGACAAAGGCCACCCTGGACCAGCTAGGGGAACTGAGCATTGGGAGGCTACCCCGTCCTCCTTATCCCCTGACCTCTCTCCTTGCGATTTCCATGCACTCCGGAGTGTAGAGCACTTCTGCCGCAGGCGGCAGCTCCAAAATCGCAACGACATCGCACGTGCTGTCGACGAATGGGCAGCGTCATCCCCTGCTTCCTTCTGGGGACAGCCATTCGTTCTCTTGCCGGTACGATGGAAGGTTGTGCCAGCAAGGGATCATACATTGTCGGCTGATAAGTGGCTAATTCAGGTATAATTTGAAAATAATAAAAGTGGTGAATTTTCTCAAACCTTGTGGGACACCATAGCATATCGAATTGTACAATTTTTCTCTTCTTGAAACGACGGTATGATGTTATAATATTATTATATTATGCTGGCAACTAAGTTCGTGCACTCTCAAGGGCCTTCAGCAAAATGTTATCTACTAAGCAGTAAAAGAACAATTTCCAACAAGTGTGGTCCTTTAAAGGGTCCATGTACTTCAAAATTCTGGGGTTGCTGCTCTATTCCACTTCCTTAGAATACTTGAGTTTATGAAGCCAGAGATTTGGATAGGTGTATTGTGACCTACACTTCATTGGTAAGCAGTCTATCGGCCAGGGGTGGTGTACGCACCGACGTGGGTGGCAATCACTAAGTGCACAATCTGTACTCTTAGGTGCATGAACACGGCGTTACCAGCCCACGTTTTGGTATTTTGGAGCGTCCGAAAAATTTTCGACATCCATTTCAGCCCTTTTCGTGTGGTAGGGTTATGTGGTCACGCATCTTTCTATCGAGCTTTTCGCAAAACTCAAAATTATGCAGGCCCTTACCAATTTCTCCATGTGAGTACCTTAAGTTGGGTTCCAAATCACCTCGTTACCAGGCCAGGATTTCCTTTGACAGCAGAACTACAGCTTTCATTATATGCTCGCTGGTGCCTTTTCTTTTTCGATTCGATGCTGATTTTTCGAAATCTTCTGATATTTCTGAATACCGTCAACTAACTAGGGACATCACCCCCAGATGCAGCTCATTGCCTTTGTCGAGTTTCAGTAACCAAGTGGCCAAGCAGGTAATCATGAAGGCCTTAGTATATGCAAGTTTTGTGGGCTTTCATTTCAAACGGAAAAAACATCCTAGAAAAAAAGTAACAGGTTTCCCAAATGGTTTAGGGAATTACGAGAAACGCGCTATAAAACAGCGAAGAGAGCAAGAAAATTGGTGAACGCTCAAGCAAGTTATGTTTGCCAGAAGTGCTGGCTGCGAAACAATAGTTGCCAACATAATATATATGTATTATTATAATATGTTATAATATTATTATGATATATATAGGTTTATATTTGTACGAACAATCATCGCATTATTCTGAGTTCTAGAATATGAGCACAGAAGGGCAGAGACGGTCAGTGCTTCAGGCCCACGAGCGTGGAATGTTTTAGCAGCTTACTGTATCATGTCCTTAGCTTACTGTATTGCAATGTTCTGAACGTAGCTATCATCAATAAAGAGTGTGATCAACGCAAAAGCAAAAATCAGATGCAAAAAAGATTCGTCGGGTCCAGAGAGAAGAATGAAGGATCTTTGAAATAAATTCTATGGCCCTTTCGCAAGGATGACGTCCTGTAGCTGTTCATGGGATTCACTTTCGATCGCATCATATCACTGTAACGTCGCCAGGAGGTTGGAACACGGCAGAAGGACTTTACAGAGATTTCTGCCAATTTACTTGGTTCCTCTCGTTGTCTCCCGCCCTTAGAGGATGTAGCCTTGGAGTTAGTGATGCGATTATATGAAATTCATTTTCGTTCCACTGTCGCCTTGTTCTAGGTTCTAGCTGGACCACATACGAAAACACTACACAACTCGTTACAAAGCTAGATCGCCAGCCGGAAAAGCACTGTTTTTAGATTCTACAGCGGGTTTGGTGAGTTTGCTGTCAACAAAATTCCGAAACCAGTTCACGGATATAATGGTTGAAAAAGGCAAAGTGATCCGCGTTGATCGATCTAAGAGCGTGCATTCGTCTTCTAGCTGATTTACAAAACGTTTACTGGTAGGATGAACATCAGTGCGAGTGATTTTTGACTGTTCTCACAAACAAACGAGGTGTGGTATCAGACCGTTCAATTAAGCTGGATTCAGTTCATTATTTGTTTATTTATTTATTTATTAAAAGAACAAAAACACAGTTATAAAAAACACAGTTACGAATGCCAAGTGAGACAGAGTACATCGCGTTCAAGAATTCTTTCACCAATTAATAAATAAATAATCAATAAATAAAATAAAATAAACGTACAAACATCCTTTCACCAATAAATAAATAAATAGTAAATAAATAAATAAGTCAAATAAAAAATTAGTCGAGATAGTCAAGAGAGCTCAGGGTAAGCCTTACTGTGAAGGTGTTCACTAGTAGGAGGCGCAACTGACTCGTGCACGGTCAAGCGATCGATCCCAGCCTGGACTATTCCAGCCTTCCATCCCTCCGGATCGGGTAAATTGGCACCAGGCTTGTCAGGGAAGGTAAAGACGCTGACTTGGTATAGCGGCCGAACAGGTGTATTTTAGAAGCCAAATACGAATTCACCATGCCTTTACGATTCCAAATGGAACACGAATGCGGCAGCGCGTGCTTCGAGGAATCTTCAACGCCGATACCTTTATTTTTTCAATTAAAAATATGAGGAACGTGAGCAATATGACGTTTAGTTACTCCTCCAGGGTAAATTGTCGCCTGATCCAAAGGTCTTTGAGAGGAACTAAACCCTTGAACGTAGAAAGATTATGAAACAGACGCTCTGAAACAAGTCGAAAATGGTCGCAACTGGATAAGATACGGCCCACGACCAGCGGCGTCGCACTTAATCGATGCCACTTTTCTCTGAGAAAATTCACCACATATTGCCAGAGAAATGCCTTTAAAACCATACAAAACGATAACATATGTATGCCGTGTTGGACAAATGCGCTTCGCGAACGGGAGAACGTCGCGTTTTCGTGTTCTCACAACTACGTTCCATGAGACGTTGCATTGCCATCGAGAATTTTACCGATTTTCTGCACAAACCGGTCCCAAACGAATACGATCAGAAGTGCTTGGAGGTGGTTTGCAGCATGGCGCGGGTATAGCGCCCATGTTAAAGGTTTATGCTTTATTGTCCGAGCTTAACATTTCTATAATTGTAAATGACCGACTATCCATAAGTCTTAGTATAATGATACAGCCTATAATTACCTGCAATCTTGTAGTTAGCATTTCATTTCGATGCTAGAAGAAGGAACTTCTTCAGGTGAGGACAAGCAAGCTGAAACCAATTGCAGATTAGAGGTTGAGACCCACACTGACAACCTTTACTATTCTTTACGTCATCCGATTTTTCAAGAACTACATGTTATGGTTTTACATACCAAGAAAGCTTTAAAACGCGATCATTAAGGTGCATTATCACGGTAGAGGGTAGAGGTAAAGGTAAAGGTGCCGGTGTTGATCAGTCCGCTAAGGACGCGCACGACACTGTCACGGTAATACTGAAAATGTTTTCTGTTTAATCGGAACGGAGCGAGGGTGAGGAACGATCTTAACACGAAGTGATATGATAAAATGATATCACCATCTGCTTTTGTATGTCGTTCAGCGCGAAAAACATCCGTTCTCAAACAAATACCACGAAAGAATGACAGCGACCTTCCGCGTGTACATAGAAGCAAAGTGAAATTCCATCTGATAGTGACTGCTTGCGGCGCTCGACAATCTGCTCAATCCTTGAAAATCATAGTTCGGTACAGGACGCATTCGAAGTCGTTGCAACTGACACGAGGAAATCGGCTGAACTACCTACCACGACGACACCTGAGAACTACAACAGTTTCTTGTCCAACACAGCGTAATAATTAGTGTTGGTACGAGTTTCTAGAGTGCTGTCTATCATCCAAGGCACAGTCTTGATTGCTCGTTAACCTGTTTCGAGCGCGCTCGATGGGAAAACAAAAAATCCAACGAATAGCCTGTTTCCGTCCGAAATCAAGCCTAGCTATTGTATTCTCGACTATTTGCATCGACAATGGAAGGAATAAAATATAGGTTCAATTACCCAAGTTTGAGGTACTTCTAAGATCCGACCCAATGATAATTGTGGTCAGAGACATTTTGAAATGTACAGTTAACATTCATCGGAAGTACAAGGATAGAATTCGCTAATGACATACACATGGTCATGCGATTAATCCCCACTAGGGCGAACCAAGTCTTCCTTCCCTGCGGTGTCTGGTAAGTTGATACAAGACTTGTTCGTGAAGGTGAAAGCACTTACTTGAACAGCGGCTGGCCCTCGGAAGCCACTGTATTGGCCAGTATCGTAAAATATGCATTGACCATATCGCTGCGGTTCTGAAGGGAGGAGGATAGATGGCGCGTCCTTAAGGGACTGATCAATAGCAACCCTTTTACCTTACCACAAGCACGAAGGTAACGATGGTCAGGAGGTTCCTTATAGCGGCATGGTTTTGCAAATGAGGCAATTGTCTTTTCAACATGCATTTCTACTAGAGATGATCAACGGGACTTCTAGTACAGTGTGCTACCTTCTACCGGTCGAAGTGCTCCAAACAATGAAGAAAGTGTCCGGAAAACCGTAGTATTATTTAATGTTTAGACTGATATAATACTTTATCCGGCTAACGTTTCGGCGATGTCGCCTTCGTCGGAGCCTGGAAGGTCGAATATATGTACATATATAGTATTTGAAACACTACTCGCTCAAACACCATTCCTGACTACAAAAGTCTAAGGTAAAGCACAGAAGAACGGGAAACAAAAGTTCAAAGAAGTAATCAGAAGCGTACCAGTCACCCTTTTCATGTATAAGTTAACGGGCGAATGAACCTAGCCCACAGGGATCACCCACTATGACGACCTCATAGGGCGCGATCAGCTATATCAAACCCGCAGAGGTCGGCTAATGGAACCAACTCTTTTCTTTGTCCAGAAAATAACTATTCCCCCCAGAACGGCAAGAGCAACTACCTTGTAGACCTTACCCTATGAAGGGAACATACATCTTGTCAGATATACCGTGAATTCGTTCAGAAAGAAGACTAATAGGTCGCGTGAGCAGAAGTTAATGTTGCACTTATGGGAAATTGGATTGCGATTTTTGCGATGATCCCAGGAGCATCATTACAACTTATACTCAGTACAGTTGGCAGATAAAGGTAAGGGTAAAGGTGTTGGTCAGCATACAACGTACGTGCAAAGCACTCACTTCCATTCACATACAGTGATCTACGTGGGCTGCCACTATACCAGGTCAAAGTCTTTACCTTCCCAGACAAGTCTGGTAACAAGTTACGCTACCCCGAATAGAAGGCTTGACAAGTCCGACCGAGGATCGATCGGTGGACTGTGCAGGTGCAACTAGCGCTTCTTACCACTGCACCACAACACTGCATGAGCCTGGCAGACAAATAAATAACTCAGAAACTAAAATAAGAAACCGAGCAAGAACAGACAACTGGTTCGACGGCAACCACAACCTAGCATGTTCTTTTGACTAAAGTGCGATAAGTGCAAGATAATTTGTCAAACTCGTAGCACGTTCGCTAGCAAAAGTTCACCGACCTTCTCACCTCAATAGCAAGGCACGGGCGTTCTTTGAGAGAGGGAACAATCTTCTTTGATAATTCGTTGCTCTTCTTATCCGAACTGCGTTGTTTTTCAACCAACATATTTTCTTTATTAAGTAGCAAATCCACATTCAAGAATGCAATGAAAATAAAGATAAAGGTAAAGTAAGGATGTCGGCGTTGATCTGTCCAATAAGGACGCGCCGCCGCATTTGTATTTTACTCACAATCAGAATAGTAGAGGTTTAGTTGATGCTTATTTGGCCTATACAATGACTTCCAGGGTTAGCCGCTATGGCAGATCAGCCTCTATGCCTTCTCAGACAAGGCCGGTACGACTTTACCCAAATTCGGAGAGATAGGAGGCTTGGTTAACCCGGGATCGATCGCTTGACCGTGCGGGTGTCAGTAGCGCCTTTTACCACTGCGTCACACACGGTCCAAGAATAAGAATAATAATAAGACAATGGAAACTCTATATGCCATGAACATGCTCACTATGCCATAGGAATGACAGGAAATAAAGAGGAAAGAAGAACAAGCGAAGAAAACACAGGAAAGGAGAAAAATCAACATTAACCCTAAAATTTTTTTGTTCTGTTCTCTGAAATTTCCATTTCTAGCAATTTAAATGATAATGCATGATAACACTGATGTATTTTCAAGAGTCTTTTCGAGAGTGCAAGAATATCAATTATCAATTACAACGTCAAGGTAGAAGAAAAACCTCTGCATTTTATTTCGCTCGCTTATGCTGCTTCGATACGAAACAAAGCTATACAACATCTGCGGCAATTGTTCCAGCGGATATTTTCCATAAATTATGTACGACGAGGGAATTGAAAAAGTGTATGAGATGACGCCAACGGAGAATTGTTGCACGTAAGCTAGCCGAGATGGTTCTCCTCAATAGAGTCGATGAGGAACGCCATTTCCTTAGCTGAATTTCCTCGCACCCGAGAGAAAATGAATGTGTGTGTCGCTTTTTTGCCGATTGGCCGACAAGGCGAGAATGCCAAGTATTTCATGAGCACTAACGAAACAAACAATTTTTGTGCTGGTAATCTTAAATTAAATAAGGGACGCACATGGTGAAGTGGTAAGAAGCGTTACTAACACCCGCGCTGTCGAGCGATCAATCCACGCCTTGGCTAGCTTAGCCTTTCATCAGTGAGTTCGGGTAGTTTTGTATCAAACTTGTTGGAAAGGTAAGGATGCTGACTAGATAAAGCGAGCACGCAAGCCATTGTATAGGTCAAATACGCAATCCGCTTCGATTTTCAATGGAAGTTGAATGCGTGGCGCGTCCCTAAAGGGCGGATCATTGCCAATAGCTTTACATTTTGCTTGTCGGAGGTTTTCAACAACGATCCTTTCTGCAGAAAGAATTTATACCTAAGCTTAGAGAACGACACACGATCTACAAAAAGATTCAAAGTTCACCGTAGAAATGTTTTTGTTCCTCAATTCTGAAGAATTTTGAGATATGAAAATTTTTTGCTGTAACCGTTCGTTATTAACCGCGCTAAATGGGACCTGTTCTTCACATCAGCTAGTTGTGCTTGAAGTTTCAGCTTCAGTTTCCCCTCCAACTGTCCCCAAGACTACGTGTGAACTGGACTGATAAGGTCAGCTATGCTTTATTGTTATTATTGTTATTGTATTCCCATATTCAGAGACCTGACATCGGCTAGGTTTACTCTGGGAGTTTGTTTCTCCGAATCAGTATTTTCGAATCCAGAGCCGAGCAAAGCGCCCTGAAGAAGCATTCGAACCCTGCGTTTAGAAAATATTTTATGAGCCTTTACAGCTTTCGCCCAAGTTGAAATCCATGAAGCCAAAAGGCACGAATTGGTCTCTTGGAGACCTTCTTGAAGAATCGTTTAGAAATTCTCGAAACGTGAAATTCTGAACAAATGAAAATAAAAATTGAAGGATCATCACATAGGCTTGTAAATAATATACAACATTATGGTTACTGAAAGAAAGTTATACAAAAAATCAAGTTGAAATTTGATGCGCGAAAAAAGCGATTTATTTGCTGACAACCTAATAACTGTCATTCCACTCTTCAAAACTTTTCGCTCAGCTTGATACCTTTAGTCGATGCTTGCTAATTAGTTGCACTTTGCCGAAATCCTATACTAACTCACTCTTCATTGCAGAATTCTGCTTTGCATCAGGAGCCAAGTTCGTAATCGCCATATGCGGATGGATTACAGCTGCCGTTGGAGTTTTTAATACATCTGAGTTAAGATAACTAGGTGAAAAAGAGAAAGGGCATGGTGTTAATTGGTCCCCAAGGCATTCGCGTTCCATTGAAATTCCAGAAACATAGCGGATTCGCAATGTGCATATTCAGTGAGTTTCTAGGTCCAGTTGATGTGCCAAGTGACTGAATTTACATTCCCAGACAAGTCTGTTATCAATTTACCCAATATCGGATGGATGGCAGGATTGGTTAGCCTGAGCCGAGATCGATCGCCCACTCGTGCGGGTATCTGCAGCGCCTTTCGCCACTGCACCACGCGGGCCATTGATAAAGCATTAAGCATAAAAATTTCGCTTGCAACTGCAAACCTTTATAGAACATCTTTGTTGCTATGCAGATATCTATTAATAGCCAACTGATGAGTGACATGCAGTAGGGCAAGCCGACGCTCAGAAAATTCTTTGCGTTTGGAACAGAATTATCTACAAATCGAATGAGGACACGATGCATTTCAATAGCGATTTGTTCTGTTCGTTCCTGTGTGAAGCGTGCGGGTGTCAGCAGCGCCTCCTACCACTGAACCACGTGGGACTACGTTTAGATTTCACATTAATATTACTATTTTATTTATTACGCAAGCACACTTGTGATATACAACAAATTCTCCAAGGAAAGGCATGATAACTAGTGCAAATCGAACCACTACCAGAAAAATCAAATAACAACGACGCAAACATGAAGATCGACAGGGGTACGTCAAAGAGCAGGAACTCTACCAACTTAGATAGCGGCTTAGAAATCCCTTCAAAGCTGACCATTGGGCCGAAACTGTGCCCTTCTTCCTTAGAATTCCATATGCTGCATTAGCTCTGAACGTGAAGAAATTTTGCCTACCGCTAGTACTCGCCAAGCCCGGGTCATACATCGTGCAGCCACTCCTTGTGTTAGCTGTTCTTAAGACAACTAGCTCTGATGGCTAGATACCGCATATTCGTTGGGTAACTTTATGAAACCTAGTCACATCATTCCTTGGTCTTCTGTACCCCAAAGTTCTGAGATCAAAATTGAAAGTTAACATTAGGTTTAGACAACGACAGTAATAAAATGGTAAAACTGAAGACGAAAATGGCACAGAAATACAACTGACAGGAAAAATCACTGCCCCAAAACAAAGCAAATTACAGCAAGAATGAAAAATGAATGAAAACTACAGCATAAACTCTAACGAACGAGTGAAAAAAATATTCTCAGCGAGCCTCAATTTTATGATCGACAAAACTTTAAAATCGACCGGGAGACAAGCACTGTAGTTTTGTTATCAATGCTCCAAAAGGTTCTGTCAGCGATCTAAAATCCTATCGCAATAGTAGAATTTTCGTTTTGTAAAATAACAATGATAATGTGGTTGTTCCCCGATCAATCACAACGGTTCATCACTCAACGCAATCGGACCAGATGAGCTAGGAAGAACACTATCTTCTTTCATTGTCTCCTACCACTAACCGTTTTCAATCAAATCGCTTTACTTCAAATGAGCTCTATTCAGGGTGAAAAGCGTAGAAGAGAGATGAACCTATGATAAACCTTAGGTAGCTATCACTCCGGAAATCGCAGAATAGGGAAGAAAAGTCAATGGTTTTGTTTACAATAGACAAAATACAGCGTTTTCACCAGTATACCCCGCTCACCTCATTACGAGGGAATGGAAAATGTCCGAAAAAAAAGTGTTCAAGAACGTGTCGTTCTGGCAACAGCCGTCAGTCACGCAAGTCAGCAATTGCTGGACCGCGGCTTGTTGGATTAATATATAAAGGATCTTTGCAAGTCATCAATTGAAAACAAAAGCAGTTAGCAAAAGCATTCCCTCTGTATGAAAGAGACGAGGAGTTCAGGGAATGCTTTTGTAATTAGAAGACGAGTCAGCGGCAACTCATTAGCTCACTGTAAAAACCCGACGTCCAAACTTAGAATACGTTCCGAGTATTTTCCTAGGGAAGACTGGGAGGATCCCAGGAGCTAATCTGCCCTCCAGACTTTATCTCATTGATTTATGAGAGTTTTTTGTCGGCGACTTCGTCAGGGCGACGACGATTGCCCCTCAAAGAAAGCTCGTTAGAAGCAGAACAGTGGGTCGCATGTGCGGTACTAAAATTGGTTTCTCCCCACGAATTTGAGGTTCAGATAAAAGGTAACCTTCCATATGGATCAATAATAATCTAAGAAATGAACGAACCCTCTACTAGACGTGGTATGCAATACCGAAACTACGAATGTGTATGCAGGATGGTCACAACAAGAGCTGGCATAGAAAACTAGCTTGCATCGAAGGGTAACATTGTCCCTACTTCATTTTATTTAATTACGTCCAAGAACGCGCCAAAAGAAAAACAAACGGAAACATCACCATATATCAAAACCACACTTCAGCACAAAACAGCTCAGAAACCTAACGGAGGACATATCTTAGGTAGGATTTAAGAAAATATTATATCGACCCAGAGATTTTCTGATGTAAAAAAAACCCCTAGCCTCGTCCTGCAACTGACCCTAGTTGACCCAACACTCAGGAGCCGAGAAGTTTATCGGAGGGTTAGAAGAAGCAAAATTCACAGCAAGAAATTGCAACCTTATGAAGCATTATTAAAAGAAAAAAGTCCAAAAGTGTCCAGTTGACATTTCAAGATAAACTGCCCCTCCAGGCAGTTGGAACAACGCAAGGATGGTCAGTCCGCGGTTAATCTTTCCCAATTTTACTCCTTACGTCCATCCATAACAAGGGACGGGATATGGAAACTACATCTTACCAGGCCTAGGTCAACCACTAGAGCAAAGTTCTTCACTGTTAGAGCAGGTCCTGCCTACCTTTAATTAGTGAAAACTGCTCTTATCCCCCACTCTGAGGCCTCTTTCAGACGTCATGCAGCCAACTCTATTCTCACTAGTTAATTGTTCGAGGCACATTTATGTTTTGGTGTTGATGCTGTTGTTTTACACTTTCCTACGCCTGTCTTAAGCAGTGTGCACAAATAAATAAATAAATAAATACATAAATAAATAAACAGATAAATAAATAAATAAGTAAATAAATAACTAAGTAAATAAACAAATGCTTGTTCTCTGCCGGTTTTCATGACAAGCCGTGCATTCCATTTTTTTTCCAAAATCTGCAAGCTTAATGTCTTAGAGATGTAGTCCTATGTGCAAAGCTTTCGAGTTGAGACAACAATGTTCGAAGCGGACTAATGATTTTCGCGAAAATTCACAACAATGTTGAAGCTCACGGATCCTTTGAACTTCTTGCTAAGACGCCCTCGTTAAGAACTGATATATTGTACAGTCAAGTCCGTAAGATTTAAATATTTCTCTTCTCCACATTGTCTAAGTATGTTTGATCATCGCGAAAATTGAATTAAATTGAACTGAAGAAACGAGGAAGTGAGATGAAGGACAGCAGAGTGAGGGGCGAGCTGCGCCCTCAAAGGCCAGTTCTTTCGATCAGCAAACACATGACAACCAAACAAAACCGCCTGAGCTAAGCAATCGCCGCAACAATCGTCATCGTACCTAACCATAAGTGCACGACGTCGACATCTACAATTTATTTATTTGTTTATTTATTTACTTAATACGCTCTAAGGCGTATCACATCGTAAAGGGAAAACAGAACTCAGCCTAGGAAAGGAAGAGAACCACAAAATCAACAGCATTTCATAAAAACATAAACTAAAATTCTTGAGAAACGGAAGAGACAAACACAAAGGAGCCAACGAATTAGCTGAAAGAGCCATTGTAGCAACGCTCTACAAAGAAGCTAAACGGAACGGAAATTCATTTATCTGAAAGTTTAAAAAATCCATAGAAATAAGGAAAAAAGAGAGAGTCGGGTTGAAGGACTGGCACAACATTCCCTGCAGCAGTTTACGTTCAGTTTGATTTTCATTTTATTTTTGTTTCAGAATCAACATGAAAAATATCCAGAGAGCGTGGCTAGGCTAGAATTAGAAATATTGGTAAGAATTCCCAAGTTCTCTCTTCTTTGAACCTCGTCATTAATGTTAGTGTTCTGGTGTTAGTCTGGCTTACTTACTCGTTTAGAGTGGAATCGACCTCTGAAGACGACGAGGAGGTCGATACGTGAGGCCGTTAAAAAATAATTCCACCTAACTTCGGCAAGGGATACTATAATACTAGCACCAGAATATTGGTAAGATCAGGATTGAAAGCAAATGCAGACAGACGACTCATCATAACAGTTGAGCTATAGAATGAATATGGGAAAACTCCATGTGAGCAAATAGACCCTTTGCCTCAGGGCAAACTGGACAGTAATTAAAACCAGCAAAATCCTCAGTAATGATAGGGCTGCACCCATGAGAAGTGAGAATTCTAGGGTCGAGTACTCAGCCGAATGAGGGCAGATCGAGCGCAAGGTTATAACTAGCGGGCTTTGTAACAAAAAACGTGTTCTCTAAACAGGTCCGACGAGCGGCTGACGGCAACCGTCGCTCAGCTGTCGTCGTGAGCGAATGCGCCGCGCTTTCTTCCTCGACCTGATATTGTGGAAGAACGGAGATGAAGGCGACGACGCTTGCTTTGTGAAAAATCACCAAGGCCGATTTTGAAGGGCAATGCACCGATGGTAGCGTCTTGTAAAAAATTGAACTCTTTCCGATGAGGTGAGAGATTTTCATCAAGAAGAGGAAAACCGGATTTTCTCTTTTCTATCGTTTATCTGCGCCCTCCTTTACAATAGCAAATTTATGACTAGAAAAGAAGACCAGAAAAATTTCTTAGAAGTGATGGTCACCTTTAACCAACAATATCTCCGCACGGATGTGTGACCAGCACCCTAAAACAGCGAAATCTGGAACAATGTCCATTTGCAAAGGCACAAAAAGAGGTGAGAGCTGGTCTAGCTAAAAGATAGCCGTAAATAGCTAACCGAACGCGGGTGAATTTTGGGATTAGAGGGCAGGAAAGCTTTTCGATACTTACAATTAGATATTGCGATTTCAATACTGTTACGAATCAGGTTAACTTCCGGCAAAGTCACATCAGCAATTGAAATAAGGTGCTAGATCCATCCTAACCCCGACTGAGCTTTCCACCGACCCGGTTAATAGGGACCAGACTCGTATGGGAGGGTGAAGACACTGACTTGTTTCACCATTCCTTTGGGCTTTTGAAAAAGAGACTAAAGCGCGGCTTGTCCTAAAGGGACCTATGAGGTTGGCAGGAAAAATCGTGCCTTTTTTCGAGCGACGTTGCAAGCTTGCTATGAAAGCTTTTGTTAAGCATTCGAAAGGGAATTATTTGTTGTCCAAGATAGTGCTTGGATGTTTGTCGAATTTCAAAATTTTATGTTTTTTTACCTATAAAGCCAAGTGAAAAATGTATCAAATCTGGAACAAAATATACAGTGAGTAAACCGTCTTATAGAAAATTTCAGCCCTTCTCGAGGGCTGTCTAAGTTTTGAAAACCGTTTCATACCAGAGCAGACAAAATTTGTGGCCGGTAAGGTCAAATTCACATTTCACACTTTACACTTGAAAATTATAACATTTTGAAAACTCGACAAACAGCTAAAGGACTATCTGGAAGGACTAATAATTTTCTTTTGAATGCTGCATTCAACTCTCCAAAATCTTCAATAGCAAGCTTACAAACGTCGTACACAAAACCATTACCCCGCCATTATACTCAAGCACATCGTCGACAGTAGCTATAGGAACCAATGAACTTGCTCACCTTTCACTAGAGTATAGTCGTTTCGAGCCTCCACACTCGCAGGAGGTTTCAAGGATCAATAACTGATAGGTTAATTTCCGGTATATTCACGTCAGGTGAAGTGTTGTTTTATGGAAAAAGGCGCTACTCCATTTTCACGAAGGAACCTCTTCTGAGGTAACCAAGTAGTCCATCCCTCTGGGATTGATACAAGACTTTCCCGGAAAGTAGAGCCTGACTTGGTATAGCGGCACGCCAACAGTAAGTCATTGCGTAGGTCCAAACCTTTACTCTTCTCTTATACTCATGCCTTATACCCATCGTAGATAGTAGAGGCTATAGTACCCCTGTTCCACCTTCTCTAGAATGTCGACGTTTCGAGTTTCCACGGTCACTAGATGATTCAGGGATCAAACAGAAAGGTATTATCATGGAGCGACAACGTCACAGCGACAACGAGGTATCCATGGGTGAGCTCACGTCTGACATGGTAAGTTATGGTTGCTGCAATCCATGAGTAAAAGAAACGTTAGACCATTGGTTCAGGAAAAGAGAGAAAGAAATTGAATGTTTAATGCCAGCCAGCTTTTGTGTTTATACGAATACGTTGCATAAACATTGCTCGACACTCCAAGCACGGAGAGCGAGGTGAGGGAATATCGAGACCAGTCTGCCATCGAGGGAAGGTTCTTCAGCTCAACGAATGTGACTGTTTCGTAATTATTGATAAAAATCAGCTCATGTAAAATGAATAACATTGATCAGTCCCCTAGAAATGTGCCGCGCACACGTTTTTAACTCAGAATCGTGGAAGGCATGGGTAACGTGTATTTGTTCTATAATATACAACGACTTGTGGTGCTAGCCGCTATACCAAGTCAGCATCTTCACCTTCCGAGGCAAGTTAGGTAAAAGGTAAAGAGGTAATGGTGCTGGCGTTAATCAGTGCCCGAAGGATGCGACGCAGTCCTCGTGTTCAATTCAGTATCGTAGAGAATTAAGGCTTGATGAATGCGTAGGCCTAGACAATTACTTTCGGGGCCAGTCACTATACCAAGTCAATGGGTTTACCTTCCCAGAGAAGGCTGGTACCAATTTACTGACCCCGTAGAGATGGAAGGCTTGGTTGGTCCGGGGAGGATCGGTCGACCATGCGGGTCTCAGCAGCGCCTCTTACCACTGTACCACCGACAAAATGGTTTATGAGCTACTCTGGTCATTTTCCTTGAATGTGAAAATAAAAGTCCGGCCAGACGTTACCTGCACCTGCACGGTTGAGCGCTCGAACCTCGAATTTCGAATCGGCCTAAGACATCCGATTGAGACATACCTCATGAGAAAGATATTTTTGATAAGACGAAAAATCTTCCCTCTGACGTAATAAATTTTAAAAAAATCGACAGGAGAATTATTTAGTCAAAGAAGGAAGCGAATGCGTTGTTGAGAGACTTTTGCACAAGTTCCGAACGACCACACACGTAGCCTGTACCATCACAGTTTATGCAAGTAAAATAAATAATAAACACTCGTCGAATTCCTGTGGGTTCACGAGGAAGGAAACCTCGCGACGAAGAATTAACACGAAGAACAACCAGAGAGAGCACCATACACGAAATATCGACATGAATTCGATGCAAATCACAATCAGTGCGAGATGAACGGATATCGGAGGATGTGTGAGCAAATTCATGTCTGTACAGAATGTGGCGGCGCAGTGCTCGACGCCCTCAGGTAAAGGTGTCGGTCCATGTCACGACGGACGTTCCGACATCAATGGAAGACAATAGGCACGAGTTTTGAAACGTTTACGTCTTGTCGCGAAGAGTCTCGGCGAATGAAAGACTCAACGAATTGAAGAGAACAGGTACGTATATGTACAATGGACCAGTCAGAGTTCCTACACATGGTACTGTCGGGCTGCCTGAGGGAAATGGTAAAGTTCCCCGACCAGCAGCACGTCATAACCTCGTCGATTGCTGCATGTGTTGGGCTTTGAGGAAGTTCAGATTCACGTAGGTCGGATCAGCGATCTCATCGGATGGCCCCAGGCCACCGTCCCTCATCGTGGCCGCCAGCTGCTCGTTCCGGATCGTATGAAACACGTCGCTCACCACCATACTGTCTCCGGTGCCGTACTCGTTATAATCCGTCTGAAAGTAAACTGATAAATTTTCTCGTTATACGCTTCTGTGTTGAGCGAGGTGGATCAAAATTTATTGGCCTCACGATTGAAGCAACGATGTGTTCAGAGGCCTTAAAATTGCCCGAAACCCTTGGTCTTTAATTTGTTCGGCCAAGCGCCGAACCCTCCCCAGGAGTTCTGAAAGATTTCTCAATTATCAACGAAAAGACGACAAATTCAGAGATAAAGTCGGGATATCTACTTCTACTATAGATAGTAGTAAAAAGAAAGAAACGGCAAAAAGGTAAACGTAAAAGTGTCGGCGTTGATAAGTAACCTGAGGGCATTGATAAGTCCCCTGAGGGCGGTGATAAGTCCCCAGAGTCCCCTTCGCATTCGTTTCCCATTCAAACCTTTCATTGCTCTGGGCTCGGGTGAATAATGAATGCGTATTGGTCTATACATTGATCTACGGGTGGCAGCCGCTATACCAAGCCGGTGTCCTTACCATCCCTCACAAGTCTGGTACCTATTCACCCGAGCCCAGAGCAATGAAAGGGTTGATTAACGGGGCGCGGATCGATCGCTCGACCGTGCGGGTGTCTGTGGAGCCTCCTACCACTGTGCTACGCGAGCCCTAAACTTAACTGGCACAACTCCAAATAAAGTTTATCGGTCCATGCCCTTATCACGGATGACGGCAGGGAGCAGAAGCAATCTGGCTTCAGAAAGATGCTAGGAGAGCACTGAGGCTTCGTTAGGAAACGAGAAAGTGCGGTACCGTATTGCCGTAGCGGGTTAGTACCCCACTTGCCCCGGATAAACCTGAGACGCATGTTCGGATGCTGCTCAGATTGCGATTTTTGCGATCATTAAATAAACCCTCGCAGCTAGACATCTCTCCATCAATGTTTATCAAGCCGAACTACAAACCCAATAAAATACGTAGCAGAACAAATCTGTCAACAGCAATTTGTGTGAATCAGTCCAGAATAGCTACACTAGGAAAGCTGCTATTCGTTCCACCTGCTTTCAGTAAGATCAAATTCCTTATTTTTTCACAAACCGAGATAAGGACTTCAAATTGCAAACCCTAGGATTCGAAAAAAAGAGGTCTGCAAATTTTTGCATGGGAGGTGTACATAGTTCCACTTTGTTATACTTCCTAGCTGAGATGAGTCCTGTCAACAGACGGAATTGTCGTAGAATTTTCGAAATTTGACGATTCGTCACATTTATGGTAGTTTTTAAACACTTCATTGGCATGCAAGCCTCCTTCATGTAAAAATATACGAATAAAAAAATGTCCAGCTTAAATGTCTTACCGGCGGTGGAGGCGGAGCATTCATGCTTGGAGGTGCACCGACTTCCTCCTCACCAGTATTATAACCCCTTCGACGCAATTCCTGGTCTACATGGTACCTAAAATGAGGGAAATACGGTATACGAGATAAGTTCGGGTAAGCAGGACCGAAAATGTTACTGAGATATAGCAACGGTACCTGTACTGGTGATACCGCTGCCGTATTTGCCACTGATACTGTTGTTCCTCCATTCGCAAAATACGAAGAAAGTTGTCCAATTCGGGCACCTCGAACGCGTCCCACTAAAATAATCAAGGCAAATGAAACACACACGCATTATTTACCACGTTTCAGCTGCTACACCGGTTCGTAGGCTATCAGGGAACTCAGGCGGGATTGAACCCTCGACTCAGGTTTATGCCGGAAAGTATGATAGGCCACCACACCAAGGAGCCGCATTCTCTTATCATCCAAGCAAGCGGTCATTCCCACATAGCATCATTTCAAATTTTTCGGATTTTAAATTTGCGTAGGAAATGTGTTTCCCAAAACAATTACCTGACAGTCAACCTGAGCTACACTAGCTCTACGAACGAGAGCTCTACGAACGAGAGCGTATACTATACCCTCCAAACACAACCTATCAAACGAAACAAATTTATGTTTCGAAACAACCTCGGATAGCTTTCGAAAGTTTCATTTGTTTTTGTGTAACCCATGACGTGCGGTTTTGTCTGTTTCCTCCTCGTGAAAAGTTTGAAAAAGCGGAAAAGTGTTGAAAAAGTTAGTGTTGGTAGACTTCTCGAATTTCTTGTTAAAGACGAGAAGTTCGTGTTGTGTTCCCTAGGAATATGTGTTTACTGATTTGTTGGCACGATTCTTCGGGTTCTTAATTTTCCTAAACACCACCTTTTTGGGTAGCAAAAGTAAAGGTAGAGGTAGAGGTAAAGGTACGCAACAGGATGCGCGCTCATTTGTATTCCATTCCGAATTGTATTTAGATGTAAGGTGAACGAGTATCTGACCATTACAATGACTTGCAACAGTCTCTTTACCTTCCCATACATGATCTCATACCGATTTACCAGACCCTGGAGGGATGAAAGGCTTGGTTACCTCATAGCGTGGATTGACCACTCGACCATACGGATGTCAGTAGCGCTTCTTACCACTTCACAACGTGCTTCCTTCATTTAATTTAAGATAACCAGCACAAAAATTGTTCGCTTCGTTAGTGTCCATGAAATCCTCGGCATTCTCGCCTTTTCGGTCATTCGACAGAAAGCGACAAATCTATTTGCTCTCCCGGGTGCGAGGAAATTCAGCTAAGGAAATGGTGTACTGCATCGACTCTATTGAGGATAATCATCTCGGCCATCTTATGTGCAACATTTCTTCGTTGGCGTCCTCATATTTTACACTTTTTCTATTCTCTCGTCGTACATAATTTATGGAAAATATCCGCTGGAACAATTGCCGCAGATGTTGTACAGCTTTGTTTCGTAGCATAAACGAGTAAAATATAATGCAAATGTTTTCTTCTATTTTGACGTTGTAACTCGTAATTGATACTTCTGCCCAGTAGTGCGCGCTCATATTGAATAAATCATCGGGTCACAAATCAATCAAATAAAACGGAGCCCACACTCACCAAGATATCACCGGTGTCGTTCTCTTGCAAAACGAGGGCTCGACCACACTTGGCAGTCTGCCAGCTGAGCACCACCTTCAGGGGACAAACGTCGTCGGGAATTCGCGTCATCTTTCCTGCAATTCCTGGTCTTTGGTCTTGCATATTTGATGCTGTTCGTGCTTCCCAATGTGCTAATATGTCGACTGCTCATCGGCCTTAGAAGCTCATAGTGACATCTACGCGTCACCGAGTGATGGCTAATTGAAAAACGCCCGCCTCAAGAAGCTTATAAGCCATCAATCGCATCATCAATGTCGCTAGTCAACTATAAACTCTGTCTTAATAGAATTCTCCAAATTCTTCTCTAAATTTCAGCATAGAGTTATAATCTTTTGCTTTAATTATCCTAGTTTGAGGCTCTGAAGAAGGCGGTTGCGCCGAAACGTAAACCGCAATAAATCTCTGTACATACCGTTTTCTCTTTGGATTGGACACTTTTTAAATCACGTCAGACGTTTTTCAAACCGAATTGGACACTTTGCAAACCACGTCGGCCGTCTTCTGTTCCCAACTTGTGAAGTTCGCATCCTACATTTCTGTTTTTTTTTCGTATAGTGCCACGGAATGTTCCATAAAGAAATCTAGCTACCTTCAGACATGACTTAGTCCGTCTGGGAATTTACCCTTAGGTGATGTTTGATTTAAAAACCATGCCTCCTAACTTCTGTAGGCGCTGAGAACACAAAGCGTCCCGGTTGAATTGAGAAACGTCCGACGTGGTTCAAAAAACGTCCAAATCAAAGTGAAAATGGTATCTCAACCTTGGTGTCCAGCTGAGACTTCGCCATTCCACTATATTCGGAATTATGATCATCATTTGCTTTTGCCAGCCTTCTACAACTTTACGGTACGTGAATGAAGTGACATTTTGTGCAACTGAAAAATATGGACCCAGGATAAGTAGACCTTACGTATTGCATGAGATGAGCGTTTCCATTAATCGTGACTTTGTCTGTTTTATTCCGATAGCCGTACAGAAGCATACAACATCATAGTCTTAATTAGACCCTCCCAACACTAAAAGACTAAGGTTCAGTCGAAAAAATGAAAGAAAACCTACTGAGAAGCGTGCATGTGTCCTCGTCATTCTCATGCGAGCATTCGTAGAGCGCAAATTTGCGAGGGTTATCAGCTACTCGGAATTTTCGAAGCAGCGTGACGATCATCTGCCTGGAAACGACCGAATTCAGAATCTTTGGGTGTTTTCTCTCTGAAGACTATTGCAATCCGAATGAGGAAAAAATTCCGAAAAAATAACTTTGTCATAAATTGCGTACACACCAACGCACGCGACACGAGAAATTTCGTTTTTCAATCAACCGTAGGACAGTTGCTGGACGAGAATCCTTCTTTAATTCCGAAGCGTTCCCTTTTTTCTGTATCGAATATGGCTTCACTGAGATCTTTTCATCCTTGACGTAGTACACCTTTCGGCTGCCTATTTAATGCCTAACCTCCTACGGAAGCGGTAACAGTGATACATCAGGTAAATAAATGGTTCATTTTCCCCAGGCTGGGTAAGAACCCCAGATGATCGTGCCAGGATTAACCGCAAGGTGATCAGGTTATCCACATTCTTCTCAGACAACCTATAAACTTCAACGCCAACTATCCGAGGTCAAGTTAACTGCTTTACTAGTGACTGTCTATCGCCTTAACTGTCCCAAGTTCAAATGCCGCCGGAGGCAAAAAAGTCATGCTTCGCAAAATGGCACCGATTTGAGCCCAAGATTGAGGGGCAACCTGATGGCCACACTCTCGTCAAAAACATTACTGAAAGCTGTCGAAGTAAGGGGTCTGCAAAAGATTCAGCGGGAAACCGCAGCGCACCTTAAGACCCGTTCAGACTTTACTGCGTTGCTGCCGCAGTAATGACGAAACATAAGGACCGGCGAAGTAGCGCAGTGTCCGGTCTCTAATTTCGCTGAGAAAACCACCCACATAATCAACTATGCACTGAATAGTTTTTTGACAGTCCAGTGGACGAGCGAAAGAGCGCGCAGCTGTTACGGCTTTCTTACCGTTTTACTTTGGTTTACTGTCGCAATAGAGTCTGAAGGGGCCCTTACACTTAATTCGCCTGGCAAGTCGAGTAGAAGGATTTGCACCCGTGGGAACCCCATTAGGGAAAGTCGCTTGTAAATGGCTCCGCGCCTGCTACGGGTGTTGTTTTTGTCGGATTCGTTATGCCGGCGATGACGTATTGATTTCGACGAGAGGTGCTCAGCCAGTTCAGAATTGTCCCTCTCCGGGGATCGATATATTTCCGTGGGCCGTGTGGTGTCGTGTCGCACGACATCACCACCTCGTAGAGACGGCACACGCTTCATCACAGACGTCACTGCAGTTGCTCACCTTGTCGTCATTGTACTGTTGATGTTTATCGTTTTCACCGTATTTCTCGGCAGAAAGAACGATGTGATCGTGCGCAGTGAGGACGTCGACGTGCCTGAAATGTTGCTCACTTGGAAAGAGATTTAGAGGAACAGATAGATTTATTTTATCGGGCTCAAGAGATAAATAGGCAGTTTTGAGCCCTCTTCACACTTTACTGCTGCAGCAACGCAGTAATGGTGAAGGGTAGGGACCCGCGGCAGTATGTCATTCCAAAATTCTCGATCAAATTATTTTTTTTTCGCTAAGAAATCGCCTCGTGAGGTTATCGAGGGCGCTGATCACGAATCTGACATCCGTTCAAAGTTTGTGGGCGAAAACCACCCATATTGTCAACAATGTTCTAAATATAAGGTTTGCTGCCACAGAAGAACCCTTAGCACAATTCACACGTCAGGATTATTTTTGAGCAGTCTTGAGGTTTACGAACTACTTCCTATCACATGCTTGTTCAACCACCACTTCACATTCTATTGTAGCAGCGAAACCAAGGCAGAGCAATTACTGCAGGGCGGGCGTACTTCCGCAACAGCTGCGGCCCTTTGCAGGGTGCTGCTAGGAAACGTTAACTTTCGTTGAAACCAGCACGAAAGTTATCGTTTGGTGTGTTATTGTGATTTTATAATGCGCTATTATTGCGTTGCTGCCGCAGTAGAGTGTGAAGGGGTCTTGAATGCTGTGATGAAAAGAACTACATTTCGCTATTGTTTCAATTACCTGTTTTCTTGGAATAGCTTTTACATATACGTTTTACTGCTTCCCCGTTGGTATTCTCCTATTAAAATTGCCCAGTTGTTCATTAAGGTCCCTTCAGACTCTACTGCGGCAGTAAGCATGGTACTGCAGGAAAAAGGGGGTGCGCGTATTTCCGCAATAACTGCGCGCTTTTCCGGCCGTCTACAGGACTGTCGTTGGTCGAAAAACCATTTAGTGCATAATTGGCGATATTAGTG
Source organism: Nippostrongylus brasiliensis (assembly GCA_030553155.1). Lineage (NCBI taxonomy): Eukaryota > Metazoa > Nematoda > Chromadorea > Rhabditida > Heligmosomidae > Nippostrongylus > Nippostrongylus brasiliensis. Next base: position 36,657,261 of record CP130735.1, on the reverse strand, counting down.
GTTTTCGCCAAGAAATTAGAAACCGGATGCTGCGCTACTGTTCAGCTGCCGAGCACGCCGCTGGTCCCCATGTTCATCATTACTGCAGCAGCAGCGCAGTAAGGTGGGAAGGGACCTTAAGTCGTACAAGTACAAAACGATGGTTCAGAACCGTTTCACGAGAAATAGGTTCCTGCAGGTTTTCTCTACTATAGTGTTCCATCCAAGAAAGAAGAAAAACAATTCAAGTTTTTAACTTTTCGTTTTGTGAAGGGGAAACTTTAATCTTCTTCTCTTCCACAATACATTACAAGGCTGTGCGCCTGAGTATTAGACAGATTTATAAACGTTGACAGTCTACCACAAACGGAGGCATGTAGAAACTGCCATTCCAAGGGCCGCAAAAATTGCAGGTCCCACTTTTTCTCTACTGAGCCATCACAGCCAAACTGCGGAATCCCTTTGAAAACTGATGCATATGAAGCAAAATTCCAAAGCCATAAAGAGTCCTTTCTCGACCTCTTTTCTGTATCTGTTTCTATCGACCCAGTTCCTTTCCTCTTATCGTGGGTTCGTTCGTAGTCTCATCTATCCTGTTGCTTCATTTGATCAATTTCTTCCTGTTTGCTTTAACAGGAAAGTACGCTACACGCCTTCTGATTCAGTTTTACTCAGTTGACCGTGTTACATAATATCTACGCGCTATGTGTGTTGGGGATGCAGGGTAGTGGTCCGCAACATTACGTCGACTCAGACGTGTTATCATTGTCATATCAACCATTATTTTCGACCAGCCCGGTCAGTCTTGGCATGTTTGACAAGTAAACCCCACTCAGCTTTTCACACCACGACAATGAAACAGCGGTAGATATGACAATGATAACATGTTAATCAGCGTAGAGTCGACGCAACATTGCAGACTTGTTTGCTGCAGCCTCCAACCACCATATTTACATGTGATAAACCAGCAATTGATAACGAGCCAGTGGCATTACTGATAGAGCTCTGGGGGGAACAGCTCAATTTGCTACTAATCCTTCCGACGTGCGGTCGTGTGAGCTTCTCACTACTCGTCTTCACCTTCAAAAGTACTCTATAACGAGCGTGATGATTTATCAAGAAGGCAGCCTGGACGCGGTTTTCAGCGAGTTAATAAACGAGGTAGTGTATTCATCGACCACCTACGACAAGCCGGCTTCGTCGTTGACGTGAAACTTGCAAATGCTGGCTAGTATTCCCGTTCCTAACACATTTTTGTGCGCTCCAGCATAATTTAAATGCTAATTTCCTTGCCATCAATCTTGTCAACAAGAATGACGCTTACCTAATCCCGGGTGTACAGAAATCCCCTTTAATCCTTTACCAGAGTTGGCCTTCAAGCGACATTCATGAGTAACAGGAAAAGAGCAAACTATGAATTGCTGTGTTACTGAAAAGAAGTCGTGTGTTGGAAAACACAACAGAACCTTTTTCTTGGTCCACTAGAACAGGATTTTTCCTCGACGCCCCTATATAACAACCCGCGACGGTCATGTGCTGACTATATAGGATCGTGTCTGCACCTCCCCTGACAAATTTGGGCCCAGATTCATGAACGGGCAAGCGGTCTCCGAAACCTCGTTAACGATGAACCACTCGATACCGTCAACCACTCGATCCCAAACCCTGCCTCATCGCGAGGTGCGTAAACCCGCGATAAACCCCGATTAATCCCCGGCGCACGTTCACGAATCTCGGTTTACACGCCGTTCAGGGTACATCTCGGGGTTAACCAATGATGAATGGGTGCTATGTGGGTTGGGGGGTGCAGCGTGCTGTATCTGTAATATTGCGTAGACTCTATGCTGGTTGACATGTTAAGTTGTGAACAGTTCTGAAGAGTTGACGTGCAAAACATGTCAAAACCGACCAAGTTTATCGTAAACAATGGCAGATATAACAATGATAACATGTTAAAGTCGACGTAAAGTTGCGGACCACCACCATGCACCCCCAACCCACATAGCGCCGATGAATGTGGGCCCTGGTCCCATTTCGCCCAACCCCTGAGGGTTGGAAGATTTAGATGTGATCCTTTGAAAGTTTCGCCGCAGCCATGCACTTAAAGTATGATCCTGCCAGCGGAATCACCTAGAACAACAAACTGTCTCAACCGTAGGAAATGTCGCTAACGCATCAAATTTTGCGTGACACCCCACCCCATCCTGAGCAGAACTCCTTTGTTCGATCAGCCATCAGCCTATTTCCTTGCTCTTCTACTATGTAGTTGCAGTTTTCGTCATTTTCTTCGTATTTCTCTCTGAATCGGCGAGGTGCATCCGGAAAACACCTCGCCCGGTCCGGTAACCGCTCCTCGCGGGTTTTTTTGGAGGGGGGATTTCCTCAGCAGTAATTTTGTTCAGCAAAATTACACAGAGCATACTCTGGCCGGCAGCCTTAGAAAACAGTGCCCCCTTTTGAAAAAAACACATAAGGCTGGAGACAGACTCGCTTAGCTGCGAGTGGTCGGAGGTGATCGCTCCCCTAAACGCGCCACGCATTTGTCTTCATTTGAAATCGTAGAGCCATGGTGAGCGCGTATTTCGCTTATACATGCAGTGGCCCCAGCCGCTCTGCCAAGTCAGTATGCTTACCTTCCCAGACAGGTTTGGTACTAATGTAGCCGACCCCGGGGAATGGAGGACTTGGTTAGCCTGGGCAAGGATCGATCGTTCGACCGGGTATCAGTAGCGCCTCTTACCACTGCACAACGAGTGCCCAATTTCGTAGACAATAACGAATGATCAAAAAGAACATCTTACATCTTCGTTCAGTACCCAGGTTAAAAGTTGATAAAGTTGGACTCGCATTCGTGTCTATGTGTTGGCTGGCCGGCGAGTCGGCTGCGTCAATAAGGCCTGCCAATTTGGACTACTTGTGCACCTCTTTCAGCTGTTCAAATGTATTTACCACCTCATTCTGTGAGTGCTGCACGCTCAACAACTCCGTTTCCGCTAGGAACTTTCATTATGGGCAGAGCGACCTTCCCATCCCACTAGTCCACAAGAAATGACCCTACTAATGCTGATATGTTATCAGGCCCTTTAGAATAGGGCTCATTGACCGATCAGTTTATTAGCGAGAAAACACGAGGTTATTTGGTACTTTTTATTTGTAGTGCACACGATTCCCTTTAGCTGAACAAGGTATTTATTGAGCTGTTCTTCTTTCTGTTTTCTTCATTCAGCGTTTTCTAGTAGAAAATTCACCTTCCACATTGTTGGCGCCTTTAGAAAGAAAAAGTGTAGAAAAAATATTGGGTATGAGCGTTCACTGCTCAAACAACCCTGAAAGACCAACGACCAAAAGCAACTGCAGCGCCTACATAGTTACTCATGCAGGTTTGTTGATACCGACACCTGTTATTAGATTAACTCCGAGACTGCTTTCTGACGCGCTGTCGACCCGCCCCTTTCTCATGAACGTCTTTGATTATTGACTCGCTACATTATCTAATGTGTCTGGCATCATCTAAACCTTTAGAAAGACTTATTAGGCGATGGCGCGCCACTTTCACCCGTACGGTTGAGCGATCGATCCTCGCCCGGACAGCCAAGTCTTCCATCCCTTCGGGTTTACTAGTATCAGACCTGTTTGCAAAGGTGATGACACTGGCTTGAAGAAGAGCTGGCCCCGTGTGCCATTGTATAGGCGAACTACGCATTTTCTCTGCGGTTCCAAATAGAAGACGAGTGCATGGCGCATCCTTACACATCTGATCAACACAGATCACTTTGCAGTGAAATTGTTTATGAGCATCTTCGCATCAATTGAGCTCATTTGTTTTTCTTGAATATCAGCCTACCGCTGAGCAGTGCTGATTTTTATTGTCCATAACATGTACGTGTAAAGTCGAGTGTTAGTGACGCTATTGCGTTTGTGGCTGTTAAATTCTAATATAACCAGAGCGTGTCGTCTTGTTCGGGTTGCCCGTAAGGAGGGATAATTCACCGAATTCATTACAGCGACGATCACCGGATTTTGAACATTTTCGACAACAATTCTAGTGAAGCCAGCACATAAGATCCGACGATTCTTCAAGCCTAAGCCTAAGCCTATGTGAGACCAACGCCATTCCTACTGCTGCAAAAGGGGACGTGGAGTGGAGTAGGATGACGTCTGTGAAATTTTTGCGTACCATACCTCATTACACGGCAGCGTGTAAGGCCCTTGTTATACGTTCGCTCACCCCCAGCGTAACTCGTCCATTCAGTATCAGACACCGTGGGGCCAGACACGTTTGTACGAGTTCACCACGCCAGCGTCACCATGATAACTCGTACAAACGTGTCTGGCCCCACGATGTCTGGTACTGAATGGACGAGTTACGCTGGGGGTGAGCGAATGTATAACAAGGGCCTAAGGTAAATTGTTGGTGGTTTTGATGGTTTTACTGCCACAATAGAGTGTGAAGAGGCCTAATGGGCCTGACATAAGTGTTGTATCAAGCTCAGAAGCAGTTCACAGTTCAATTACATCGGTGTAGTAACTGATGAACATAGCTAGTGGAGAGGAGCGAAGGTGATAGCGAGGCAGTCGCTGTCTGCCGGTCCCAACGTGAAAGATACCGTGTCCCAAGGGTACTGCTGCAAAAGGACACGGCTATCGACGAGGTTGGGTACACTTCTCGTTGGTGCTCGGCTCTGATTTGCCATCATAGCAAAAAGTTATCGGAAGGTTCGAGGTCTGAGCATCGCATTTCCCTGCGGTGATTTTCCTTCGAAACGACCCACTTATGTTGGGCAGTATTTGCGCACTTGTTTTATGCCTCTATACGGGCACAAATGTTCGTTGCAAAGCTTTATCGAAGGCCAAAGTGGCTTCCTCAAGCCAAAGTGGCTTGAGAAGTGTCCAATTTGGTTTAAAAAACGTCCGACGTGGTTTGAAAAACGTCCAAATCAAAGTGAAAATGATATATATCCATAATCTTCGCGAACACCGTTGGATCTCAGGGTATTGCTCACTGGCGAATAGGCTTGGACTCATCTCTCTCCCTACGGAAATTGCATCTTCTGCCCTGTTACAAACAGCAATCAATTCTCACCCCAAAATATCAATTAATGCCGTTTGTTTATGCATGAACTGCAGAATAATTGCAGAGTAGGCGAACGTTGCTGTAAACATCATCGTTAACGCCGACCGTTTCGTTTCACTTTCATGAGATAGCAGCCGAACTCCTTCGCAGTTCCTTGAGAGCTCTACCCGTCACTTCGGATCTCTTGGACGGCACTATACCACCATGGTCCCGCTTGGTATGCTCATACCTATATAATTAGGTCCGATGCCTAAGCTCCTTAGTTCTCAATCCCACTCCGACCAGATTACTTGAAAAAATGCTTTCCGAATGCATTTCCTTCGCTAGCAAGAAGGAAAGACGACGACCACATAATGCTGGAGTCCTTGTTCGATGTACCCGTTGAATTCATGAAACAAATCTGATTTTGTTAATTATATGTGTCCGCAACATGCTCTGGTTTTGCTTTGTTCATTGTCGTTTCTCTAATTTATATCCAATCGGAAAAGCTCACTTGCAGGCGAATATTTGGGCAGACGAAGGAAGCAAAGTAAAAGGTATGACACCGGATAATGGACATCGATTGGAGGTAAGTCTCAGAAAAATTCATGCTTTTATCCTCTGATGGTTTGAACAGCCCCGAGTACAATTGTCGCCCACCCTTGTGAATCAAGATGCGACCACAAACTATTAGTCATTGTGTTGACATAATACGTTAAATTATCCCAGGGGTACACCGCTGCTCTGGCCTTCCAACAAAATTATCCGAGATTTATCCGAGGTTTCCACGCATACATTTTTAACCCCTTCTTTGACACCTGTGCCCAGATTCATGAACGGAGCGAAAGGTATCCGATACCTTGTTGGCGCTATACCCATCCGATACCGTGAGTCTGCGGCCATTTCTCATTCGTGGAGAGAGACCTTGACGGCTTATGGCGCAACAGCCGCAATCGCACTCATTGCGACCAACTCATCGACTCCGCCGTCTGACTCTAGCTTAGAACCGCGGCGCTGCTAGAAGAAATACTATTGCGCTGCGGTTCGGCCAGAGTCGATAAAAGGTTGCGTTTAACATGGGAAGTTTAAGATTTGATTAAAGATTTGAGTTAAAGATAGACAAAGGTCTCGCGTCGAGGTCTCCGAAACCATGCCTCATCGCGAGGTGTCGGAGACTCCTCCTAAACTTCGTCTAAACCGAATATCGGTATGCGCACCGTTCGGGGTATACAGCGCCGATACCCGTCGTGAATCCCGGGACGACTGTACGGATTGACGGCTCTACAGCATCTCGCGACTTTTGAAATTGTGAATTTTAAATTAAAAAGTCATCATGAAGACATTTCTTTCAGAACAAGGATGACACAAATATAGACGCATGCTTGGAGCAGTTGGCTCGAGCGATCTCAGCTCACGTGACGGACATTCTGATTGAACGCCTCGGACTGGAGGAGAGAATCGCCAACGACTCCTGCAGCGCTACGAATGGAAAAGCGAAAACAGATGGATTGAGACGAAGGGTAGGTTACGGCATTGGGTTGAGTCATAAGAATTTGACATTTGCAGATGTGTGGGTTTGAGATCAAATTGAATGAAGGTAGCAATCAAAACAAGTAAGGAACAAATCGATAGATGAAGGAAAACTCTCGAAATCGTCCACTGAATTCATTTTGATAAAGTTGCTTTTTATTACAATTTTCGAGTGGAGTAACAGCCGTGGGATCGGAAATTTCGCGTTCTAGATTTCTGGGATTTGATTTAAAGTTGAAGAATGATCAGAGAGCAGGGCACTCAACCGCAAATTTGTTGTTCGAGCGGAAGGACTAGTTTCTTTGTGGATGTTGGTTCCACCGAAGCGAAAACGCATCAACATTCCTTCCAGAAAATTCAATTCCTTGAAAAGATCACCCACAACAAAAGGTCAGGGTAAAGGGTCCACATACCAGTACTGTAAACATTATTTCAGCAAACATCATCACCATCGCTTTTCTACTCACCACGTTCCCTTCAACCAAGTCCAGTTCCGAGTCGACGAAATCGAGAACCTCGAAGAGTAGTTGATGCAGGTGTGAATTTTTGTTTCGAACGAGTCGCCAAAAAAGCAGGCAAAAAAGCTTTCTAGGAAAACCGCCAATAGAAAGGCCGAGCTCAAGGTGTGGGCCTCGAGGCGACAATGTGGTGAGTCATCGAATATAGAGCAAAAGGCAACGATCTATAAACGGATTGGCACTAGCTTCTCCCTGTTAAGGCGCTTGAACGGTCGGCGTCAACTTGTTCACTATCGGCCTCTCTGACGATATTTTCAGATGTCGAGCTTGTTATTGTAATTGAATGATATATAAATTTCTCCTCTTCTCCTAGTTGAAGTTCACTTACCCACCTTAAAAAGGTGTCTTCAAGATGACATTGTAATTTAAAATCCTTAATTTCAAAAGTCGCCATCCGTTACCGCCATCCGTTAACAATGTGTATTTCGCAGCAATTTGAAATTCTGCGTATGTGAACAATTTTTGAAAGTAAAGCACCAACCAGTGCTCAACACCGCTGTCACACGTACCTCGAAATTTAAACTTTGACCAATTTCCCGCTTAATATCCACCGTTAAAGTTTTTAAAAATATCTCTAGAACACAACATCAAAATGAGTTGGTTTTCTTCAAGAGATTATTTCACCGTAATTTAGATGCGGTTTTTAGATGGCTGTAATTTAGATCCGTTCGTATTTAGCCGCAAAGCAGCCCTAATAATTATTGAATACTGGTCAGAGACGTAGAGGACGCGGTATAGCGCCATAAGTATAGCAGTAGTATACTTTGACATGGACAAGGAGAAAGCATGGTGAATGGATCTCATCCTGATTTCGAAGCGTGTAGAAGAAAATGGCAAATCCGATTTTAGAGTAGCTAGCCTATTAATTCACAGGTGCGCGTGGTGCAGTGGTAAGAGGCGCTACCTCCATCTCAGCAGTCGAGTGATCGATCATCGCCCAGGCTAACCAGGGTTTCCATCTTTCCGAGGTCGGGGTAAATGGTGCCTGACATGATCTGCGACTGATTTCGGCAAGTCTTTGCATACGCCAAGAACGAATTCACCAAGTCTGTACAATTCTGAGTGGTAAATGCGTGCGTAGCGCGACTTTAGGGGACTTGAAAGTTGGCCACTATATTTTTCAAATATTTTCTACCTATTCTGATTTTTTCAGCCACTCATACGCTATCACAGCGAAAACCGTTTGCACCGAATCGAACCGCGTCGACGCGACAATGAGACGCCGCTGGAAAATCGCGCAAGTCGCCTACGAAGGGCGAATATTGGTCGTCGAATGGCTGAACGAGGTGAGAATGAGAAGTTCCCTCCTTCGAACCACCATAAGACCGTGGAACATTTCAGAAAAATCAGCTCAATGAACTTCCTTCTACGTCTGGATCTGGTCTTGTTAGACAAATAAACAATAAACATTGTTTGCCGCTTTTACGTGTCCATGAATGAGGAAAAATCAACACGAAAACTTTTCAAGAGAGTGAATGAGCCGTAATACGGATCAAAATGTGGAGAAACATAAAAAGCAAAATCAAGTGCGGTGAAGCTTCATCATAAAACAACGAAAGGATTTACCTTCATGTTCTGATAAGAGATAAAATCGCGTACAGGATGGAAACGGGTTTTCCAGAATCAAGTGAGCTTACTGTTGATGAGATTCACCAATCGAAAAGATTATGCCCGGTGTAGATGCAATTCTAATTTGTCTACATTGAAACGATGATATTGTCATGAATATCCAGATATTCATGATGACTTATTCGATCCTGGGTTTGTCGACAGTAAATCTGTAGCCAATAGTCAGTAGCTGAAGATTATCTGCACATATTAGCCGGCGGAAAATGACCTGGTAGGATCATTCCGGGAGTTTCTGTCGACATTTCATCACTTCTTCTAAAGCTAGCAGAGTTCCCGTTTTGGGTCGCATATTAATGCGGTGCTCCTATAGCTCATGGTTGATTATGTGGTAGCTGATTGTTGTCCGTATTATTTGTATTATTTTAGCAGTATTATTAGAAGTTATACTAGTCCGACCAACGTTCATCAATCACTGAACCACTGAAGAACCTTACACTTAGAATGTACAAATCCGGCAGCACATTTTAGACAAATACTACGACGTTCTGATCTTGTGAAGTAATCGCTTGGAGAAAATTGAAAGTGTTTAAAATGTTAAAGAGTAAGAGAAGCGTAAGTGCGCACCGAAACCAGAATTTTAAACTTCGAATTCCCGTGGGATAACGAACTTCACAACCTACTGTACGGGTTAAAGTAAGAGCCTCTTCAGACTCTGCTGCAGCAGTAAGCCAAAGTAGAGCAGTAAAACGGAGGATGCGCGTAGTTCCGCAATAGCTGCGCGCTTTTGCGGCCGTCCACTGTGCTGTCGTTGGTCGAAAAATGTTTAGTGCATAGTTGACGATATAGTTGGTCATCGCAAAAAATTTGCAAACGGATGTGAGATTCGTCACCAGCACCCCTGATAATCTAACCAGGCGAAATTTCAGCAAAAAATCAAAGATTGAAGAAGAAAAATTCCAAGAAGAATTCCCTGCAGCGACAGCAACGCAGTAAAGTCTGAAGGAGCCTTAATCGGTATGCCATGTCTATCCCTAACCAAGCAAAGCACTCCGTTCAATTGAAAAATAAAAAGTTTTTATAAATACTATAGTAACGTACCGGTGTTTACAACGTCGTAGACGGTTGGCGGTTTCTCACCGGCGACGACACTGATCGGTCGGGTGAGATTCATGTGGATCTGGATATGTCCTGAGAACGTCTCTCCATCGTCGTTCTGAAAAGGAAAGGTCTGACGGAGGACTTACAGGTCAGGTCACTGAAAGGCCCAGAATGGATCAGAGTTTCTCTCGTAGCCCTGGACACACATATTGTCAAAAAGATAGAAGAAAAAGAAAAGGGATTCAGATGGGACCAGGAAGGGTCTGTGATGGTTTACTTGAGCACTACGTTGTCACCTGTGGACTCTCCTAGTTAACATTGATATGACGTCCCCTGAGTCACCTACGTATCTTACCAGTTAAGGATGAGTAGTGGACCTCACTGGTCCACCTTTTAGAGGTTAGCCTTTTCTTACCCTTTTTATTTATTTATTTATTTATTTATTATTACATCCTTAAACACGGATGTGCTATAGAATAAGAAAAATGTGTTAGTTAAACAGAAATGCTGTTCAGATACGAAAAAAACAACAAGTTTCCAGAGAAAGTGACATCAGAAACAATTTGAAAAAATTTCATTTGCTCGATGGTCATTCTCATATTTTTTTCCGGGAATTTGATGCGGTGTTGAGTGGGTAGTTTCTCAGGTTGAACTCGACCTGTTCTAGGCTCTGAAGAAGGCGAGGATGCCGAAACGTTAGCCCGAGCAAATTGTTATATCAGTTTTGGTTTTTGCTTTGAGTACCGGACTTCTTACACCGTTCTTTTATTGTTTTATTGTTTTTTCAACATCGCCTTTAATTGCAGCAGGTTTATTGACGATGTCTAATGATGGGATTGGAATTTAATTAGGATTAAGAAATAGAGCTTACCAGTCTCATACAAAGTCCTTCACAGGTGCTGTTGTACTCGGCGATGCTGTCGGCCAGGTGATCGTCTCGGTACGCCGGCGACCACTCGAACGGTGTGTCCTCTTTCACGTACACTTCCGAAATTCGCAGTGTCTGCAAGCAGGAGGAGGTCTTATGCATAAGTTCATTGGATATCTTCATTTTTCTTTATTTCTCAATCCAACATGAGAACATAAAAAACAGCAAAAACCAATAGCGAAAACACTGTTGGACATTAGAAACTAACGAAAAAGGTAGAACTAGCCACACACACTAGGAAGACCTGATTCCAGCAGTCACTTACAATTAGGATCCACCAGAATACCATTTGACATAAGGTAAAAGGTAAGCTATACGTGGTAAGCTAAAAAGAAAAAGACAATTTCTTGACAAAATGTTAAATCCACAGTAGATAGCCAGTAGACAACAATTGCAGCCACTTGACGGTAGGGAACAACGAAGCTTTCCGTCATCTCACGTAAGCCCTATAGTTGAGGTTGATATCGAAACTGCGAGGAGAAACAGTTCATCAGGGTTCATAATCACGAATGATGCGAAAAAGCGAAAGTGAAGGTGCTCGGCGTTGATTAGCCCTCTGAGGACGTGCCACGTATTCATCTTCACTTCAGAATCGTAGAGATCTGACGAATGTACATATACTTGGCCTATTCAATGACCTGCGGGGCCAGCCGCTATACCTAGTCAGTGTGATCAGTTTCCCAGACAAGCCTGATACTAATTTACCCAGCCGACGAGGATTAAGGGCTTGGTTTGCCTGGGCGAGGATCGATCGCTCCACCGTGCAAATGTCAGTAGCGCCTCTTGGCACTATACCACTCGCTGCCAGTCCATCGTTAATCGATCGCAGGTTCTTGAGCGCCACTTTCTTTCATGCGACCATCGATCCGTCCTGTGATTGTGACAGTTTGCCTCCTTCAGCCGACCTGTCACTGACCTGGCGCTGGTACCGACACCCTTTTCAGCTATTTCTAAGCTAGGCAAGGGTTTCTGTCTAGGACGGGATTGAACCCTGATCATCGAGATCCTGAGCCTAGGCTTCTAACCTCTCGGCCATCCCGCCCAACTATCGTTATTATAGTATTCAGAATTTATTTGGGTCTTGTACGGCGTTATTACTTCGAGGTTTTTAACTCTCGTCGCGCCAGTGAGGTATGTGTGTCCCCATGTAACTGCTGAAAAAAGATTCGCCACCTGAGTTGACGAATAGCGGTTCGGGGGTTTTTTTGGGGCTATGGCAGGTATGCTATTAATAAAAATATTTGGGTTCAAGTAACAGATCATCTAATCCTCTTTTCTACCACGATCCGTATACCATCATCTTATCATCTACGAGTCGATAAAGATTAAGGTAAGGTGGTTTGTCAGTCCCAAGTTTGGTTTACTGATGTTAAACACCTCTACGACGTACAGCCGTCGTCATTCCGGCATCCACAAATAGGAAAAACGACGGCAAATGGCCTGTTACACCGTGATTTTATTGCCGAAAAGCTTTAAAATCCACCGAAAAGTCAAGACGAGCATCTTTAGGGATGAGTTACTGCCCCACGCTGAACCGACCACCTGAGTTGTATGCAGGTGAAGAACAGGACTGATGGCTGGTAATATTAGGTTGTAAACCTTCCAATTGAACTATTGCGACGTCTTAATTTTTCAAAATTATTTCTTTGAAACAGAACCCAATCAAGATATGTATGGTACATTAATAGAGTACAATGTGTCGCCTTCCTGCTGGTAATTGTTTTACTCCATACGCGAGGAATCCTGTCGGTTTATTGACGAACAACTTCAACACTCCCGTTTTGAGATGTCCTTACTTGTTGAGATCTTTTTCTTCCGCGTGTTTCTGAAGGAACAGGAAGAAATGGTGTTTTGTGATAACAATATCTGAAGATTACATTGCATGGGGTATCAAAGCCTAACCATCCTCCTAAAAATTTTCCCATATGATTTTTTCGAAGACGTCCTTGGCCGGGTTGAATGGGTAACGTAATCACCTCTGCTAACCCCTTGGTTTGCAAGCCAATGCAGTTGCTGACGGAGTAGATTGTCAGTCACTAAGGCATCTTTAGATAGAAGCTCCTATTCGATATGTTCAGAAGAACTCCACAACATCCGAAGAATCTCCTCCTTGAGGTGCAATTCAGACTTGGTGTCGGTTTTCCTTGTTTACCAGTACCAAGCCACTGGGGTCACCATCTATAAGTAGCGTATTTCATTTACTTCTCATCTACAACAGCCAAGTTATTTTAACAGTTGAGGTTCCTTTCAAAACTTCGAGATTTCGTACGCGAAGCGACTCCCGAATTTGGCTGTGTAGGCGACGTAGAGTGGGTAACCTTTCGGCCACACTTTCATATCTTTCCCAAAATATTAAAACGCTTTGCAGTTGCTGTGGATGAGCACTGGAACTCTTCCACAAAGTAGTGAGTGGTGCTTGATGGTTCGACTTCTGTGGCTACTCTTAGCCCATCCAAATCAGTGCTAGGTGTCTCTGGCGGAGCGGTTTATTCTCGAACCCATCATTGTCTTCCTTGACTTCCTGGGAACAATCTGTTCTGGAGGAATATACAGGACACAATACTCTACTATACAGCAAAATTTGAGGATTGGACATTGCAGCAGAACGCCCTAGTCAAAGCCCGTTGAAGTCATGCAGTTGGGGCCCTATGTTTAAGGCTTCATAGTTTGAAGGAATTCCAACGAAATCGAATGGACGATTAACAGTTCAGAAGAGCTTTAGCTACCCTACTGAACTTTTATCGAAAAAAAATGCAGAAGCTTAAGCAGAAGTTTTACTATGCGATGAAAAAATATTCAATCGGAAGGTTTACAACCTAATACTACATAGCTAGATAATAGTTTTTGATAGGATAAAGTCTAGGATCAATTTTGTGTGTTTCTGCTCTTTCTGAGCAAGGTTTATCACGGCATATTTTGCCTTTAGGCTCTGGGCGGTTCATTTAGCGATCGGTGAAGTATCAGTTTTGTGGTACTGTAAACTTTTTATTTGTGATTTGTTTTGTCTTTTGATTGTCGGCCGACCAACCGCATAAATTGATAAATCTTTAAATTAATAGGCTCCTGCTGCATTTCAAATCGAGTGTCCAGAAAAGCGTCATGCAAATCGAGAGGATTCTTAATGTGCACTAACTAAGAAAGAAATCATTACACCGTTAGCGGCAGAATCAAAGTATGTGATACTTAATGAAAATAAAAACGACAGATAAAAATAAAAATGACAGAGTACGACAGGCAAAAAGCGAGACCGACAATAGATCCGAACGCAAGACTATTTTAGGCCGATGAACGGCAATGGATCTCTACACCAATAATTCATATGCTGACCTCCGTTAGCGAACCCTACATTTGCCTAACACCTCTATGCAATTGTTTCAGAAGGTGTGCTCACAAAACCCCAAATATTCTAACGAGGAAAAACATGAGATAGAAACGATTCAGAACAAAGAAACTTGTCAGGAAGGACCCAAAAGTGACAAGAAATAGACATATTTTCGATAAAGAACAGTAATGATTAAAAATGAGCGCTGTTCGCCTTGTTTAATAGCGACACGGAAAGCGAATAGCGATTTTTATGCGAAAGAACTCCGCCCTGATGACGACTTTATTCATGGCGCATGATTTACGAAAAATCCTTTTAAATAATTCATGATGGTGAAATGAAAACAAAAGGGTTAAAGTTGAAGTGGCACCACCCCACTTTCCAACAACGACGACTGACAAACGGAGGGCTTCATTCGATGAATTTGACACGGCACCGCGTAATAAATAAGTAATAAATAAATAAATAAAGTAAATGAATAAATAAAAGCATTCAAGTAACTGAAATAAAAAAACATGCCACTAAATGAGCATTAAATCAAAGAGCCGGCTTACCAGAGATCTTGCTAACCCACCTTTCAAAGTTGCTGCCAGTGTTAAAGTGTTGATGCTTATAAATGCTACTAGTAACAGCACTCCAAAAAGTCACTGGAGTTCAATGTTTGCTTCACTGGAGAGTGGAAAAAATAGATAAATAAATAAATAAATAAATGGGCAAATTGTATTAGACTTCTCTTGCATGTTGAAAAAATATTGCATATATATATATAAGTAAAAAAAAACGAGAAATGAAACTGTGCGCTCGTTCGAAGGGTTTCCAGGACATGGAATTTCTATCACAGCCAAGAAAAAATCAAGAACAACTAAAAAACTCAAGAAAAATCAAGTAATCAAAATCAATAAATCAAGTACAAATCAAGGAGTAATTACCTGTCCGGTCGGCTGTTCCGGGTTCTTCACCTGTTGATCGTAGAGGAAATCGGAAGCGGGCGCTGGTTCTGCTCGAGACATCTTTGTGAAGAGTGGGTTCTGCAAGTTTGTCTAATCAGGAGCAGTTTGGGGGTTTCTAAGTGATTAGATTTTTCTGATGTTTCTGAGGAAGGAGATGAACGTCATCTGTCGCCTCTCCGACATCAGTGGCGACCGGATGAGCTCTTTTAATCCGTCCTGTGATGTTTCCTTCAGTGATTATCTTCTATAAGACATGTGTGGTCGTAAGATGGACGTCAAGAAACGTTCTCATCACTTATCCGTATTTCTAATTTCACGTCATCGTTATTGGACCCCCATTTCTCGGATTCATGAAATGCATTCCCTGTCAAACCCCGAAAATTTATATTATTTATTTGTTTGTGACGCCCAATGTTGATGTTTTAAGGTTTGCCTCACTAGGGACTGAAGAAAATAAATAAATAAAAGAACAAATTGTATTGGACGTTTGTTGCAAGTTGAAAACTGCAATAAAAACAGAATCGGATTTAAAGCTGACCTCAAAGCTGGTCTCGTTCTCCTTATCCGAATCGCCAAACGGTGAGTGTAGCGGGATCGGCGGCAGATGTAGGTCTTTAGGAATCGTTCCGAGCGTACCGTCGAGAAGTTTTGGATAGATGGACGGGAACTCTCCAGACGCCAGCGATGAGCCGGCTGATCTGCAGTCCAGCGTCACCAATTCCTGACATCGCGTGTGGCACGTGTAATTGCAGTCTGCAATAGAACAATAAAAGTCAAAGGTAAAGGTGTGGGCGTTGATCAGCCCCCTATGAATCCGCCACGCATTCGTTTTCCATTCAGAATCGTAGAGGCGTGGTGAATTCGTATTTGGCCCCTACAATCACCCTAAAGATATACGCGCACCAGGTCAGCGTATTTAAAACCTGGTACCCATTCACCCGACCCTGAGAAATTAAGGGCTTGATTAGAGTCTGAGTGAGGGTCGATAAGTCGACTGAGCGGAGGGAAGAAGCGGCTGCTGCTATTGCGCTACACGCCTGTATATTAGGTTGCAGAGAAAGTTCTGTTCTTTTTCGTATCTTATGTCAAAACGTTATATTCCAACTAGAAGGTAACCACACATCCACGACATCCACACCGTTGGGAGAGCACAGAGCGCGATATCATGAGGATGCACATGTCGAAGGAGCGGAGTCCATTTTGGAGCCCGATATCGTGGCGCGCAAAACACTCGAAGCGTTCTGTATATCAGCTAAGGACCCTAATATCAACCGGAAAGAGGATTGTGTGGCGATCACCCAAGAGCTGACCACGTTCACCGATCTATGCGGGTTTCGAATGAACTGATAGCTCCATCTGACAATGAGTTCGCGAGATCGGGTGTTCGTTCGGATGGGTTAAATTAATCGCTGACCTCTGCAGACGAGCAATAGGGTTATTGGTGGTCAACATCACCGGCGAGGTTGGTTTGCCGTTTTGATTGCCGTTCCTCTTAGTTTTCCAGACGACGACTGTTAGTTGAAATGGTGTTTGGGCGGGTACGTTACGAATGTCTTCGAGTTTCCAGCCTCTGATGAAGGCGACAACGCCGAAACGTTAGCCGGATAAGAAATCTGTAAAACAGCCTCAGGTGTCGCTTAGAAAAATTTGAATATTGAAGACAAAGGCATGCCGAGATTCATGGAAAGTCGATCTGGAGTGTAAAAGCTAACCGTTCTCCTCAGTTCAAACGTCAACAAAAGAGAACATATTTCACTAAAGAAAGGAAGGTTATTGGTGTCATCAGCGACAAAATATAGAGATCTGGATTCAACAAAATCCTTGAGGATCGGTTCGACATCGGATTGGTTTCCGGATCTTCAGTGTCTTAACCTTCCCAGATAAGTCTGGCACCAAACACTGAGAGATGGAAGGCTTTGTTAACCCGAGCGACGATCGATCATTCGACGGCGTGGATGGAAGTGACGCTTTTTACAACTGTACCATGCGCGCATTAGGCGATTGATCAAGGATTGAGCGTAGAATAACATACTTTCGCATTTCGACGCCTGCTTGAGCAGTCCCCAGATGAAGTCTCCGCATTTGTCACACCACGTCGGTTGAACAAGGGCGACCGATCTGTATCATCACAAACTTCAACAGAAAAAAGTGGAAGACAACGCAAAATTTAAGCTTACACAAATCGATGGCCTTCGGCTTTCTGGCCTCCCATGGTGATGAGATCCTTCAATGGACCAAAATGCTGCCTGTCCAAGGTGTCGTTCCAGGCGTGTGACGAGTCCAAATCGGCCAGAAATGACGCACCGAAATCCCAGTGCTAAACTCATAAATACAACTGATATAAATTATTAATGTCAATAATGTTTTGATTTATTTATTTATTACGGCAGTATGAGGCAGCCGTGAGAAAAAGAAAATATACAACTAAAAAAACAACTATCAGCTGCCCACAACCGAGGACTAACAACAGTACTGTAGATCAAAACTCCAACAAAGTTGAACAATAGCAAGGATTCTATCTAGGCTAACAATACTGTCTGTTTGATTTTAATTTTGTTGTTTTTTCTGTTACTTTTATTACATGGTGCGTCATAATGACGTATGAATAAACCAATAAATAAACACTGATTATAAGACGAGACGGCGACCAGGGACTTCCAATACTGAAGAAGAGCTTTTGGCGAATCGTTCAAAGCTTTTGAAGTTCTGGGGAGAGTGGTGAATTTTGCTTTTTAGCTTTAAGAATTTCGACCCAGTTCGCACAGTGAACGAATGGGTTCGTGCGACGGTTCTGGGTTTTGCGTATTTTATTTTCCAATTACTTCCCCTTGTTTTGGATAGGCCCATTTCATATAAATTTGTAGTTTTGACTCTGTACATGCCTGAGATGATTTTGTAGACGCAATAAACATCATTAATACTTCTGCGTGAATTAAGGGAATGAAGGCCTAGAAAGTTAATACATAGACTGAAATTCCGGAAAGTAGGCTCCGCTACGGCGACAAGATGCAAACTGTAAACGGTCCCTTACCTCCTCATCCCATTCTAACGCCGGTGCACAGTCGTCGAGCGATATCGAATGGTATGATATCGAGTCATCATCTTCATCTTGGCGCGGAGACGTTGCCGGAGGCGTCGGCTTAAACAAACCGATGGAGAAAAAGAAACGAATAAAAATAAAATTATAACAACCAAACACGTGCGAGTAATTGTCTATATTAAAGCTGGAACAGCTGAATAAGATATCCAACTTTTAGTACCACGCTTTTGAAGGCTATACCTCTGCAATGTAGAAATGCTTGATATCTTCATGTTGCCCAGGCATGGTTTGCAAGATGAGCAAAAATACAGATAATAACGAACACAAAGCTACTGCGAAAAATAAAACAAAAGAATAGCAAGAAGTCTAGTTTTATTCATGTATTTTGTTGGGTTACTGTAACGGTGTTCATCGCAAAAATAGCGGCTCAGCGGAGATTCGAAAGCACGTCTCACGTTTATCCGGCACCGTTATGTTAGACTACTACACCAACGAATCGATAGAATTTTGCGATGATCCAAGCATCATCATTACAACAAAATAATAAAACTATTTGGTAGTAATGATCGAAACCTTCACGTAATGACCATAAACTACAGAATCTTCAAAGAATGAAGCGCTTCCAATCCAAATCTCACTCGGTTAGATCAGCTCCGGCACTGCCTTACTGGGTAGGCATAGGTAGGCCCTCATCATCCGCTCCCTTTACCACCGCTTGTTGCTCGTTGCTTGTTTTTAAAGCAAGAGCAGATTCATACCGAGAAAGTTCACTAACGAGGGTGCAGGTGCTATGATCAGCGCGAAAATCGCGCCTCACGCAGGATTCGAGCTCGCGGTACCCTGATGTCAATCTGCTACACCACCGAGTCAACGAGCCTTCCACCACCGAACCTGCTGTTCATTTGCCCTCTCCGGTTCATTAATCATCAACAGATCCCCTGGTTTGGAATCATTGAAAGTCATTCCAGTGGAACTGGTTTTGGAAGAAAAATATTTCTACAATTTCTACTTCCGCTAGTTTGCCTCCTCGGTATTCCCATTGGGTGCGAGAAGTGAACGTCAATACGGAAGTCCCTTGGTTCACTCTCCAACACCTCTTAGGCCTTTTAAACAATAAAACTGTGCATTTCAAAATGTTGAAATTACCAAGTGAAAGATCGGATCAGAAGGATACTAGCACTCCAAATACAAATGCAAAGTCTAGGAACCCTTCAAGATGTTTCCTGGAATTTCAAAGAAAAATCAGCGAAAATTGCGCAAAAGTGTCAAAAAATGTAAAACACATTAAATTGGCTTCAAGATATTATTAAACAAATGAAGGGAAATCAAGAATAACGCATGGTGAAAAATGAAATGGTTCGTTACAAAAATATCCTAACATAACAAAAAATGCTTAGAACTACAGCAGAAAAACGAATGCCAAAAGGTTAAAAATGCACAAAGAAAAATGACAATTCTGTACAAAAAAAGATATTAATTCACTCAAAATCTCCCATCAAAAACACACCAATACAAGGAAAATAAAGTAGTTATCGACAAGAAAGAAAGACTTCTGAAAAAACGAACCATGGATTTCGTCTGCGTTGAGGTGTCTCCAATTCCGAGCTGGCTCATCCACTCCGATATGCCGGCCAGTTGAGAGATTTTTGCCTTGAGGCCGGAGAACCAGCTGCAACGTAGTTCTACATTTTACAAGAAATCAAGAATAACGAGTCGATAAAAAACAAAAATTCGATAGTCGATGAAAATTCAAAGGAATGCAAGACAATACAGCAACATAGAGCAAACCATTAGAGAACTAATATTATAATAAGCCTCTATATAAGCTTCGCTGCTGGCTAAGGTCAGCCCTGCTGAACGTCGTCATTTCGATGCCACACAGTAACATATCGATTTTTTTTAGTTTGGAACCCGTTCACGGTGAACGGTGAATCACGAATGGAGGATTCAAGCTGACAGCTGACTCAGCTAGAAGAACAAGTTGTGCTCGTGCGAGGCTCTACGGATAAGAGAAGCTCCAAAAAAGGAGTTACGCTGCTTAGTGATTTGCAGAGGAAAGAACGCCCTTGGAAAAATCGAGGAAATTTTATCAATATGATAAGATAGATTATATCGATAATTTGATAAATCATGGTATGGAAGAAGGAAAATCGAATGGCCAAGGAGATTAAATCGAATCGGCTCGATTCGTTATTCTCATAAAACTCAGGTTGAGCACGATGTTATGTGACTATACGCTCATCTGGAACTCCGGATTTTACTAGGCGAATAATTAACCCTCGGGTGTTTTTTCCTCAAGAAATTGATGATTCATAGTGATTCTATCAGAGTTGGCAGAAGTATCTTATAACCCGTCACACAGTCAAACAACATCCGTGAAGGCAGCAATCTTGTTCTGATGGAAAGACTACAAGCCTAGTGGATATAATACGGAACTAGTCTGTTAATTGTCGCTTTTTGTTCAGCGGCTTATAGACGAGAACTAGTTGAATGGCTTACATATTTGTAGATGCAAGGTCATTCGCAAAACACTGACATCGGATGGGAATTGAACCCGCGTCTTCCTGTTTCCGGCAGACTGCACAAACCATTATGCTACAAGTGTACGTTGGGAACCCCTAGCATCTTTCCCCTAGTGTATAGTTTTCCGTTTCCTTCACCGTTTCCCAGCGTCTTATTCACGAGATGACGAATGGATGACAAAAATCAATATTGTTAAAGGCTTCAACAACATCGTTTATTCAGATTCGCAGAACTATTACGAGCGCTATAAGTCCCATATGAGCACAACCAACAACCAAGAAAATTTCTATTTGTCTTTGCGCTGCGCGTAAAAGGTGGATGTACACGTAATGGTAAGCGTGGGTGAGGTGCCTGGGTCAAAAGAACCGATTTCGTCCAAACTTCGTATGTGGGTGTTATTTGGGGCGCTGATCACGAATCTGACATCATTCTCTGAATTTGTGTTCGTTTAAGGTAAGTGATATTGGCTACCTATATTAAAGTTGCTATTTTCTAAAATTTGTGCATTTTAAGCTGCCCCGAACATGATTTTCTTCAAATTCCTTGACGGAAGCGCAAAATGAGCACAATTTGGTATCGATGCGATTCAAGCAAAACAAAATTACACCAACGGGACCCATGACCACCTGAATGAGTGTCCACTGCTGTACCACTGAGCCAGCAAGGCACGTCCAATGTTCCTCTCATCTCGGGGACCACTCAGTGCCTCTCAAACCGATGGTTTTTGCGATTTATGGACCACCTACTTTCATTCAGTAAAAACAGATTATATATCTGTGCGCTGCGCTTCAAGCTCAATAAGACCATACATATAGGTCTTACTAAGTGTCGTCGGGGGAAGTTCACTGACCTCCTTTGTTAGGGGCATGGTGAATGTGTATTTGGCTTTTACAATGACTTGCAAGGGCCAACCGCGGTGGCGGATCTATCTTCCTAGACAAGTCTTGCACCAAGTTAGCCGATTCCGGAGGGATGGAATTCTTGGTTAGCCTAGGCGGGGATCGATCACTCGATCGTACGGATGGAAGTTGCGCTGCCAGTTCGTGTGCTATAATCGCCGAGTTTTGTTGCGTCGTAGGAGAATAACAAGCCCCGGAACCGTCCTCGTTTAGGTTTTTACAGGAGATTACCAAGCGTAAACGTCGCAATGACGGTTACAGTGGCTTGCAATTAACCCCGTTCTAGGCAACGGTGTTTTGTTGCGGAAGCAGAACAATGAAAGTGATCAATCAAGGTTTACAACACTAGCATCAATCGTCTCTACCGACGAAGTTCCTGCAAATGCTGATAGGCACATTCTAGATTGAGAAATGCAAACGGTTTCGAAATTTTGCAGCGGAACCAAACCACAAGTAGAGCAAATTCCCCTCACAATGGCGACTCGAAGCCATAATGTCTCCCTCACTAAAATACCATGCAAAAAATTGAATTTAATACATGAAATTAGTATAAGACGAGCATGAAAAATTGGCCAGCATGAAAAATTGGCCAGCATGAAAAATATGCAAGTGCACAATGGAAAGAGATGGGAGATGATAAATAATGACGATCAGAGCCGGTGCATCGAGCAGTAGCTGCCATCACCATGAGGAAGACAATGATTTAACGAGGAGCAGATGGTAAACGTACCGAGAACTTTTACTGCTGAACGCTTGAAGCGAAGCATTGGAAAGTTTCATGTTGTAAAGCGATGAAAAAACAAGACGAGAAAATTTTCTTGGGAGAAACATTTTTTGCTTAATGAAGTACTATATCCTGGTAAAAGAAATACAGCGTGGCGAATAAATACGTGCGCGTGAAATTCGGTTCGATTTTGGCAGTTGTATGGAACCTTTGAGCGTATTTTTCTTCCCATAATACATATTTACGTGGCACTTCTTATTCGTTCTGTATGAAAGAAAATTGTCTTTCAATCGGTAGCAAGGAACTACTGAAGTTGTAACGTAACTGCACAAGAAGCTCAGATCGGCATGGTGGGCTCGCTGATTCTTTCGAGGCTCGGAGTTCTTCAGAGAAACGTGTAGAAGACGGACAAGCAGTGAAAGTATGGAGGACATACTCCACTCAATCCATGAAGATAACGGAAGTGGCAGTAGTGTGACATGGGATTAGTAAAAAGAAGACGGACCGACATGATGATGTTAGCTTGAATAAGATGTCCAACCAGCTCCACCTTTTTTGCAAATCGGTCCAATTGATAACTAGAGAAGAGATTGGGCTCCGTAGTTATCATATGTGGAAGGCACAAGTCCTCACCGATCAAGAGGAGAGAAATCGGAATAAAAAAATGCAAGAAATTGCTTTGTATGCAGCTGTGCCAAACTCTGTATTGTTCCTATTTTTAGTATATATTGTTATTTTTAGTATAAGAAATCGCGGTAATTTGTCAGGGTGCGCCGCAGCAAGGGCGCCCTTTAGCCTTGGCTTGAAATTTTTACCGTTGAGGTGCCTAGAATCTTTTACAATCACCACCACCTTATTAGCCCAACAATTGCGTGCAATCACAATCAAAGAACTAACGCAAGAAGTGCGCCTCTGATTCATGTTTAAAAAATGAAAAATCATTGAGAAATATATACTTCAAAACAGTTTCCGTGCCCTGGATAGGTCTGTTTTGATTTTATCGATGAAAAAAGTGATAAATCTTGCCACGCTCTATCAGCAATACTCTCATAGGAAAGCCACAATGCTCCTCGGGAAACAAAAACCGAATAGTCCCTTCAGTGGGAGTTGAAGTCGACACTGAAGAGCAGCTTTGCTTTCGAAGATGTTGAGACATCACCGACAGAAACTGATTTAGGTTTTTTGAAATAAATCGCTACGAATAAGTGCACTTCAGACGGCAGATTCTCGTAGACGCTGATGAGGAGATAAGTTGATGATGAAAGCGCCCGGATGGCTGTTCTCCAGCGAAAAGCCTCCTGACGTCAAAGCGTGACAGACAGACGCTTCCTCACTCAACGGGGTCATACACAGATGCGGCTGTTTTTCCAGTGGCGGAAGGGCAAAATGAAAGCGTGGAAACGATGAAAGCGGTCACGCAGGTGCTAGGAA
Organism: Nippostrongylus brasiliensis; assembly: GCA_030553155.1. Lineage (NCBI taxonomy): Eukaryota > Metazoa > Nematoda > Chromadorea > Rhabditida > Heligmosomidae > Nippostrongylus > Nippostrongylus brasiliensis. Next base: position 36,633,697 of record CP130735.1, on the reverse strand, counting down.
ACGGCCGAAGGCTAGGAAGAGAAGAACATCGGAAATGGACGGAGGAATCGATAGGGGATCGACCAGTGGGCGGCTCGGCGTGTCAGTGGAAAACGTGTAGAGTGTAATGTTGTCCAACGATCAAAGAAACGATCCATGCGAGAGTTCCAGCAGTATGGACAGCACCTCACCACCTTTCACTCCTCAGCTTCTGCCTAGCCTTCCCCGAACGACCTTCTGGACAACTGCGCGCGTCCAAGCACAAGCGACAGGTGGAAAAAGTGACACGGCTGTGCACCTACAGTGGCGGCAATATATTTACAGACGCCTGCCGTCTGCGTGGTTTTTTGGCCATAACTTTGGAACCAGAGGAGTATGAGAAATACTGAGCACGTATTTAGAATCCTCGAAAAATTCTCTACAAAACGCACTAAATTGCATTCAACGCCTCTATGAAATTGTAGAAAAAATCGAGTGGAAATAATTTGGTCATGAGTTAGTAAATGGTAAACACATTCTCAAAATCACAATAAACTTCAATGCATCATCAAAACGTGTTTATTATAAAAGAACAAGTCAATATTAAGTATGATAGCCCTTGCTCTTGATCACAGCGAAACAGTTCGGTTTCACATTGAGTCGAAGAACTTCATACATCGCTCCACAGGAATAGCACTCCACGTTTCCTTGATCATTGCTTCCAACTCGTCAAGATTCTGTGGCTTCGAGCGCTTTCATTCTGAATCCTGTCGAACATCTCCTGAGTAACGTGGATAGAGTTTTGAAGCGCTTGAAGCCACGAAATCTTGACGAGTTGGAAGCAATCATCAAGGAAATGTGGAGTGCTATTCCTGTTGAGCGATGTATGAAGTTGATCGACTCAATGCGGAACCGTTTGGCTGTGATCAACAGCAAGGGCTATCCTACTGAATATTGACTTGTTGTTTTATAATAAACATGTTTTGATGATGCATTGTAGTTTATTGTGATTTTGAGAATGTGTTTACCATTTACTGTCTCATGACCAACTTATTTCCACTCGATTTTTTTCTACAATTTCAGAGTGGCGTTGAATGCAATTTAGTGCATTTTGTAGAGAATTTTTCGAGGATTCTAAATACGTGCTCAGTATTTCTCATACTCCTCTGGTTCCAAAGTTATGGCCAAAAAACCACGCAGAGGGCAGGCGTCTGTAAATATATTGCCGCCACTGTATGTGCTTAGCTTACGCATACCTTTCGGACTGCTACTTCCCAAGCCAGTACAATCTGCGTCTTCGCGTGATGCAGTGCTAAGTGGCGCTATTGTCAACCGCATGATCAAGCGATCAATCCCGGACCGAGCTAACTAAGCCTTACATCCCTCCGGGGTTGGGTAAATTGGTACCAGACTTGCCTGGGAAGGTTAATGTACTGTCTTGGTATAGCGGCACGTCCTTAGCGGACTGATCAACGCCGACACCATTACCTTTACCTTTATCATCTCCGTCTTCAAGTGTGGGTAAAGGTAACAGTGAAGGCGTCGCCGTTGATCAGTCCCCTGATTGTGAGGTCGCACTTCCGTATTCGTGTTCCATTCAAGTCGTAGAGGCTTGGTGAATGCGTATTTGGCCTACAAAATGACCTGCGGGGGCCAGCCGGTATACCAGGTCAGTGACTTGACCTTCCGAGATAAGGCTGTACCAATTTACCCAACCCCTAAGGTATGGAAGGCTTGGTTAGAGATCGACAGCTAAAGGATCGACAGCTCGACCGTAACGGATGAAAGTAGCGCTTTCACCATTGTATTACGCACCACTATGAAAACAGAATAGAGGTGAAGCTGGAGGAGTCAAGTTCGTCAGAACCCTGAGGGCGCACACCGCATTCGCCTTCTATACAGAATCATAGGATATGGAATACACTGGATCATTTCGAGTTTCAAGATTGTACTTCAGATCCTTAAAATAGGTCAGACTGTTTTAAAAACGTGTATTTCTAAGTATTCCGTACTCAAACATCTGAGTAGGTTTTTGCGTACCATAAATACGGCCCCGAAGAATGGTTGCTCTTTTTGCTTTTTTCTCCACCCAGCATACATGGCACCCTATTCTATGAGTGGGATGCGGCAAACTATTCCGAGTTTTATGTTTATTATACAGGTAGAAGACGAAAAACTGGATTGCGATCGAAATTACTTTGAGATCACCGTTCTCAATAAGTAACGAAATTGTATCCAAGTAGGGTCCTCAAAAGAGTGAAGCATACCAATCCGTATAAGGGTGCGAAAGTAGAGGATCAATGAATTTTTGGTTTGGAGCTTTGAATAACGTTATTCTGCTACCTGCTGCGTTTAACTACGTTTTCGCTTTTGCCAACAATATAGACATGCTTTGTAGGAGAAACATCGATATATAAACGAAAACAACTGGTGCAAAAATAGAAACGATGCACAAAAAATGCTCATAAAGCAGAGAAATTGGTGACAGAGTGAATGAAGAAAAACTTGCTCGCATTCACCAGCCAGAGTATTTCGTTGTTTTGTTTATTTTGTTTTCATGATCCATTTTCCTCGTGGTAGTGACTGTATTTCCTGGTCTCAATGAACTGAAACCGAAAGGGGAGCCTCGATGGGGATGCTATGCTTAATACGGTGTATTCCTAAGCGCCACAAACAGAAAATGGATCGACTTCGGGTGTGGCTAGAACTATTTTATCACTGGCCATCTAATTAATAAAAATTGATAAGAATTTGAGAATAGCCAAGTTTTACCCACTTTCCGGATGATCGAGCGCGAAGCATTCTTTGAAAGGGTGGAAGTATAAAAGAACCTCTCGAATCTGGCGAGAATGGAAAAGGAAACGGCATTGATGAATATTCAAAAGGCACCGCTACGATTCAAACATTGGCATTACTACTACTTCTACCTTTTCACGAATTCAAAGAATGGGATCATATAGATCAATTGTTTAGAACAGCTACAGACACTCAGCTATTATAATGAAAATGATAATAAGAAGAATAAGACATGAACACAGAAGACAAAACAGGCAAAGGTGTCGGCGTTGATCAGTCCGCGAAGGACGCGCCGTGCATTCGTGTTCCATTCGAAAGAGGCTTGGTGAAAGGGTAGGCTTACGCAACGACTTGCGGGGCCAGCCGCTATAGTCTGTGTCTTTACCTCCTCGGACATTTCTGGTACCAATTTGCCCGACCTCGGAGGGTTGGAAGGCTTGGTTATCCCGGGCGAGGATCGATCGCTTGACCGTACGGTTGTAAGTAGCAGCTCTTATCACTATACTAATCATTCGTGTAGCCATCCAAAAAATGAATTCTCGATAGATAGAGTACTATCAACGAACAAACTCTGGACAAGCTCGCAAATCGGCTAATCAGAGGACAACTGTTGCAATCATGAAGTTTTCTACCCAACAATCAGCCAGCCCCACATTCCAACGATCAGTGTAAGCTTGATCCATAAAGTATCGGCTTGAGCTCCGCACGAGTAATAAAATGCCTCGTCTCTCGGTTAAATTTCCCCATGCACCCCTGGGTAAGCTAGAAAGGCGCGATGGTGAACCAGCTTTTCGAGATGATCGATTACGCGGGGTTTCGCGAAAAACACTAACAGTTGAGGAGAAAGTGAGGACGAAAAACAACAAACGAATCATCAACGAGGGAAAAAAATGTCAGCAAAGCGCTGAGTAATGGACCTCATGAAGGTGAACGACTTCCCCGCATGAATGGTAGGCAACTGGAGGAGATCTAGCTGTACAAGAGTAAGAAAGCCAGGAAAGATTCTTCGGGATAAAAATCGAAACCACGAAAACGACAAGGCGGAAGTAAAATCGTCGGCGACGGGTAACGATAAGCCATCATCATGTTTAGTCACAGGGTAAACATTGATTCCTGACAACCAGCAGGGCTGAAATTCGTGCGCCGTGTCAACAGAATGAATGAGAAAAGTAGGCAGTATGAAGCGGAAAGGCAAATTGAAAGAGTGGCAAGTCGAAAAAAATCAATCAAAGCGGATTAAGCCTACCATCATTCCCGGGTTGGGTAAAATGGTACCAAAGTTGTCTGAGAAGGCGAAGACACTGATATGGCACACCGTCCGGCCCCGGAAAGTCATTGTGTAGGTCAAATACGCATTTACCATGTCTCTACGATTCCGAATATGAGACGAATGCGTGTCGCATCCTTAACCCATAACGTACCGCGTGCGCCACATGGTGGCGCACGCGTTGTCTGGCCATACGGCCCACGTGCGCCACATGGTGGCGCACGCCCTTCATAGCAACAAAATATTTTTTATAAGTTGTTTTTAGTTGGGAATGTGACCGACCAGCCACGGAGTACACGATACCCACATTGGGCCGGTGAAAGCTGCGTTATAAGTGTAGCACTTGGCCACCACCCTGGAAGCCCCATCAAGGGCCAGCAATTCCGCTGAAACTTTACCTATGGGGTCCTTTTGGTTAATGATCACAAATCTGATGATTATCTAGCGTATTTGGAACAAGCCTAGCACATGGCCACCAACATGGAAAATCCATCCAGGACCACCAATCTCACTGAAACTTTGCCTAGGAGGTTCTGGTTCTGCAATCTCTCTATGATTCTATGCAGTTGATGAGTGGTTGGTGCATCCCTTGTAAACTAATCAACGCCTACCACTTCATCAGATAAATGATTTGAAATCTCTCAACATCTTCTTTTTTGGGGCTGGGAGCGGTCCGGTATAAGCGGTTCGCACGTGCGCTGAATGCGCCGAATTCGAGAAGGGTCCTCCAGAAGTGTTATTGTGTAGAGCCGTTTGTGATGCATAGCGAGACTCTGATTAGGCAACATTTGATTTTATAAGAGCGCACCTGTTTACGACCTATGTAGAGCAAGCATATAACCCATGCAATATCAATCAGGTTCAAAATCCGAGGCCCTGGTTGAGTACATGGCGCAATCCTCACCAAACATATGCCAGAAAATTTTCGTTTTTCTTAGCTTCCATCCGCCTTTCATTCGTTTCGATCCGTTCACTTTCGCCGAAGTTGTGGTTGGCGATACAGTGGTAATACCATCAATTGATAACAAGATTTGTCCTAGGGACCGCGTGCGCCACATGGTGGCGCACGCGTGACCTACACGCGCGGTCCGAGTGGCCAGCCACCGCGAAATGGCCTCGGTACGTTATGGGTTAAGAGGCTGATCAACGACGATCAATTCACCTATACCCTAGATTTAGATTTCCGCCATAGTTTCTTCACAATAAATTCCAAGAAAGTCAACGCGATGATTCAAATGTGTACGCAGTGAGCGAGAAGCTAGAGAGGAAAAGCAAAGTTCGTTCGCGATGAGAGTCAGACCGGCTGCAAAACTGCTCAAAGGGCAGTCATGCCAGCCATCTTGCCGACAGAGTCTCTTCTCGAAGAAAATCCACAAGAAAGTGTATCTAGCTTGTCTGTTACAATACTGAAATTCATGCATTTTCAAAAATTCACCAGCTTACGGGATGATAGTGCTGGAAACAACACTTACAGAAACATGAAGAGATTTCGGCAAGAGGAAATTCGACGAATGTTTGCTAATAAAATGGCTTGGTAGAGGACGAGAACGCGACGAAATAAAGTGAGATACTATAGAAAAATGGAACACTCTTTGATGAAGTTCATGAATTTTCCAGGAAATGATAAATTCATCATGCTGTAATGATGGTGCTAGGATCATCGCAAAAATCGCGGCTCAGGCGGGATTCGAAGCTGAACAAAACTCGAATTCCACGTTAATGTCATCTTGAATTTTTCAACGTCTAATAAGTATGCAATCCGTCCTAAGCTTTCCAAGGAAACAGAAAAAAGACGGAAACGTTCCTAGAAATGCTACACTGAATCTGGAAAGTGACAGCTCTAATTTTTCACCCACAACAGCGCATCCTTCACGTTAAATCGTCTTGCTTACAGATTGCAAACTTCTTGTCGAAAAATCACAAAAATGGAGAACATCTAGTTCCCTAGATTACCAAGCCACAGGTAGATTCGATTGTCAACGGAACAATGCGGAGAAACTAAACGGAAGTGGCATCTAATAATAAAAACGAGCAACCATTCTTAACGAAGATCTCACTTATAACTTTCGCCTCGCCACTTCCGGTTTCGTTTGTTTCTTTGAAAAAGAAGCCATAACTTATCTATTTATTTATTTACTTATCTATTTACTTATTTATTTATGCACCGCTTGGCAGTTTGTGCGCAACGGGAAAGGCGAATGACGATATACCATTTTCACTTGGGATTGGACACGTTTCAAATCACGTCGGACGTTTTTCAAACCAAATTGGACACTTTTCGAGCCACTTTGGCTTGGAAAACGTCCGACGTGGTTTGAAAAGCGTCCAAATCCACGTGAAAATGGTATATATCGTGGATAACCTGCAGCAGTCAGAAATTCGGTTAAGAACAAACAAAAAAACACGAACAAAAAACAAAAGGCGTGATGCTAGATCCCATTGCTTACTAAGCGATGGTTTGCATTTCTTGAATAAACCGGCAGAGAGCCTTCCTGTTCCAATCTGAATGATATCCATGAAAGAAGGTCTGAAGCTTCTTGGATAAGCCACATGACATGATGACCTCAGACGCTCGAAAGAACGAGGAAAAATGGAGAAAGTGGGAGGGCTGAATGTGGCAGTCATCAGGAACTGGCCATCTGGGTGGTCCAACGAGAAGGCACGTCAGCGTCGGCGGCATCTGGATGGGAATGAGGGGAGGATAGGGGGTGATGCCCTTCGTCAAGCGTTCGAATTCGGAGACAATCGATGAACGAGCGTAATGTGCAGCCGAGTAGCAGAATGTCACGGGGGGCATTGGGTTGGACGGGGGATGGGGGAGGAGAGAGACGGGGTCGATTGATGTTGATGATGATTAGAGACGAACACACACACAAAACGGGACCGTAACAGCGAAGGGCAACCGATGTGATTTGATAAGGACGACGACGAAGCGGACCTGACCTCTACACTGAAAACGACAACAATTTGTAGAAGAATGCAAGTGCGCGAAGGCGGCCATTCTCCGAAGAATACCACGCCCATTACCCAAACCCTAAGTGTCCAATTGGGCACGGTGATTGATCACCCCATTTCGAACGAATGCGGGAAAGGAGGAACTCGCCATGAATGCAAACCTAACCGGTTTCGTGAAGGGAATCGTTAAGCTCCTTGAAGATTTGGAATTAGCGCATCCAAGAAAGTACAAAGAGAAAAAGAAGATGGCAAAGAAGAATGAGATGGATTCAGAAAGTCGGCATTTTCGAGGTGGTTAACAGGATTTAAGCTCCTGTTGTTTTCTGCAATTCGCAAAGCAGATGTTGTCACTAGGATGTGCAAAAGAGAAGCGCTAGCCCACCACAGAGAGAATAGTATGACCATTTGAAAAAATAAATAAATAGAAATTTCGACCCTGCTCCTTTGATAATGTCTCATCGTTTACACCCATTGGAACATAAGATTTCTTGTCTCCAACATCGTCTAAGCATTATGGTACCAGCATTTCAATTAACACTCTCGAAAGAATATTTAAAAACAGGCCTACTAAGCTTTGGCACTGATTGTCGAATTCTTCTATCTCAATAATAAACCCGCGTAATAATCACCTATCCGAAAGACAGGGAATTAAAAGAAAACGACTGTGTTCGATTAGGGTCGAGGTTCAAAAACAGCTAAACAGTGACGGTCAACTTGAACTCTTCAACCGAAAGAGACAGGATTCATAAGAATAGTTGTCATGCACGACCACTTTCCCCCTTTTCTTACAATTTCTTCCCAATTTTCGTGTTTCGCGTCGAACGATTCCTACATGGCGATTCTGTTACGATAATCAAGCAGCCGAACCACGTTTTTTGAGGCGGGTGGAGTGAAGAAAATTGAGAAGGAAAGTGAAAGGAGTGCAGCCATGACGTTGATACCAGCAAACTCCAAGATTTCTCATTTTCAAAGCCGCTTGAACTCACGATGGCAACTGTTCACTGGCTCGCACGTCGGTCCAAAAAACAGGAGGGCTTTTAGTGAATTCCTACACGGATCGAGCACCTGTCGTACAAGTCGGAAAGGAACTTTAGCGATCAGAACAATAGAAGTGGGTAATGTAATAGACATGCTAGTATCATCGCAAAAGTCGTAGATCAGGGGGGTTCGCACCGTACGCACGGTGCTTTACATTCAGTGTGTTCAACAGTGACCCGCAAAAAGAGGAAAAATAAAACTATAATTTCCCGATAATAGAACCCTTTGAGCTGGGATACTGTGGATTCTAGAAACTGTTTACAGAGTCAGAAGTTGTACGTATCGCAAATCAGATACATTTCCATGTTAAGGTTCAAGTACGAGAGAACTGGGAGAGCTTCGACATGTAATTAGCAAACATTCGCCGGCTCAAAATAACTCCCGTTTATCAGAAGTGTTAGGGCGCGAGTCTGAATTTTCCTGTTGCAAATTTCCTAAGGGAAGAAGACGAATGCTCGTAGAAAAAAAAGCACCCGAGACATTCAAAGAACGAGAGAAAAAGGAAACTTTTTCAGAGAGATGGGAGGATCGGAACCGGTGGAGTTGCAAAGTGGTGGCCGAGCGGAGTAAAGCGAACGCCCCTGAAGAGTTTCGCTCAATCACTATGCAAAGAGAATCGATGAAGAGCCGCCGATGCTTCATGATTGCTGCTGGGGAATCCCAGGACTCCCAAAACAATCCCCAGCTGGAAGTATCGGATGATCCGTTTGAGCTGCGGACGTCAAATGGTCGAATGGCACAGGAAAACTTGGGAAGAAAGGTCGAGGAAAGGATGAAAATGCTCATCTACGATTCGTGCCTATCTCTATCGAAAAGTTTGAACTCTGGAAGAACCTTCGTTCTGCTACAGCATCCAATCCTTAGCCGATTAAGATAGAGTGATCTGTTACCTGATCAGTACCCAAAGGTCGTGCCGTGCACTCTTTCTCCATTCAGGATCTTTGAATCATATGTAGTGAGCGAGAATTCGGCCAACAATGACTAGCGGGAACCAGCAGCTGTGAATGTCGATGTTTTCACCCTTCTAATCTAGTCTTGTACCGATTTAAGGAACGTGAAACTTGGAAGTGTTGAAGGAGGAGCGATCGCTCTACCGCGCTGATGAAATTAGTCCCCTCACCACTACACCACCACACCCTTTGAACAATGGAAAATAGAAAGAGTCGGAACAAAACATTGGAATCGCGAAAAAAGGTAAGGTAAAGTCCTCTAAAATGCAAAGACGCAGCTCGGCAAACTGTCTCACGGCTTTTCAGAAGAACATCAATATCAAAAATTCTACCAGAAATTGGATATAACTAAATAATTATACTTAATTCGTGCTGATCCTGAGTGATCTCGTTTAATCAGCCCGACATGAATTCCGATTTTATTGTCCGCCGTAGTTAACGATAAAACATCCCATCGAGGCCGACGATAAATCGAAAGGATAATCAATCGGCTATCTCCACCAGAATCACAGCCTGGTACAAGGCAAACAACACATCGCGGATGCTCTTCTAGACTTTTCACAAGATTATTGGACCTACTACTCAGCCTACTTTGGCAAAAGATTCCTTAGAGAATGTTGATAAGGAGATTTCTGTAACGTATCCGTTTTAGGTCTCTAGCAAACTACCTGAGTTTTTGTATTTTGATTTTTTTGTAATTCGTGTTAGTCAGTGTTTTTTTCATATTTGTATCATATGTCCTAGTAACCACTTTCACGGACCCGCGTGGTACAGACGGGCCCGCGTGGTACAGTGGCAAGAGCCGCTGCTGACATCCGCACGGTCGAGCGATCGATCGCGGCCCAGGCTGACCAGGCCTTCCATCCCTCCGGGGTCGGATAAATTGGTACCAGACTCGTCTGGGAAGGTAAAGACACTGGCCTGGTATAGTGGCTGGCCACCGCAGGTCATTGTATAGGCCAAACACGCACTCACCAAGCCTCTACGATTCTGAATTGAACACGAATGCGGCGGCGCGTCCTCGGTGGACTGATTAACACCAGCACCTTTACCTTTACCTTTATCTTTACTAACCAATTTCATTATTTGCACGCCTATGTTCGTACCAAATAAACAAAAAATAATGCAGCAATTTTAGTGCGTTCGCATCTCTCCTTCAGCTCTCGCGCGGAAAGTAGAAGATCGAAAATACATTAACGAAGAAAGGGAACAACAGAATGGATCACAGCAGCGTCTGGATTTTCCTGCTTTTCCTGCCGAAAGGTTTCGGTGGGGCATCGACTCAGTCACGGCGAACCCACCTGTTCACTCAACTGAGCTGTCAGATCTGGAGGGTGCTAATTGTGCAACAACAGCAACTTAGCGCAACTCAGTGTGACATTCCAGGTCCAGATTCATGAACGACGGACGGTCTCCGAAACCGCGGCGCAGCCAGAACCAGACGGCAGAGTCGATGAGAGATTGCGTTTAACATAGAAGTTTAGGATAAGTAGACAAAGGTGGGCGCCGTTCGGGCTATATCTCGGGGTTTATCGGGGGTTTACCAATGATGAATCTGGGGCATAGTTTTATCACGGCATTTTTGCGGATTGCTACTAAGTAATGTAGAAGCAAGGGCGCACGTGGTGCAGTGGTAACAGGCGCTGCTGACACCCACACGGTCGATCGATCCTCGCGCCCGGGCCAACCAAGATTTCCATCCCTTCGGGGTCGGTGATTTGGTACAAGACTTTCTGGTAAGGTAGAAACACTGACTTGATAAAGGGGCTGCCCCCTCCCCCGCATGTCATTGTATAGGCCAAACACGCATTCACCGTGCCTCTACGATCCTGAATTGAACGCGAACGCGACGGCGCATCCTTCGGAGACTGATCACCGCCGACATTTTTACCCTTTACCTTTGAATAAGAAGCATATATTTTGTTGTAATGATCGAAGACGCGGCTCGGCCGGGGTTCGAACAAGAATCTCGGGCCTATCCGCCAAACTGCGATTTTACGGCACTAAATCACCGAGTCAACGGCTACTTGGTAGTAAATCGCAACAAAACGTGATCATAAAACTATAATTCCACGATAATAGTAAAAATGCTATCACTTCAACTGGTATAATGCCGAATCCGGCTTACCCGCCGAAACTCCAACCAACCTCAACTGGAAGTAAAAGCTTTCTGCCTCAAGGAAGTGGCTAAGGAAAAGCAAACGACAGGCGCATTTGGGGAGGAAAGCCATCGGCTGGGTGGAGTAGACTTTCACCACGATGCTCCGAAATGGCCCAAAAACACGGGTTCGAATCCCGTCTGAGCCGCGGTTTCTGCTATGACCCAGCACCATCAATACAACAATGGACAAACGTCGCTAGTACAGCTCGAACATTTTTAACAACTGTTTAGGTTGACATTTTTAGAGAATGTTCGTGGGAACACTTTTAGGCATGAAACGTTGACTGAAATTTGAGGTTACCGAAGCATGAGAAGTGTTTTTTCATGAAACCGTTATTATTTTCACGTGGAACAAAAAATGAAAAAAATATTATGATTGGGTGGTAATGACATTGAGTGAAACTTGTATGGATATCAGGCCACTTTATTTTATTTCTTTACGATTATGCACTTCTCAACGTTCCCCTCTTTTTCCGTTCTGTAAGACTTTCGTAGATATTTTATAGGAACTTCCGAGCAAAAAGTGTCACAAAGAAAAAAGTAAAAGTTCGATATCTCAAGAGAGAACGTGATACTGGGAAAGAGTAAGAGTGAAAGCATAGAAAAAGCGATTGATGGATCATAGAAAAAGTGGATAAAAAAGAAAGCGATGTGGGAAGGAGAATCAATTAACTCAATGTGACACATCACTCTCACGCTTCTTCGATATCGTTGATGGATTCCAAGCAGGAACGAGTAGAATAAAAGGAAGAAATCTTACCTCAAGGTACGAGCTTCATAGGAACTATAGTACAGGAGGACAATGAAAAAGAAAAGTAAAACAGAAACCTGTGGCACAGTAATGATACCGTGATCACCGCAAAAAAATTGTGACGGTCATGGTGCACTGGTGAGAGGCGCTACCTACACCCCATAGTCGAGTGATCGATCCTCGCGTGGACTAATCAACTCTCAAGGGTTGGCTAGATTGTTACCAGCCATGCCTGGAAAGGTTAGGACGCGCCATGTACTCGTCGTCTACTCATAATTATAGAGAAATATGAAGCTAAATGCGCATTCGGCCTAAAGAATGGATTATGAGAACCAGTCCCTGTACAAGTCCATTGACTTGTACAGGGGCTGGTTCCCATAATCCATTCTTTAGGTCGAATACGCATTTAGCTACATATTTCCCTATAATTATGAGCAAATGACGAGTACATGGAGGGTCTTTAGGGGATTGATCAGCGCTGATCACTTCGTCTTCATCTTTGTCGATGTGATTATGGTGAGGTGCGGCGATGGAAATGAGAGTGCGAATGGGTAGTAGAGTAAAGTGGGTGGTAATACCTAATAGTAAAAGTAAAGCAAAAATAAAAGGTGAAGGTGGTGGTCGGCGCTGATCAATTTGGTCAGGGATGCGTCACGCATTCGTGTTCCATTCGGAATCGTAGAGGCCTACGTATTTGGAATTCATAGGAAGAGACAGCTGTACAAGTCTGTTTTCGTCTTCACAGACATTTATGGTCCCAGATTACCCAGCCGCGGAGAGATGAACGGTTTAATTACCCAAGTTTGAGAAATGCTCCGACCCTATTCATTGTTTCACACAGGAATCCCACTTTACTTAAGGAACAGGAAGTGCAGGTTAGTTTATTTTGTGATTCTTCTTTTATTGCATTACGAAGCCTCTCCTAACAAGCTGAAAGTCCCGGCTTCATATTTTCTTTGCTAGCTCACGCATGTTAAGCGACAAAACGAGCTTTTCTATCCTTCGTATACTTTTTCTATTAGTTTTTCTTTATTTATATTTATGTTTTATTTATTTATTTTTATTCTTTTTTATTTATTTATTAGCCTGGGCGGAGACCGATCGCTCGACCCGTGCAGGTATAAGTAGCGCCCGTTACCACTGCACCATACGCTTAAATAGAAGTGTAAGGGCTCTTACAGACTCGACGACGTGCAATTTGAGCGACGAATTAGGCGCTATAAATGAAATTGAGCGAAACACACGACGACGAGCATTCTCGTCCAACGCGACGTTTGCGGCAGCCGCATTGCTCTAATCGATCACCGCGGTCACCGCCGCGATGAAGAGTGCGAATCCGTCGCTCAATTTTTTGTCGTCTGGTCTGTAAGGGTCCTAACAACGAAAATAACAGATGGCTCACCTTCCAAGCGCATTGTTGCCTTTAGAGGATGAGGGCTCGTAGCCATAGGAATATGCTGGGTTGTTGTCCGCCAGAATGACGGACGGCGATCGTGTAGTGGTCCCGTTGAGGCTCATCGAACGCACATCAAACACATCTGCAACGGACGAATTCGACGACAATCGAAATAAAAGCGAAATCGACAAAAACGGCGACGAATCGGAGCGAAAACGAATCGAAGCGGCGGAATCGACGACGGAAAACACTAAGTGGCTGAGTGCAACTCGTTGATGAATAGTGGCTTTTTTGAGTTTTTTCGTCGCCGGAGGAATCGTAGCGGACGGCGGGTTTTTCACCGATTCGAGAATGACATTTGCTTCTTCTGGCGGCGACTGGTTGCCCCCACAAGAACTGTTGCGCCGAGCTGTTTGCACACAAGGTGAGACGGATCGGAGAGCTGGCGCTCCTCTGCAAAAGTCTTCATAGAAAAAGCCAGCGCCGTCGGGCTCACGTTCGCACCACAAAACATCGTCGGCGCCGCCGGGAAACTCTGCCAATCAACGCTTTGCAACGTTGAGCCGCCAGAAGCGCTGAGAGCTCGATAACTCGATAAGAAAACCCCCAACGACGGACATCGCATGCCATCTAGTGCAACGGACAGACGTCCGAAACACAAATTTAGTACCCTCTGGCTTCAAAAACACTCTCCCCTATAAATAACATACTCACTCATCAATTCATCGATTAATGAGCCTGACCGTGAAGGACAATTCTAAAAGTTACAAAAACTAAAACCACAACCACAAAGATGAATGGTGAATTGAAATAGTGTTCGAAAAAAAAAGCAAAAAAAAGCAGGCCATTAAACGAAAGTTGACAAAAACAAGCGATGAGAAAAAGCTCCGTGACAGATAATATTGCCCTCTCCATATGTTTTCAAAGGTTAAACCAAATCAAGACATGCAAGGGAAAAAGAAAGAGCTGGAAGATCTTCGATGTCAACTGTCTAATTAATGTGAAACTCTAGATTTATTACCGCTTCTTCGCGGGTTGCTATCATGTATGCTAGAATATGATATCAGAACGTTTTGAACGGCGCATTATTTTTTTGAATGCGATTTTGATTTGTGCGACGAACTTAGCACCACCATTACAACTTCTTATTCTATTAGGGTGACCCAAAAGTTCGCGTGCATTTCAGATTCTGACTTCTTTTATTCATATTTGTAACAGTCCAATAATCAGTTTGGGTGTCACGGTTACGCAAAGTTTATTGCCGGTGATCCTACAGAGAGTCGTGCTTAACAATGCTATCCTTATTGGCCATTTATTTGTTTTATAGAGTTGTGAATAAAAGAAGTCAGAATCTGAAATGCACACGAACATTTGGGTCACCCTAATAGTATGTCTAATTAATGTTTCGTTTATATCGTTTTTCTATGTATTTCATGGCTTTTTTGGAAATCAGCACACCTAATTCTAGACCAATCGCAAACTCGCCAGCGAAGCGACCAAGTGGTGAATGAAGCAAAGCGAAAAATTGAAAGGATAAGGGCGTGGCCCTGAAGAGCAGAGAAGCCTCCATTGATGGCCAATTTCTTCAAGGAGCAGTTTTTCATCGGACCTTTCGGCAACTCCTTCTTATCTCGGAGATCAATAATTCGAAAAACGCGTGCTGCACTTGCATAAGAAGGAAAATCGATCCCTTTCATACCCTGTGTTTCTCATAAACGCGAACACAGAGCGACTAGTGAGTCGCTCTATGTTCGCGTTTATAAATAGAAAGCACGAGGAATGAATAGAAGTATTTTTCGAAAAGCAAAATTGAAGCCTTCAGCCTCAGGGTAGATGACGGACCAGCAGAGCAGCTATACTGATAATCATGAATTTTGAAAAGTTTTAAAAAAGGTAATAAGTAATGATTGTGCTTGCAGACGATAAGAATACCGCCCTTAAGAGCAGAGGTGTCTCTATTGATGGCCATTTCCTTCAAGGAGAAGTTTTTGCAGACGATAAAATCAGAACTTTTCAAAAATTCGTTATTGCCAGTACAGCTGCTTTTCTGGCCCTTCTTGAACATTGCAGCTCAAGGCTTCAATTTTGCTTTTCGAAAAAAAACTCATTCCTCGTGCTTTCTATTTAGCGCCTTCCTTTTTGAACATTGCAGTTTGAGAAGAAAAATATTCAAAACTCTTAAATGTGATACTCCACGTCTTAACGAAACACAAACAGATTTCTTAGAATGTTTGCTGTTAAAAAATAAAGACCGTTTTGAACGGTGCAAGTATTTTTTCAACACTCTGTGTAGTACATATATAATAGAGTTCGATTACTTTTCTTCAAAGCTCACTTCTAAGTAACGCAGTCCAATGTTTCCGGACCAAAATAACTTTTCAGCTGATAACCCTCTCTGGTATGCAAAAAAGCAGACCACAACCGTTTATCTAAAAATTTTACGTTTCGTGAGCATGAAACTGTGCTAGAGAGACTTTGTTGGCTAAAATTGGAACAAACGCAGTAGTAAATCTTGCAGTCGAGGAACGTAAGACAACCGGAAACGGATTACTGTATCGGAGAAATACGGTCAAAATGCGGTAATGTTCATGCTAAATGCTAGCCACTTCAACTCGTCAAAAACTCGTTCAATACGACTTCAATTCATTCAACTGCGACTTCATATCGACAGAAATCTTGGTTTGAAGAACCGTTTTCATGCATTTTTTGCAAAAAATAAAATGCGACCAAAATTGCTGTGATTTGGTTTCCAGGACCTAATCACTGAAAGACTCAAAGAGAACTCTATTTGGAAGACATTGAAAGCGGAAACAATCTGACACTTCTCGTTATATGTTCGTTGGTTATCACCACTGCAAAAATGGTCAATGATGCTGATAACTTAGTAGAGATAGCCGCGTCTCCCTTCATGAGTAAATGTTTTCCTACTTCAACGAAGGAATCTTCACCGTCACAAAAGCGGCTCTCATGCTTCCATTGATTATATTTATGAATGACGTGATGAAGATATTATGATTGAATGAGATGGAGACGGATGATTAGAGACTTTGAAGATGCCCAACAGTGGAAAGACAGATACTGCTGTCGATCGCTATCGATAGGGAAACACCAATGTCAGCGTACAAGTTTTCCTGCAATGCAACAGCGGTCGGATCTAGCGATTGACAAAAAAGACACAAAAACCGTATGAGAAAGATAGAGAAAGGAACAATTGTTTGGAAGAAAAGAACTATTCAATGAATTATAGCAATAAACGAGAAAATAATGGCAATCGAAGACGAAGTTCAATTTTCTCTCACTGCTCGTATTGTATGTTATGCTTCTGCATTATAGATCTTTCAGTTGTTCTTCTCTGCATTCTTAGAAAGTGCCGCGCTTATGCACGTCTAAGTTAGAAGATAAATTAAATGAAAAATAAATTAATAAATAAATAAAATAAAATAATAAATGAATGAACAACAGCATTCTCCTTTTGATAGGACGACCACGCACAACACTGGGTAGAAAGAACGAGTTTTTAGTTATTCAACTTCCCTTTCATTTGCACTGATCGTTAGACTTATCAAGCCGTCCACTCCTCCATGGTTCGGTACATTGGTACCGGCCCTTGTCTGGTAAAATATGTAAATATACTAGTTTGGTACAACAGCTGGTCCTACATGTCAATGCATGGCGGAAATACGCCTTCACCATCCCTTTACGATTCAGAATGGAAGGCGAGTGCATAGCGCATTCTGACGGGACTGGTCAACGCCCGTTTACCTCTTACCTTTCAGTGTTCGCTAAAGTAAGGACCGGTAATTTCTATTTGCGAGCGTCAAGATTAAGTTTGACAGGAATAAAAGGAGAACAGATTCCTCTAAGCAAGTTCTGGTAAAAGGTAAAGGGTAACGGTGTCGGTATTGATCAATCATGCATTCGTGTTCCATTCAGAATAGTAGCGACTTGGTAAATGCGCATTTGGCCAATACAATGACTTGCGCGGGCTAACCCCTATACCAAGTCAGTGTCTTTACCTTCCCAGACGAGTCCGGTACCAATTTACCTGATCCCAGAGGGAGGGAAGGCTTGGTTAACCTAGGCGGCGATCGAACCCTCAACCGTGATTCCACGATAGCACACGCACCCTAGTAAACTCTGGTAGACGAGAAAAAGCAGAAGAATCAACCATTATTTGCCATTGAATTTTTGAATTAATAAATAAATCAACCCATACATAATACCGCTAATGTAATGAATACGAAATATTATCGAAATTCCACTTTATCAAAATTTCATTTCTATGAATTTCATTTCCAATGAGCGTTTCTGTCACAAGAAGAATGATCACGGACCGTTCTTATCCATGGAGACTGCCACATCACCAGCAGACAACTTCTGTACCTCTTCTTTTCAAAACATTGGGTCACCATGGAAACTCGGTGGCTCTGGCGGCTGAATTCGCTGGGGACGTCGGGAAAGCCTTTTGCAAACTTCACTGGAACGCCCAATTGAGCGCTTTTACAATGGCCGACCCCTAATTTGTCAACGGACTTTCTGAATACAGCCAATTTAGTCAATAGCGCACAAGCCAGTTGTGCACTATGGATGTCAAAACTGTCTGCTGCGACGTAAAAGTGCAAATAACCCAGTGGATGGCAAAATATTTGGCTGTCGTCAGCCCATAGCGAATGTGCGACATATCGCTCTTCCATTCCGAATCTCAGATAGAGGCGTATCGAATGTGTATTTGGCCTATACATGTGCCGATTTGTGGGATTTATGGGACCAGCCGACGTGACGCGTTCTTAATCGTCGACAAACACTACACCACTCTGTCATTATTTCTTTGCTGCTCCTTATTTTTGAATATTTTTTTGTTTTGACCAATGTATTCGCATTCCCAGACAGGTTTAGTTCTGATTAACCCGACTTTGAAAGTCAGGAGCTTGCTCATCTTTCAAGAAAGTCACATTGCAACGTTCATAATGTGAAACAAGGAAATACCACGCTGCCCCATAGTGAAAGAAGAAACCCATGGAGGATACAAGCGAAATATTCATTTGTCTGTTATTGGAAGTGTCCGGCAATCGAATAAAGAGTAATATAATAGTATAACTATCCGTACAATACTCCATTGAACTTTTTTAACCCTTCTCTTTTGCTTATTAGGCTAAATTTTTCATTCATTTCCTACGCCATACAAAGCCTCGTTACTCGAACAGAAGTTAGTACACAAGCTGTAGCACTACGACTTTGAGAAAACAGGGTGGAAAGCTGAAAAAAAGAAAACAACAAGGAAGAAAACAAACAAAAGAATAGGATAATAAAGGAAAGATAGCCTTATACGCTTGAGCGAGTCGTTTCAAAAGTATTGAATTCTCTGGAATAACGTTGTGCAGAGAAATCCATCTGCCACAAGCTCTTAGAAACCGTTTCAAAAGTGTTTTTTCGACATCTCATGCTTTGAAGAAGGCCAAAAAGCGCAAATTGATCTTGATGCCGTCGGATATTATGGAGGTTTCGAAGTAGCCTGCGCGCAGAAGTAGGACGAAGTCATTAATTTCCAACATTGAAAAGCATATGGTTAGAATTCACGACAAAAGACCACCATACAGTAATTCCTTCGCAAAACAAATGTGGCCGTCCCCTCAGTAGCATTGAGAATAACAAGAAATATGTGATCTAAAATCGGCGACCACGAAAATGATTGGCCAAAACGAAGATATTTTCCGAGGGTATAGGTATAGGGTGTGATCCGTTCCCATATTAATAAGCAGTTTTCTCCTTTACAGATCAAATACGATTCTCAAGAACTGCTACAAACGGCGAAACGTTTTTATTGGTCATAGTTCTGGTGTTTTCAGCTGCTCGACGTCAAACAATCGTGAAATTCCACGATCGACTGTCGTTGAATCTTGGCATGTCGAATATAGTGGTAGGTGATGGAATGACTGAAGCCAAATAGCCAAGATGTCCAATAGACTGTAAAATTCTTCATCGGATTTTGGAGTCTACACAGTGGAATATTCTCTCTGGGATTCACTTTTGTTAGATGAAATGGCGTTTGAGCGAGTAATCTTCTTGTTTTTAATTCTCTGAAGGAAGCAGAGCCAAGGCGTAGAAAACAAAGCGTAATAAAAAGGCCAATAAAAAAGTAATATAACATCCTCGAACTATATCAGAGAAAAAATGTATGGAGCACCGGTGGTAGACATCAGATAAGCACAATTCAAATCAGCACGATTTTTTCAACGCGATTGTTGTCGACTAATTCCATGAGCGAATGACACTATGTTTTCTGATACGATAAATTCTACTAAAAAGGCTCCAGAAGATCGACTTTCGATAAACTTCGACACTTAATTAATTTCAAAAATAGCGAAAAACGAGCGAAACAAACCGCCAAACAAAACTGAGTACTGAATTGGTGCTGAAGAAAACAAAACAGCGGAGCAAGCCCAGATGAAGGCGACGGCGCCAAAACGCAGAGGGAGTAAAAGTTTAATACCAATCTCAGATGGCTGAATAAAACTAAAAGCTGAAACTTCTAGGAACGCTGCGGTAATACGAAAGGAAGTCGTGAGCTCGGAAAATGGGCTAATGACAGGGTTAAACGACCTCGACGAAACGATTTTACAGCGAAGATAAAGCGGCTAGATAGTCGGAAGTGAAGGAAATGAACAGCAAAGGGCAAAAGTGGCGAGCTGTCCAAATGATGGGCAGATGATAGCAGACGTCCTCGCCTTCAAATAGAGACAGCTCTCAGCTTCATATGGCCGGAGAATGGGAAGAGAATATTCATTCGTTTATTTGTCGTGCTACTTCATGATGGTTAGTAGAACAGCAGAGTATAATACCATAAAGCAACATACAACTAAAAATTCAAAAATGAAGGAGGATTGCAGTGAAATGCAAAAGATAAAGGCGACGGCGCTGATCAGTCTCCTAAGGACGAGCCACGCATTCGTGTTTCATTTAGAATCGTAGAGGAATAGTGAATGCGTGTTTGGCTTAAACAATGACCTGCGGGGGCCAGCCGCTATACCAGGTCAGTGTCTTCACCTTCCGAGACAAGTCTGGTACAAATTCACCCGACCCCAGAGGGATGGAAGTCTTGGTAAACTCTGGAGGGATTGATTGTTCAACCGCATAGGAGTTTGTGCGCCTCTTACCTTAGCGTATTAGGATGGTTTTTTCTCTACTTCCGAGGACTGGGATGCAGCATATGTCACCAACAATTTACTTTAGTTTTTAGTTGAAGTTGATGACAGTACGATTGTTTAGTGTTACTCTGGTCTTTTTCATTTGGCGCACGTAAAAGTGTAAAATAAATAAATAAATAAAATAATAACTTAATAAAAATAGTACTAACTTGTTGGTCATTTTGTTTTTCTCATTCTTTTCGTTGCACTATCCTTGTTAAAGGGCCCGCGTGGTACAGTGGCAAGAGGCGCTGCTGACACCCGCACGGTCGAGCGATCGATCCCGGCACGGGCCAACCAAGCCCTCCGGGGTCGGGTAAATTGGTACCAGACTTGTCTGGGAAGGTAAAGACACTGACTTGGTATAGCGGCTGGCCCCCGCAGGCCATTGTATGAGCCAAACACGCATTCCCTATGCCTCTACGACTTGAATTGAACACGAATGCCGCGGCGCGTCCTCAGGGGACTGATGAACGCCGGCACCTTTACCTTTACCTTACCTATCCTTGTTAATTGTACCACCAACCACCAATAAGAACTCCTGTGGAAAAGTGTAAATAAAAAAGGCACAAATGGTGTAATAGTAAGAGGCAAACCATTCGCCACACGATTCGCCAGCTATCGATCCTGCCCTAAAGTTAATCGAAACTTCTACACGTTCAAAGTCGAGTAGAACTGTATTGAACTTGTCGAAGGGTAGAAAGTGCTGACCTTGACCACGGTTGGCTCCAAAAGTCATTCCGGCGTTCTGAAGCCGAATGTAGCAGGAGGCTAATCAACGCCGACAATTTAATATCAGTTTTAATTTCATTTGCGCACGCAAACATAAAACAGGAACAACTATGACAAAGTCGCCAGCGGTGGAATGTTAGTGTGAAAAGGCGCTTGAACTGTTACTTTTTCTGCAATTTTAATCTATCTGCACACAAGTATTAGGTTGTAAAGAAAGTTCTGTCATTATATTTAAAGCGTCATAACTCTACTCATATCCAGCCGTTTTCCTTAATTCAAGCATCATTCGAAAGGGCACAGCTTTCTCTAAGGAAGGCAGTATAATCTGTGCCGCTATCGCGAATGTCTCAAGATCTGGACTAATTAAAATATTCGACATTCGGACCCTCTGCTCCGAGTGCGAATGAGGGTTGCGGGTTCATCAATTGAAATGGATTTTGCGGAGCCACTTTCATAAGGATTTCTAAACTGCGACGAAGAACGGATATTATACTATGATGAGAAGAGATTTTCCCGTTTTTTACACAACAACGAACCTTCTGAGACGGTTAAGAAACTAGATTTTCACGACACGAAGACAATGGTGACGTTATGATGAACTGCAGCAGAACCAGTGTGCCTTTTGTTTCTTACTCTTCACCAAACGATAAAGAAGGAAGTGCACATCGTGAATATATGTAACATTCAAAACGATTCAACCAAAGCTAGGAACCATAGACTCCATTTGACATTTTACAGCAACACAAATCCACGTGTTTTAAAAAATGATCTCCAGAATTCAAACCAACGACACATTGAAACTCATCTTTGTCCGACGAAATTGCCAGACCTCGTGCTAACTATGTGCTAAATTGCAAACGTTCATATGGCTTTTCAAAGAGGAGAGGGTTAGAATATCAACACGATGTCGAATCCGCCTTGGAACATTTGACTTAATTCCTATCTTCAGACTTTTGCGATAGCGGCACACTTTATACTGCGTTCCATAGAGAATGATGTGATCTTTAGAATGGTGGTTAAATTAAGAGAAACGGTGAGGCATGAGCCAAGTTATGGCGTTTTGACTATAAGCTGCAAAAATGACAGAACATTCTTTACAACCTACTAGGCGTGCAACTTAACTTTTTCAAATAAAAGCTGAACTTTTACTTTGTTACCATGAAAGACACGGGTATTACATGGTCCCAGACACCTAAACTCCTTCTTACCGCATCGCATGACATGACATGTGACAACACGAAAAGTGAGGACTTTGGAATTCAAGGTCCTCCAAGGGCTTACGGAAGATTAGCAACCATAGGAAGAGGGGTGGGCGAGGTGACAACGTCGCTTTCGAGAAAGGCATCCATAGTTTTTTGCTCAGAATAGAGGAAATATTATGATCATAAAGAATAGCTGAAAGTTATAAAAACGGCGGAAGTGCCGAGACCCAGTCACTTACTATAAATATGCCTAAATTCACCGTAAGCAAAACGTGGAACGATTTTAAATTAATAGAAAAAGAGAACAGAGCAGTCAGTTAAAAGGAAAAGTGAACATAGCAACCAATCAAATAGAGGGAAGAAGCAGAAGTATGCGCTCGATTCCTCCCTCCGATGAGCATATATGTAATAAATTTTTTACCAACCCCTTAACAAAAGGGAGTACTTGAGCTGGTGAAATAAAACATCAGTTGTAATTGCTCGCATTTAAAAAGACGAGAAGTGGCTAGAAACAGGAAAGACATAGAAAATGTCAGGATTATATAAATTATATGGAGGTAGTACTGCAAGGCGAGGGTGCCAAAACGTTTGCCCGTATAGAGTTGTCATAAAATTTATAAATCATTTATGGTCACGGGCTACGAACACGCCTAAATTAATCGACAGCGATTTTATAAATGATATAGAAAATTGATCGCAATTGAAACTATAATATATAATAAAAACGCACGTCCATGTGGATGTAAGGACGAGGAACGCAGATCCATGTGGATGTAAGGATAAATAAATAAATAAATAAATAAATAAATAAATAAATAAAAAGCAACAGAAAGATAGCATCCCTCTGGTGCGGTAAGATATTTGTGTTGAAGATGAACGCCACCCCGAATCGCGTTTGGAACAGACGTTGAATTGTTCAGAACGTAATTCATCCAGATAGCTGCCGCAGTGATTAATCGCGCCCGCAACGACTTGAGGCTTTTGGCCCCGAACAAGCTGACAATGAGAGGTTTAGGAGGTCTCTTGGACATCTGGGATATGGCTGGTTCCATTGGGGTGGGGTGAGGGCAGACGAGCTCGCGAAGGGCCACCCCGTAGTAGGGCCGGATGGGGGGGGGAACATTGCTGCTCTCGACGCAGCAACGATCAATAGCGAGGAACGCACACGGAAAACCCGCAGATCGTCGACGAGGTCATCACGGTCATGTCCAGCCTACTGGACAATTGGACCGTTCGTCCCCTATTTGGTATCTGTTCAGGCCAACCCGATTGATCTGGGAGGTGTCAAAACCCGATTAATCTGGGAGGTATTAATTAGGAAGGAATGCTAGATACGTCGGCTGCACCAAAAAAACGAACAGGAATTCCGACTATTTACAAATCAGAAGGTCTAAATTGTTACCGAGCGGAAGTGAGGCATCCAAAAACGCGTTAGTCTGGCACTTAATTACGTAAAAATTTAAAATCTTACAGTTCTATGCTGATCAGTTGGTTTGATTACTATCACTTGTTAAATATCGATGGTGTTACTAGCAGTGTACCTAATTGCTTCAGTGTTACTTATATTACTTATGTTTTGATTGTTGATTGTTGGATGTTTCTTAACACGCTGACGACACGCTCAAGCGGCCACGGGGGACCGTGTGGCGCTATGCTGCGCCACAGTCTTGTATCGTATTTTTCTCGATACATTTCAAAACTTCGAAGGATGTTTTTGTGCCACTTTTTAGTACGCTTTTGCACATTGTTATAGGAAGCATGGTCCGCGAAAACAATTCTTAGCTTCTGATTTACTGGAATTATTGATAGTGCACTGGTTTTCTTTACAAGTAAAAACAAATAATGGTTATTGCAAGAAACAAATAAATGCAAAAAATTACTGGTTACTGAAACAAACACATAAATACAAACAAATATTGATTATTAGAATAAACAAATAATGAACAATAAACAAATAACAATTTCCTTTTAACCTGGATAGGGAAAAAGGTCATTCTAAAAGCTTCCAGCCGTTATTTTTCTATGTTCAAAAAAAGGAATAGTCACAATCTCCGATATTACAGGACTGTATATGCAGTCTTCGAGATTTGCTATTCACTTCCATTTTGAAAAAAATTCGTCGTATGCCGGCATCATGCCACAGCCTCGGCGCGCTAGAAAATCGGTTGGTCCCACGCGCCAGACACGCGAAAAAGGCGCTGTCGTCAACGCGTTAATTTATACGCACGGCGTTGTCCTGTGTAATAAATAAAATGAAATTCTAGCGGAGCTGCCACGGTCAGTCGTTCACTATTCGGGCTGAATCAAAATCACGACAGCTAAAAAAGCAAAATTCAGTTCTAAGTTCCATAGAAAGCCAAGAACAATTGGGAAGAACAAGTTCAGAATCTTCCAGCGAATTGCTGAAAATGCTTTTAGCTCTCGTGATTTTGATCCAGCCCGTATAGTGAACGACTGACCGTGGCAGCTCCGCTAGAATTGCTGTTCATTTTTTGGTGAAGTCGACGTAATTTACCATCCCTTCTTAATTAGTACCTCCCAGATTAATCGGGTTGACCTGGACAAATACCAAATAGGGGACGAACGGCCCAATTTTCCAGTAGGCTGGACCACGAGAGCTAGAAAAGAACAAAATTCACTTTTAAGCTCCAAGGAAAGCCTCAAACAATTGACAAGAACAAGTTCAGAATCTTCAAACGAATTGCTGAGAATGCTCTCCTTGAGTAGAAAGAGCTTCTGCCCCATTCGCCCTAGCACTAGGAATTCACGCTCTCTTCTATTGCTGTGTACACTTTTTCCCAGGCTCTAATTTAGCATTTATCGGTTAAACATTAATTTTTTGAATTTAACATTTTCAACTGTGCTTCATTTTGCTCTATAAGCAGTCATAAGGTGCATTTCATTGTGTCACAATTGTCTTAAAAATAAATTAGCACATCCCCGACATACCATTGTTCCTTCCGCATGCTCACCCCGTTTTACTGTTTTATTGTTGTGTTTTTGTTTTTTTATTGCCTTTGCGTGGCGTAGAAATAACTTAATAAATAAGCAAACAAATTGCTGGTATTGTGATCACTTTTATAGGCCTTTCTCCTCTCCGAGTTCCAAGAAAGCCAGTATTACCCAGTGTAGACAACTACACTGCTGCTTTACGTGTGCCTAAAACCTGGGTTCAAATCCCTTCTGAGTTGCGATGCACTTAGTCCCATTAGAACATCAAATATTCTCCGATGCTAGAATAGTTAAGCTCTGTCAATTTGCTAAATGTTCCTGGCGCCGTTTAACACACTTCATTTTCAAAATTGAAAACGTGTTCAACTGAAAAGCCTTGTAAAATAGTGTCAATAAAAAAACAAGGTATTCAAAATTTAATAACCAGCTAGGTACTCTTGAAAATATGTCACTGACCGACTTATAAAGTACGATTTCCTAATAAAGAGGCTTACTCGGGAGCGAGCAAATTTTGGAGACAGCTGAGAACAAAGTCAAAAAAAGGTCGCTCTCTTCGACAGCGCGTTGACCTCATCGATTCAGTTTTCATCAAAAAATCCGCACTGACCTAGAAAAAACTTGTACTTTGAAGGCACCCTTGAACAAGCGACAAACGAAGGTCTGCATTTTGCTTCGAGAATCTAGACCCGATAAATGATGGCAGAAGGAATACGGCGATTCTGACTACCTCAATTGATGATTAACGGAGATATGGGCCGAAGAGCGAAAGGGGCTGATCTAGTGCAGCATCTATCATCCCGCCCTTTCTGCAGCCCGTGGAACATAAAATCCTATTGTTTGGAAAAACCAGTCACCTAAAGAGAAAGAATTGCTGAACGACCGATAATGATCCAGAGCTCTGACATGGTTTTTTATAAGGACCGATGGATTCCTCACCGCAGCATAAAGGTGAAATGGCTTTCTGAAACTGAGCAAATGACTTCATTTCAACCGCAGCAACGAAAATGAAATTGAACGATAAGCGAACACCTCTATCATGCTTACATTCAACACCATGAGCATCCTCTGGAACTCCATGTCTGAAGCGGGTGCATAGAACACCTTGAGAATGATCGGCAGAAAATTAAAACTTATTAAGCCTTGAAATAACAAGCTACAGGCTGGAAGGAAAACGCTTAGCTATCGGATAACAACAAAAACTGTGGTTCATACAAGAGTGGCAACAAAAAAGTGAGAAACATGATGTAATATTGAACTCACAGAAATCGAAGGAAAGAAATTGCAAAGAAATACCGGTACCGGAAACAAATCTAACAAGCTCTAAAGTGACAAAACAAAAAAACCCTCACCATATGATGCAATTACGTGAGAAAAGCTTAGAACGGCGAGGACTTTAACATTGTAAAAGGTAAATGTGCCGACTTTGATCACTGCCCTGAGGACGCGCCGAGCATTCGTGTTCCATTCGGGATCGTAGATGAATGGTGCATGCGTACTTGGCCTATGCAATGACTAGCGGGGCCAACCGCTATGCCGATTCAGCGTCTTCAGCCTCCCAGACAAGTTTGGCTCCAATTTACACGATCCTAGAGGAATTGAAGGCTTGGTTAACCGCGGGATCGATCGCTAGACCGCGCGGGTGTGAGTAGCTCCTGTTACCACTGCACCTTGGTCAGGCCGGGACAGGATTGATCATTAAACCATTATGGTGTTAGTAGCGCCTCTTATCGCTGAACCACGCATGCCCATGGCAACATATTCCACATTATTTCTCAAGTTAATAGTACAAGTTGTGATTTTTCGTACAGTTAATTCGTAACCTTGCCACAAAAAGTTCAACAAAAGGAAAAAGGAAACATTGCCGGTTCTAAAGAGTGTGGTCAAATTAGAAAGGCTGGGACACAGCTTAAAATCCGTTACGGATATTGGGCAAAAATAGCGACCACAGCGGGAAATCAGAGACGTGGTCGTACACGCAGGATGTCGAAGAACAAATGGATCGTACTGGTAATACGGCTTTGAGGAGACAGTTGAATAAGAAGCGTTACGCATTCCTACGGAACATCAGAAGAATGCCTCATGATCCAACTTTACAATGGTTGAACTTCTTCGTTCGCGAAACCCATGTACGACAGATCTTGATCTGAGCAACTCAGTACAAACTCAATAGAATATTATATAATAAATTTGTTCTCCAAAAAATTAGAACACCGTTCAAGATGCCATATCCAAATTCGTGACGACCAGGACTTCATACCTGGCTTCGAAAGGTAACATATGTGGGTCCTTCTCCTGAAGATCTTGGATCCTTCGAACGCTCTGCTAGAGACGCTCTTCTCAAGTATTAGTGAACCAGCCACTCATCGACCTATCGGCCGACGTTAGTTGACCATCCACAATGTCGGACTGGATTCTCAGGTCAAAATCAAAGATCGACTAAAACTTCGTTTAGGTAGGTTATTTTGAAGCCGAAAGAACGAAAGAAATGAAAACGACAGGAAGCGTGAAAGATTGAAGCAATCTCGTCAGTTCCCTTGTCGCTGTGGGTGCATTTGGGATACGATAGCAGACTATCGCTGCGGGACCCATACCATATGAGCCACCCATGACAGACATCGCTTGGGTTTCGCTTATTCTTCTTTCTTTCAAAGATCTTATTTTTAGTGTTGCAGTTATATCGAGATTTCCATGGTCGTAATAAATTGAGTTGAATTGAAATTGCATTGGATGCGAACAGGTACCGGCGCTGTGTTTTAGCACGGAGCCGAGGATAGACACTAGCACCCACCCAATTGATTCGACGATCAATAGGACGACAAGTGGTACCGATAAATATTGTAAATAGTAATATTGAAGCTCAGCGTGCTTGGATATTTAGGCCAGAAACGACGGATTGGACGGATAACATGTACTGTAGGACTCCTGGCAGAATGAGCGCGCGGTTCAAAAAAACTCGGATGTATTTGGGTAAGGTAAATAGGTAAGTCAAAAGTGCGGTCGATGCTGACCAGCCTCCTAAAGATGCACCATGCATTCGTGCTGCATATAGAATCGTGGAAGCCTAGGGTATACGTGACTGCTTTTTCATACAAAGACTTTCATATCTAGCCGCTCTGCGTGCCAGGCAGGGGTGTGCGGAAATTTTCTCTCAAAAAAGCGGAAGGCGGAAGACGGAACGGAAATGGCAAAAATGGCCGGAAACCGGAATGCGGAACACGGAAGCCGGAAATAGTGCAAAAATCACTAAATTGTTGGAATTTAGCCAAAACTGGACCAAAAGTTTTCATTTCTGTTTCTAAAGGTACCCATAGAGTGCTCGTTTTGTTTCCTTTAGAATGTAACTATTATTTTGGTGATGGTGTTTAACATTTGGTAAGTTCGAAGTGAACGGTGGAAATTCATCTTTATAAATTTCATTATATGCTGAATACAGATAAGTAGAGAAAGACAGACATTTTTGACGTGATAGAAAAGAATGCTTTTAAAATAGAATTAAAAGCCTAAAACGAGCATGTTATGGTGGAGAAACACCAGTTTTTTGAAGATTCTGAGGAGAGCGGCTCTTTCTCAGATCGGTTACGGTGAAAGGAGCAGTAGAATACCAGCTCTTGCACTCCGGCGATGTGGCAGATGCCGACCAATACTTCATTGCAAGTTTTCTTAGGAGAAGGGAGGAGTGTACTCCGCCGTATTGGTTTCATTCTACCAGAATTAGAATGGATAGCATTGACGTCAGCACAATAACTTCACTCTCCATTGTGTTAGCTTGCACAGTGGAGGTCCTCGACTTCTTCTTCCGTTTCCGTGTTCCGCCCTAAAAAAGAGCGGAACACGGAACGGAACGGAAGGGCCAAAAACGGCCGGAAACCGGAATTCGGAACACGGAAACGGAACTTCCGCACACCCCTGGTGCCAGGGTACTCACCTCTTCGGAACAAGTGAGCGGAGGTACAGTACCGGACGCGCTGCAACGATAAAACGGCGGCAGCGGCGCCTTTTTGCGCCGAAACGGGCCGTTTTTGGGGTCCCGGCGTCGTGTCCTGAACAAAGTCTACCTCAGTTCATTTATGCCGCATTCCCAATGGGGTCCACGCGTGGTAGCCCGGATTAAGGCCGAGCTGAACGAGGAATCGAAGGCGCAAGGGACAGAAGATCGAGTGGTCAGAAAAATCGCTAGTTAACAAGTTTCACGAGTATGGGAAATTCGTAACTGTAAAGACAGAGTCCAAGATGTTCAGTTTAAATACATTCTAACTTTTACGAATGAATCAATTTCAAAGAAAATAGAGTAAAACGGTCTAGCACCGTAGCGTCTTGGATCCTGCACCAAAAGAGCAACCTATTTCAGGGATTTGACACTATCTAGAAACGAAAGAATTAATCACGTTTCTGCAGTTAGAACGGCATGATGGGCATAGAGTTAACAGGCAAGAAACCCAAAATATTGATGCTGAGAGACGTACGCTACGTTCCTGCCACTTTGGTAATGAGGGTAGTTACGACAGCAATAATTATGTTCGGCGAGAAAAGTAGGTCGATTATTGTCACAACGAACTTGCGAAGAAACCTCTCTATCGACGAATAGGTAAACATCATCTAATCATTTGAATAAAGAATGTTCCAATTTCACTACTCTGTTTCTGAGCAGCGCATAGGAGAAGTAGTGTTGGAAGTAAACGGATCGGCGCTGATCAGTCCCCTAAGAAGGCGCCGCGCATCCGTGTTGGATTCAAGATTGTAGAGGCATGGCGAATGCGTATGTGGTCTATACAATGACGTGCGGGGGCCAGCCACTATACCAAGCCAGTGTCTCTGCCTTCCTAGACAAGCTGGTACCAATAAACCGGACCCCAGAGGCATGGAAGGCATAGTTAGCGGGGATTCAAACCCGCGCCTCAGTTATATTAATTAATTTTTAATTTATTGAAGCGACACAGCACGTGATTTTTCTTATGATATGAATAATAATAATAATAATAATAATAATAATAATAATAATAATAATAATAATAATAATAATAATCCAATTAGACGAGACGGGGCGTTTCGAATACGCAGTAGAACGGAATCAGATTAGATAAATGAACTTTATTTACCCGATGATTAATTTAGTCGGAAAAAAGAGCAACGAGGAGAAAATGAATTGAGAAACTGATTCCGTTCTACTAATAGCATTTTCGGAACTGAAAATCACGCCCAGTCCTTCATAACCCGATGAATTTTGCTCCACCACTCATAAGGACAACAGATAAATGTTCAAAAAAGCTTTTCTAGTTTCAGACAACAAATTTTACCCCAAACTATCTTCCTTCATCCGTTATAATTTGCTGTAGGACAAGTACAAAATGGTAAGTCGTTCGACGAGTGAAGTTCTTCTGCTTGCTAATAAATTTGCAAATGCAGAGACGAACCGAAGTCATTTCTCTTTCTTTTTTCTGAGCCTCCTACAATTAATGCATACATTTCATTTTCCTCGTACATAGCGAGCATGTCGACTTCGAATTGCATGCTCCTTAAAATTTCCACCCAAGTACTCTCACAGGTCAGACGTTCGGGGCATCTCCCAAAACTCTCTAATTACAAGATTAACGGCAGCTCTGAGTCCTGTAGTATGGATTTCCGAAGAGTAAATCAAATCGCCCAGCCGACGGATTCCTTCAATCGTCTGCTATGCCCACAGGCTTGTTAACAATGAGTGACACAAACCTGAAATCTGTGAAGAACCCGATAAATAATTTAGTTGGAAAAAAGAGCAAAGAATTGAAAACAGAATGGAGAAACTGATTCCGTTCTACTAATAGATAGGATTTCGAGAATTAGAAATCACCGCCGTCTCGCTTTGGTGAAATCTCGTAGGCTCCAACTGAGCTATCAGTGCCATCGTAACATTACTAATAATACTTTAATTTAATACAGAAATCTGTAAGTGCTCTCATCTTTGAAACTCGGCATCAATGATAATATTTTCCATAGGCATTTTTCAATATTTCCAAGATTAGGGTGGCCATGTTTCTTGCGACATTTCCTTGGTCTCTGTAGGCATCTTCTCAGAAAGTCTCTCCTGCGTTCAGGCCTCTAAAGACGACTGTAAGGTAGGAACGTTAGGCTATCAAGTAAAATATTCCCACCAACAGACTCGTGGAGCAGAAGAAATTGATATTGAAAAGATTACGTTGAAATAAGTTCAGCGTCTACTCAAAAATCTTCGCACACATGATTTCTAACGCGGGAGGACAGCCACGCAGCGATGTAGCTTACTTATGGATTTCTCTTTTTTTGTTTTTTCCTTTTTTGCTTTTTTATCTCCACGTACTCATCTCGTGGGGCACGAGAGAAGAACATTGAGAATCTGAATGCAGGAATAAGACCTGCTACAACAATGAAATACAACAGTCAAAAAAAAGAAGACATTATCAATTCAGACGAATTCCATGTGATGGCGCTCTCAATCAGAATACCCGATGTGCTCAATTTCCGCTGAAATTTCCACTATTAAACTGATAACCATTATCCGCTTTTTGACTGGCGATTCTGAGGAAAAGGGAAAATCGAGGAAAATAACTCTTCAAGGCATTAGAGAGTCGAATTCGAGGTACTGGAGAGTCGATTTTCGCTCAAGTTGTATGCCAGCAGTCACTGAAACAAGGGAACAGCATCGACGACCGCAGCGAACAGTAGGCTGAGTGAACTGCACGCGACAACGTAAGGAAAACAAAGAGAAAACAAAGAAAACAGCCGCTGGATGTTGGGTCGCCGATAAAGAATCGAAAAAAAAACAAAAAAAGAAAACTGTACGAAGAGCACGTATCTCATTCACTTGATCACTTCTATTTATTTATTTTTCCTATTTATTTATTTACTCTCATTTGTTTGTCTGCATTCATTTAGGTCCCATGTCAGAGAAAAACCAAACGAAAGAATAAGAATCCAAAGGAACAAATGTTCTTACAGTATCGGCACCCTCTACCAAATTCCCTCAATGTAATATTATATATATATATATATATATATATATATATATGTGTATATATGTGTATATATGTGTATATATATATGTGTATATATATGTGTATATATATGTATATATATATATATATGTGTATATATATGTGTATATATATGTATATATATATATATATATGTGTATATATATATATATATATATATATATATATATATATATATATATATATATATATATATATATATATATGTATATATATATCGGGTGAATGTGTTTTCGATCAGAATTGAAGTTTCCAATGCTTAATTTATACAACGCTAGTTCATTTTCATCAGAACACAGATTGACATTTAACGCTAGGGAGAAGAAAATCCACAAAAACCCAGTGCAGCAGAACGCAGTAGAAGAGATGAAAGGAATATTTCTACTTTTATTTTTAAAATACGATGCATAACTCATATATTTTTCCTTGCAATATATCGACTTAAATGTCACTCAAATTCGCAAATTATACTTGCAGCACATTTTGATAGTCCATTTACGTTTAGCTATGAATCTGCCGCCATATTTCTCTCAATCGAGTCTTGTTCCTTTCCTCCACTATATACCTTGAAAGTGGCTTTCCAGTCTCACATTTAGGAATTCCATTTGAGATGAAAAGATGGCTCAACCCAAAATAATAGACGTTAGTCAAACAGCATGCTCTTTCAAGTGTTTATGCCATACATAGGAGATACACCCCGGTGCAAAATTATAGGTTCACCCCGCGATTTGTCCATAAGCCATGGGCGTAGAAAACCATATTTGGTTTCTATGTGATATTTTCCGGTGAGAAAAAGTAAAACCTCGATGGGCCCAACGGCTACAAGCACTACTGAAGAGGAATAAGAAAGGAGGAACGAGTATTCCGTAGACGCAACTGCGGTGGAAGTGTTATGGTCTGGGCTGCATTTTCCGGCATGGACTTGTTGCTTTGGAGTTTGTATCATGTAATATGGGCAGCGAAGATTATCAGGATGTGCTGATAGAACACCTTCTCTCCAATGTGAGAAGATTTCGTGAGCACAATCTTATTTTCCAGCAAGACAATGCTATTATACACGTGTCGAGGTCAACTACGAGTTGATTCGATTCCGACAGAATCCAACTTTTAGCGTGGCCCAGTTGTTCTCCAGATCTGAACCCTCTGGAAAATCTGTGGGGCATTCTTGTTGACAATGTTTACAAAAACGGCATCACTTACACCTCGGTTTCTGGTCTAAAGAACGCCATTCTTGATGCTTGGGCTCATATAGAGCAAACTGTTCTTGATAATCTTATTCGAAGTATGCCACATAGAATGTTTCATGTTGTTTATAACAAAGGTGATGTAACAAAGTACTAAACTTAACTTGAATGTTCATATTTTTGAAAACAGACAGCTTTTAAATGAAGTGAACCTATAATTTTGCACCGGTCATCGTTTCTAATTTTTCAATAAAAATTTGTAGTGTCTTACAATGCCAAGACATCCCGCCCAGGATTTCTATATCAAGGTTTTCGATAGTGAGGAATATGACAGTAATGTTACTAGATCCCCTCAATAGGTTTTTTGAACACTTATGGACATTTCGTAGGGTGAACCTATAATTTTGCACCGGGGTGTATATGCTAGGAAGAATATGCATCTCTTTTATACGCCTTTGAAATACAGGAAGAAGGCGACGGTAAAACTAATTAGACGCAGGGTAGAAATTAAAACAATATTTAACGTCGCTAAATTAGATATTCAATGTTACTCAATGAGTTCTATCAATTAGATAAGTCCCAACGATTAGTAACACTATGGGATGGAGAAAGTGGGCGGAAGCATGTAAAGAGGCTCGGAGGAATAGGCGAGGTTTCGATAGAAATGTAGTGGAACCATGATGGAAGATAGAAAATGAGAAGATTATAGGATCGCGGGTGGAGTGGAAGAATAAGCGGCAGAAGCGATTCTCTCAATATTGCATTCTGAAGAGTAGCCTAAAACCCATTAGATCGGTCCAGCTGCTGCAAACAAGGCAAACTGAATGACGGTGGCCGAAAGTGGTGAGGGCGACGAAAACGAGCACGATCGGGGCAATAATCGCCCTCGCGTGTGGCATTATTGATGTGCTGGTTTGCGCCTACCTTCACATAACCTACCCATAGAAACCATCGAATTCAATAGTCTGGCCATCCCCTCAGATCCAGTCGGGTAAACTCAGCGAGTAATTTACGATGTTATGTGGGTTGGGGATGAAGAACCGCAGAATTGCGTCGAGTCCACCTTGACTACGCCACATTTGCCGTGCATGCTCTGCACAACTGTACACAACACCACAAAACAATGGTAGATATGATAATGATAACGATTGCTAACGTGTGGTCGTCACACGATTACCGTTATGCATCCTGAATTCTCCCCCAATGGATCGCAAATGTATTGTAGGTTCTCGATCGATCGCAATACAATGTTATTGCACTGTTTACCTATCCTACCTCAAACTTGGGTAATTAAACCATAAATCAGAAAAATCAGAGTTAAAATGAGACAAATCGAATAACTACATAATCAATTAACTAACCATACATCGAAACTGCGGTACTTTTATATGGACAGTCTAGGGGTTGACATACTGCTGAGCCAGCTCCCTAGTTGCACATCAAAATGCTACTTTTTGACTACTACAAAGGGCCCGCGTGGTGCAGTGGTAAGAGGAGCTGTTGACACCCGCACGGTCGATCGATCGATCCCGGCCCGGGCTAACCAAGCCTTCCATCCCTCCGAGGTCGGGTAAATTGGTACCAGACTTGTCTGGGAAGGTGAAGACATTGACCTGGTATAGGGGCTGGTCCCAGCTAGTCATTGTATAGGCCAAACACGCATTCATCATACCTCTACGATTCTGAATAGAATACCAATGCGGCGGCGCGTCCTCAGGGGACTGATCAACGGCGGCACCTTTACCTTTACCTTTTACAAAAAATCGACATTACAGCTGCTAGCGATCTGAGATTGTTTTTTGATAAATTGAAGAAATTGGTGATGAAGATACTTCCACTAGTTTCCTCAGAGCTTTACAAATGTAAGAACATCAAATAATGCATGGACTAAACAACAGGGAAGTGAACGAAAAGCCTTAATTCTCTGATCACTTCGGGATAGCGAAATATGATCAGATGGTGATCGAATCGCAATTCATGAGCACGAGTGGTTTGTTTAGGGTTTATTCAAGGGTCATACAAGGTTTTCGACAAGACATTATGGAGGGGAGAGATACATAAGATATCCCGAATGGCGCGCAGACCCTAATAGCATTGGATTCAAAAGTGAGGCGGGTAAAAGGGCGGTCATTGACTATTCCATTGAAATCGTAGAGCCGTATTGAGTACATATTTGGGTTATACAAAAGCCTCTGTACCAAGTCAAGGTGTTCACTCACCTCCGCAGGCAAGTTTGCTTACCCGTTCCCGGTGTGATGGCAGGCCAGGTAAACCCAGGCGGAGATTGATCGCTTGACCGTGCAGGTGCCAGTAGCGCCTGTCACCGGGCACGTCGCGCTAGCGATAGACCGAATTATTAGGAATTAGGGATGATGAACGTAAGCAGAGAAAGGAAACAATCAAGAAGTCAAGTCACATTTTCTTTCAATGGGATCCAATGATCCAAAATGAAAACATGATGTCAGTGAAAGTACCAGATTTCTGCAGCCCGACTAATCGTAAGATTGATATGAACACTTTATGATAGGAACACTTCATGGTGAGTACTGAGAAAATACCAAATGTTCGGGCATAACTATACCCACCATCTATAGGGTAAACATAGCTGAGACTCGTGGCGTACGAACAGGGCACAAAATAGCGATCAGGTGAGAAAGAGAACGATGTTTGACGTCGGTCGAATGAATGAAGGGGCCCATCGGGTGCATGGAAAACATCGTCGCCATCGATTGGCAGCCAAAGTTGGCGAGCAGCTGCAAATGTCGTGCTTTTCAGTTGGCCGTCGGCATGGCGCCGTTGTGGAATTCATATTTCTCAGCGTTTAACATCAGAACAATTCCACAGGACGGCATGGTTTTTCTACCGTAACCCCATAAAGATGAAAGCGTACGCGTCAAATGCAAAAGAAACCGATGCAAAGGGAGATAAAAGTTTCCTCAACTTCCCCACCCCTTGCATCGGTTTCCTTTGTATTTGACGACAAAAGGGGGCATCAAAGTAGGTAAAGGCGGACGCAGGATCCTGCGTGCGTCTATTCGAATTTGAATAGTTTAGCAAAGTATGGTGGAAGTAGTGCAGAACATTTAATCTGACGCCGAGTTAAACTGTTAACGAGTTACGGTAGAAAAGCAATGCCGCCATGTAGAGTCGTGCTTGTGCATTTAACACCGCAGAAAATGAACAGACGTTTGCATTCTACATTTCTACATTTAGATTCTACATTTACCTACTTGAAACTAGAAGGCCATCACTCACCACATTTTTTCAGCTTTCAAGCGGAAAGCTTACAAGAAACTCCTTAAGATTTGGTAAAACTTTGGTAAATAGACAAATAAATGAATATACTGATCTTAAATTATTATTTCAAACTATTCATTATTAATCAATTTAATTATAAATTGTTAATTCTTAGATTAAATTGAACGATCAAACGCAATGTAATATAAAAGCAAACATGGACGCGAAGTAGCTCCACTGAATTAGAATTCATTGAAATTGAAATTAGAATTAATTGTACAGTTTCTCGATCTAATTATCACTTATTGCACGAAAAGAGCATCGGATTAGAGCAGTTCAAAAATCAATATATAATAGGTAAATAAATAGCAATTAAAAATAAAACAACAGAGAAGTATGACTTAGTCCGTATTTCTTGTACACACAGCGTGAACCAAACATTCTACGCGAATGAAGAAGCAGGTAAAAAAACAAAACAAGTGCATCATGAATGATGGTTGAGGTGTTACTGCTCCAGAGAAACTATGCCCCTTGGGGAACAGGGGCTGGCTGATTGACCAAAACACTTGGACTCGTGCCGAGTGCTTTCCTGCTCTTTCAAGGTTTCAAAGTTCGCCACTACGCCACCCCACTCACGATGAGCCAAAAAGTGGTTCCAAACTCTAGTTCTCCCGAGCCGCTACCCCTGGGGTATAGTGCACTTCATGTTGTGAGGGGTTAAGTTGGGATAGAGCAGGGTATTCAATGACGTCGTTCCAATTCAAGAACTCTCCTAGTTGTTCAGTTGCCGAGGCTGTGCTGAAGGAGGAAGCACTCGACGCCCTCATGATGCTCAAGATACTCACTGGAATTTCTTGATTCAACACTCTCAAGGACGAAAACATACAGCTGCGGCAAAGCCACCAATGATTGGAACAAATTCCTTCATTCACAGACCTCTTGGAGATCGATCGAATTTTGAGTTCGGGGCAGGATGTCCTGGATCGTCGCCTGGGGTGTTTCAGATACTTACTAGACTTAGTATCGTCGAAAGTATTTCATCCATTAACCATTTTTTAGCTTCTTTCGAAAAGCGCTTCAGAACAATTCAACCTATGGCTCCGACTGTCCAACGACTATCGTCGGATATGGAGTCTATGAATTCCCTAGCTGAATGCACGACCTTCAATAACTCTCCGTCCTTAAAGTTCAATTGTTGTCCTTCCTCTTTGCTAGACCCATTACTTTTGCAAACGTTGATGGTATTTCATCGCTCAGATAAGAAGGAAAGCTATGATTGCTGAATATCTGATCGAAGACGTAAAAAGCAAAGACGTCGACGTTCAGTCATTTGCCTCTAACGTTATCAAAACGTCTGGAACGAAACATTCTTCTCATCAGAACTCAGATAATGTCCAAATGATGGGCAGATGATATTAGGTTGGAAAGTTATGGATTGCCGTTTGGTAGTTTAATGCAAGAAGCCTTAAAGCATAATGATTGATACAACCTTCCTCTACTGAATCCCATCCGTATATCGATGTGATCGAAGATCTCTTGGCCAATTATAACGAAAAAAGAGATGGAAAAAGCAAAGATGTCGACGTTGACCAGCCTATCGTGCAAGATTTTAAGTTGAACTCCTTGGCGACGCAGCGCGTCATTTGTATACCTCTCAAATAACAATTAGAGTTCGTCAGGTTTAGGAGTCGGTCATTGGCTGCTCACCCTTGCTTAAACATTGGCGTTTTTGCATTCGGAAGTCATTACGTCTGGAGTCAAAAAAAAATGGGTTAAAGACATGTGGGCCAAACGACCTGCTCTCTTTTCCAATCGCGACGAAACGAGTTCTCTTGTTCTGACGCAGATCCAATTCGATGGCTTCCTTGTGGATAGAGCTCATGGTCCTCGTCCTCAAGGTCATCGTATCCATCACGAAAACCAGGAACCAATTTTTAGCCTGACGTTCTGATAGGAAATGAACATGCAAAGGGCAAAAAAAATTAAAAAGTGGCGAACTGTCCAAATGATGGGCAGATGAAATTCATAACTTTCCAACCTAATAGCAGACGTTCTCGCCTCCATACACAGACAACAGCTTCACATGGCCCCTGAGTGGGGAGAGAATATTTATTTGTTCATTTGTTGTGCTGCTTCACGATGGTTAGTACAATAGCAGAAGATGGCAGCACAAAGTAACCGGCAACTGAAAATTCAAAAAAAGTAATTGGATTGTAGTGAAAAGCAAAAGATAAAGGATCCGGCGTTGATCAGTTCCCTGCGAACCCGTGTCCTACCCGATCCTGGAAGGAAAGAGGGACAGAATAGGATGATGACTTACAGGTTCAGCGTTGCAGGTGCTATGCGTGACCGGTTCGGCTACCCACTTCGTGACCGCTTGTGGGCAAAACAGACGACGACGACCCACTTTTATGAGAACTATGTTAGTTGACCAGAGCGGTTTGTTGTTAGTTGACCATGAGACGCGGCGGTTTGTGATGACGGAGCGCATCCGCTGTGAAGTCTTGCTCGTAGCGAAAGACGGCACAGCAAATACACTTGTGGAAACCACTCTTATTGTTAGCATGCCTAACGGTTGAGAAAGCAGAGCCCACGTCGGTGGCGTTGGATTCATCGTGCACCCGTCTGTCGCCCACCTCGTCGACTCTCACGAGATCCTGTCTCCTCGCCTAGCCATTTTACGCCTTCATCCGCCGCATCACAAGACCATCTCCAATCATCAACTGCTACTCACCACACGCAGCAGCTGATGACTCGGAGTTAGATGCGTTCTACGGACAGCTAGAAGAAGTCATTTACTTGGAATGTCCTATTAGAAAGAAATTTTATCCAACTACAAATAACGGGATGACCTTTCAATTTTACTAATTCACAAAGTAACAATGAGTGACTAACGCGTTCGAAGGCTTTGGAAAAGTCAAAATAGATGACATGCACGTCTCTTCCACGGCAACTCGCTGTTTGAGAAGAAAGAACACCGTCGCTGGACATGGGAATCACCTAATGGCACGACTCATGCTGAGATCGACCACATCATGACCAACAGAAGATGGTGCCTTTCCAGTCATCTTTTTTATCCGATCACCGCCTCCTTCGGGCTAAGATCAGGTTCGATCACCATCTGGAGAAGAACACCTGTCATAGACCGAAGGGAAGGAAGCAAGCCGTGTTCGACGAAGACCTTCTGAACGATGCCCTATCCCTTTATGACTGGCGAGTCGCTGAGGACCCGACCGAAGACTACGAGCTGCTTCTAAAAGGACTACGAACGTGTGCTGACGCTGCTTCTCTCTCACTATCAAGCAGAAATGTCCGCATCTCTTCGAACACCAAGGCGCTGCTTGAGAAGAGGAGAAGTTTGAGGATGAATTCGAATGCAACCCACCTGGAGCGACTGGTGGCCAATGCCAGTTGCAGAAAGGCTTTGCAGGAGGATCTCATTCAGCATAGGAGGAAGAAGATTCTGGAAGCGGCACAAGAAAGACGAAGTCTGAAGAAGTGTCGACGGGACCTCAACGAGTTCAGTATTCCGCTATCGGCATTGAAACGTGAAGACGGGACTGTCACCACTTCCCGTTTCGAGATGGAATCGATTACAGAGAGGTTTTACACCAATCTGTTCCGTTCTACACAACCTGTACCAGACCCCGATATCTCCGCTGGTGAAACACCACCAAGGATTCTACCATCTGAGGTACGAGTCGCGATTAGGAGTATGAAGAGCGGCACGGCTCCAGGGCCGGACAAGATCTCTGCCGATCTTCTCCGTGCAGGAAACCATACTCTGCACACCCTTCTTGCGGCGCACATGACATCCTACCTTCGGAAGGAACGAATCCCGGATCAGTGGAGGAATTCGCGTACAGTCATCTTACACAAAAAAGGTGACAGGGATGATCTTCGCAACTACCGCCCGATTAGCTTGTTGAGCGTGCTCTACAAGCTTTTCACGAAGATCATCTTGACGCGGATATCGCGTACATTGGATGAAGCACAACCGCCTGAGCAAGCTGGGTTCCGTCAGGGATTCAGTTGCGTCGACCACATCCAAAGTGTCGCGATGGTCATCGAGGTTTGTCGGGAGTACCATCTGCCCCTCGTCTTAACCTTCGTCGACTACGAAAAGGCCTTCGACAGCGTCGAAACGAATGCTATCCTGTCTGCGTTAGTCGATCAAGGAGTGGACTCGTCCTACATAAGAACGCTGGCCGACTGCTACCGCCACTGTTCTACGACAGTGCAGCTTTTCCGGCGCCCAATCAACATCCCCATCGAGAAGGGCGTCAGGCAAGGCGATACTATTTCGCCCAAGCTGTTTACTGCCGCATTGCAGTGGGTGATGAAGTCGCTCGACTGGGACGAAAAGGGCATACGTGTGGACGGAAAATTCCTCTCGAACCTTCGTTTTGCGGACGACATCGTCAACTTCGCGAAAAGTACGACTGAAGCAGAGACGATGCTCCGAGAGCTAGACGAAGCTGGAAGGAAGATTGGACTGCGCATCAATCGGAAGAAGACACAGTTCATGAAGAACTCCTGGTGTGATGGGGGGCCCATCGAACTCGATGGATCTCCCATCGCCGAAACGAAGTCCTACGTTTACCTGGGGCGCTCCATGAACATGGACAACGACATGAAGGAAGAACTCATCAGAAGAAGGAGAGCCGCGTGGTCAGCCTTCGGGTCTCTCAAAGAGGCCACCGACCAACTCCAGGATGCTGACCTCCGTGCTCATTTGTTCGACTCGACAGTTCTTCCTGCTCTGTGCTACGCGGCTGAGACGTGGCCTGATACGTCAGCCACGGCGAAGTCCCTGCAAGTCACACACAGAGCGTTGGAAAGGTGTCTTCTGAAGTTCACCCGGCTATCCCAACACCGAGCCGGACTTCGCAGCTCCGATCTAAGGCAGATGTCCCGTCTGCGAGACCCTGCGGACTACACATCGAAAGCCAAGCATCGATGGGCCGGTCACATAATGAGAAGAGACGACGACCGTTGGACAAGAAGAACGGTGGAATGGCTGCCGCGCGATTGCACGCGGCCTCGTGGAAGACCACCTGCCAGATGGTCTGATGTGTTCGTCGAACGTATTAAGACTATGCTGTGTTCCAGAACGGCTGATTCTCGCTGTCGTCACAGTCGCCCCCGACCAACAAGCTGGATGACGATCGCGAGACAACGAAGCGAATGGAACTCGTGTTGGGGCCCGCACGTTCAGTGAAGCCGGGCCATCTAAGTATCTAAGTAAGTAATACACTGGAAACCACTCTTACGAGGAGGGTCGTCGAAGTGATGGTGAGCTCTAGCGATGCAATTTCTATGGGATGTAGGGCTCCTCATCGGATATCCAAAAACATGAAAAATTTTTTCGGAATCGCATTGTGTGGTACTGAAAAAGGCCTGCAAAGACGAGGAAGGGCTACTCATCAAAGCGCTCATCTCGCCCGTGAAATGTGGTTGGAGGCGCAGTGCGCTAGCAGTTCGACTCTCGTTCAGGTGCTCATGGGTTCGGATCCTGTTGGTGCGATTTTGTTTTGCTTCAATCGTACTGATACCAAATCGTGCTCATTTTGCAATTTTGTCATTGAGGTGGAAGAAAATCATGTTTAGAGCAGCTAAAATCCCACTAATTTTAGTAAATGGCGCCGTTAATATGGGTAGCCAATATCCACCGTAACTTACCTTAAACGGACGCAAATTCAGAAACTGATAGTAGATTCGTGATCAGCGCCCCAAATAACCCCCACAGACGAAGTTTGGAGGAAATCGGTTATTTTGACCTTGGCACCTCACTTACCCACCCGTACCATAGCTAACGCTTATCAGTCGGAATTCTGGAAGCAAAAGTAGATAGAATTGGTCAGCAGTTCAAGTGAGACTCCCATGTAATTTCTGGATTGAAGGTAGTGGATGCTGAAGATCTTCTGACAGCTAGAGTCTGAATGGAGGCATAATATTGCCAGTAATTCATCAGAGACTGAACCTTGGCAACTCTACTGACACCTGACATGAGGCTCGATACATCATGATGACCCCTTTCGTCCAAACTTTGCTAATGAGACTATTTGAGACGCTGGTCATGAATATAGCACTAGTTTTGGGTTTTGCAACAAGTGAGGGTATCTAATGGTGGGTTTGGTTGTGTGTGGGCTGGTGATCCCTTGCTATGGTAAGGGTGGGTAAGTGAGGTGCCAAGGTCAAAATAACCGATTTCCTCCAAACTTCGTCTGTGGGGGTTATTTGGGGTGCTGATCACGAATCTAACATTAGTTTCTGAATTTGGATCCGTTTAAGGCAAGTTACGATCTCAAGGGCGAGAT
Organism: Nippostrongylus brasiliensis; assembly: GCA_030553155.1. Lineage (NCBI taxonomy): Eukaryota > Metazoa > Nematoda > Chromadorea > Rhabditida > Heligmosomidae > Nippostrongylus > Nippostrongylus brasiliensis. Next base: position 36,590,607 of record CP130735.1, on the reverse strand, counting down.
GAACGCCTTGATGAGTAGCCCTTCCTCGTCTTTGTAGGCCTTTTTCAGTACCACACAATGCGATTCCGAAAAAATTTTTCATGTTTTTGGATATCCGATGAGGAGCCCTACATCCCATAGGAATTGCATCGCTAGAGCTCACCATCACCTGAACGACCCTCCTTGTTAGCATGCCTAACGGTTGAGAAAGCAGAGCCCACTTTTACATGGAATGTCCTATTAGAAAGAAATTCTTTTATCCAACTACAAATAACGGGATGAACTTTCAATTTTACTAATTTACAAAGTAACAATGAGTAACTAACGCGATCGAAGTCTTTGGAAAAGTCAAACTGGATGACATCACAGGCCTAGACAGTCCAGTCATTTGTGCACTCAAGCATATTGGTTTATACTGATCTACCCGGCTGACTATTAGGAACAACACCATACCGAGTTAGAAACTCGAATAAATGAGTTTTAAGTGTTTTCTCAAAAACACGACGGAAGAGAAGTGATGCTGACCGGTCTGTAGTTATTGACATCACTCGAAGGTTGTTTCTTTAGTAGAGGTGTGACATATGAGTGCTCCCACCGTTGGGGCACCTCAGAATACATCAGTGATTGGATAAGCCAGTGGGCCAGCAATCACATGAGCGACTTTTTTGGAAAACGATGAAGGAGCCCGATCGGGCACAAGGGATAATGAATCCGAGCTGTTTTGAATAGCTTCATAAACCGTTTTGCCATCCAAACTATGGAAACGTTTCTATAGCCTCACCTACATTAGATTTAAAACCAGGCAGCTCACAATTATAATCAAGGAAAACTTCGCAGAACTTGTCCGCCAATGCTTCCGCCTTATCTACATCAGAGCACACAATTTTTCCGTCAGTTACAATATGACCGGTCGGCCCACTCGTCCTCAGTTTTCTATTCAAAAACTTATAGAACGTTTTCTCGTTCCCAGAACTCAAGACATTTTTCTCTACATTTGTATTGAATTTTCTATACTCTGCATGAAATATTTTAACATGAAAGCGCTGAACCTTTTCCAATGATCCGGACTATGTGTCTCAAAAGCCATCGGAACAAGTATTTCCTGTGGTCCAACATGTTTTCCAAATGAGTAGGTATATTGCCTTGTCTAAGCTCCACTCGTCCCTTTGGCGCAAACTTATCCAAGGCTTCTGACAAAACACCTATGAGACTTTCATATTTCTCGTTTACACTCGGAGCATTTCGCTCCAAGAGAACGACGAGAGACACCCGCAAACAGATCTGTAGTCACATCTATGGCACTGTCTACAGTACGAGTACTGCGGCTCTGTATAAGAATAGCATAACTCTAAATGAATACTAATGTGATCGCTGAATCCCACGGGGGACCAACTGTGACTTCCTCAATGAGGGATTTCTCTGTGGTATGATCGAATACATGGCTGCCCCTTGTTGGCTCACGTACTACAGTACCGGACGCGCCGTAATGATAAAACGGCGACAGCGGCGCCTCGGAGCGCCGAAACCCGCCGTTTCTAAATAACTTCTTTAAAATTCGTTTATTTGCAAAAATAAGTATATATTCGTGCTCAGCAGCTTGAGCTCTATCCCTCCATAGGCATTTTTCCCAAATTCATGGAACTTGTTTTCAGTCGTTTTTTTTGACCCCTCGCTTTTCGGATGGCGTTGCCGCTTCGGTCCCTCGCTAGGTGACTCACCACCGGGTTGGCCCCGCCCACTCCTCGCCGACTATATATAGGCGGCCCTCTTTGCACCGACTAGGCTCCGCCTCCCCCTCGCCGCCTATAAATATGCGGCGCGTCCTTTCCTAGCGTCCCAAACTAAGAGCAGGGGGCCCAAGCTGTACATGGGATGCAAATCTTGGCTGACACGCGTGGACACCACCGATACCGCCGCTTTATCGTTGCGGCGCGTCCGGTACTGTAGCTGTACCATCTTATGACACCTAACCATTTCCAGGAAGACGTTACTATCAGAAGCAGCCGGCGAGCACAAACAAGACCAGTCAATATTTTCTGTGGAAATTTTCCCAAAGTAGTCACACCACTTCCTCATCACTTTTCTGCGGTCCATCAGAAGTAAGCCATTTTCGTCGTGAACGTCATAGAACTTTCAACATACTCACATCTCGCAAATCGATAAACATGCCGCTCGTCTTCGCGCGCTTCGAGCCGACTGTTAACTTAAGGGTAGGGTGGAACGGACTTATACCTTTACTAGTATGTGTCTACTTTTGCTAATATATTACAGTGTATTTATTAGTAATACTATTTTATATTTTTCATTTAGTATCGTTAATTATATTCCTTCTTACTATTGTTCCCTTACTACTTCACTTTCTTATAATTTACTACTTACTTATTACTTACTTACTAGTGACTTAATAGTACATATTACTATTAACCTTTTATGATAATATAATTTTCTTTTATTCTCTTTATTAATTAACATTCTTATATCACTTATCATTCATTCATCAATATTTACTTATTTCTCTCACAATTTAATTTTTTGACATTAGTTATTATAGTCTTTGTGGCTTTGTTGATTCCTCATAGTGAGCAGTCTTTGCGTTAGCCACTACCTTCTTGGCTGTTCTCCTTGCTTCGTGGTACGCGTTCCAGTTTGTGGCAGTTTTGCTGCGTGAGAAGATGTGGTGGAGGTTCTTCTTCATCCGAACCTTCTCTTTGACATCATATTTCCAACCCGTCTGCTTATCAATCCTTGGGCGACCTGGCTTGGTCACCCCAAACTGAGATCGTGCTGCTTCACAGGCCGCCGTTTTCATCGACTGCCACGTTTCTTCGACACTCACGATCGTAAACATTCGTATTCCTGCTGTCATCCAGGCTTCGTTCCCTTTTATTCGCCACCACTTGATGCGGGTATGTCCGCCGCACTGCTCGACCCACTCTCGTTTTGGGGGTGTGATTTTTATTGTGCAGATCAGCGGTCGATGTTGGATGGCCACGGTCTAATAAGGCGCTACCTTCGCGTCGCTGATGAGCTTATCATCACGACGTCTTATGAGCACATAATCGATTTGCGACCTCAGGTTTCTTCTGTCGATCGAGATCAAATGTGATCGACGCTTTCGAAACACCGTGTTCGTGATAGCAAGATTGTGCGAACACGCATACTCAAGAATACGCTCGCCGTTCTCTTTATGTACTCCGTAGCCGAAACCTTCATGGCATTCAAGTCCGTCTTTTGATATGCCGGCGTGACCGTTGAGATCGTCTGCTACAACCACACGAATCTCGACTGTCTTTTCGTGGAGCAACGACCAGAACCCGTCTTTGACTTCTTCGGAACAGCGGGTCTGCGAGGTGTACGCAGTGAAGATTGGAGTTGCCTCTCTTCCGTAACTATCACAACCTTCATTAACCGGTACGCAGTGAAGAGCGCTCAGATACAAGACAACTCCGACGTCATTCGTGGTCTTCCGTGACTACTATGGTCTTCATTAGGCGATCACTGAACCGCTTCACCTCCGCAATTGAGTCACGGAATCGCTCGGATACAGCCACTCCGACGCCGTTCGTGGTCTTACAATTAGTGCTACCAACTACAGAACTTCGAAGCCATGCCCACTATCTCTCGACTTACTGCCAGACTTCTTGCAACGCACACAGGTCAATTCTACGATTCTCCTTTCAGAGCGGCGGCTAACTCGCTCGAGCGACTTGTCAGTGTACCGACATTGAGCGTTGCAACACGCGTCTTCACGCTATTCTGACATTTTAGGACTCGCTTGCTTGACTCTTGATGTTGTCCTTCTTATGTAGAGACAACTTCGCTCTGACACTTGCAGACTAGCTAAGTTACTCCTCAAAGCCGTGCCTGTATCGAGGACCCTCGCATACTTTCACCACTCACCAGGCTCTGTGAGTGGGTGTCGGTTACCGAGGACGCCGTAGCTTTCACACATACTCTTCGCGTCATCAAACCCATGAACTCACCCCTGGATGAACTCACCCCTACAGGAAATTCCCAGTGGCGCCAACGTGGAGGAGCGGACCTCAGCAGCGGAATACACCCTGTAACCTCCTCAAATCAAGTTCCTACCGAATATGTGTCCCCGACACACCATTCTCACTTTCCAGGCTTTCCAGAATTCGCCAAAAATCACTTCTGAGATCTAAGAAACGGGCAAAAGAAGCGTGTTCAGCAACCAAAATCGCTCTTGTAGACGAAATCTGCATGAAATAGGTCGCAAGAAAACGAAAAGCAGCTATGGCTGCGGTGGAGAACCCCTGGCGCGCTCTATTCGCAATGTGACGCAGCTGTTGCAAAAAAGTTTGCCTTTGTCGTTTTCTTCGGTTTTTTATTGGAGCTGCAATTTATCATTCTTGTTCGTTGTTATCGTGCAGCTGGGTGTTAGTTAGTATCTTCAAGAAGCTAGCAACACTGATATAGAAATCAATGGACTTCATTTGGACAACTTTCGATAGACTTCCCTTAATTTGCAGAGCGATTTTAACGATTATTTAGACCGACTTAATGCGTGTTTGTTCTGCCTTTCAGTAATGGTGAAATTATACTCTCGGGTTATCACTGAACAACGGTAAAATATAGGGGCATTCTGGAATTTTTAGAATTGCTCTCCCTAGAGGAATTGCATTTCAGTTCAAACTCTTCCTCTGGGAAAGATGAGGATTCTCAGATCCACCGTATGTAACACAGATTAACCGTAGAATAGAACCTCCGATTAGTAGCAAGTTATCAGAGAGGAGGGAGTAGAAAGCGGATTGAACCCTAGATATAAACTGCCAATTCTCTTCTATCTAAACCTCGAAGATGGTCTTCTCGATGTTATTTTCTTCAGCCTCAAGAGTTTGCTAGGTGGAAACATGCACCTATCGATAGAAAATCCGCACAGCTACTTTTTAAACACATGAACTGTTGTGTAATATTGTCGGAACCCTCAAAGTCTAAAGAACAGTTGCCTAAGAAAGCAGTACAATAGAAAATGTTACAGTAAATACCATCGGTGGATGAGGAAAAAATCGTCAAATTAAGTTATTCCGCCCAACAACCGCATGGGACAGAAGAAATGAATATCGAGAAGATTATTCTAGATGGAAGGATTTTTCTGCTCCCCATATTTCTCTCTCCCAGAACTAACTTGATAGTAATTAGCAGTTCTACTGCGGGGTGTCTGAGACTCTGAGTCGTTGGGAGAATATTTCCTCATGGCGTTGTTTGGCGGTAGGGGTGTAATTTCGAATGTTAATGGCGAAGATGTCTTGAAGGTTTCTCCCAGATATCCGTGTTGTCGTTTATCTTTTATGTATCTTTTAAACTTCTAGAGTTTTAAATTTGTTAATATCGATTTTGTTATCGACAATTTCAATACTGAGTGCAAAAATTTTGTCGATATGTTCTTAAGCCTTTGCAGGAAACCGTGGAAAAGGGCGTTTAAGGAAAGTGACTTCAATTTATCTTCAATATTTGAAGCTTTTGGGTGGGGCGGGATGTCCGGAAAGTAAAGAGCTTAGGCTCAAGATCTCGATGATCAGGGTTATCGTTCACCTTTTATATCTCTGAAAAAGGTTTCTAAAGTTTTAAATTTGTGAAGGTCGGCTTTGCTATCGATCACGACCACGGATCGATTGCATGAAAAATTTTGCTCTACCTGTTCTTGAGCGATTTGGCCAGGAAACCATGGAAAGACTGAGAAAAGATGGCAGTGTGGCACCTCAATTTATGCGTCAGCAGCACCAAGAAGATCCTATTAGGTGAACTATTCCTGAAAGATGTACCCCGTCTTCGGGATAAAAGCGTTGTGGGATAAATTTGCTGTTTGGTGAACTATTCCATATCATGTGTACTACGTCATTGGTTTCACCTATGGGTGTTACCAACTTCTTATACCCCTCGCAGCCGATTCTATTCGTGTGTCGCGAGATTTTCCTTTGCTAAAACTTTATAGTTGTTAAGCTTGATATAATAGGTACTCTTTTCGGCTGAATTCGTTTCGGGAACAATCGGCATCAGAGGCATCCACTTGTATCAGCAACTTATCTGCTGCTCCCTACGAACAGCTGCTGTTTCTGCGACTCCATCTCAGAGAATCGCAGGAGATAATCCGCCCTTATAATGAACAAGGATGGTGGACCAGCCGTCGTAGAGAGGTATTTCATTTTCCTTTTTCTTTTCTTCCTTTAACTTTCATATACTCCGCTAAATTTTTTTCTAAAAATATATTTATGAACATGTAGTATATATAGATGGTATGCCATTAATGTTTAACTTACATTTTGCTTTCGACCACACGCTCTTGAACACCATGGCGGATGTGAATTGGTGGTGATCTTCTTCATACAAGAACTGACCTTTTTGGGATCTGATCAAATGTCACCATGATACCAACATCAAAGAAAGTCTTTTGACGGGACCGACAAAGGCACACGACCACCACAGTGTGATTGCCGTAGGCAATCTGCGCAAATGTGGTAATTATCATTAATTATTATGAAGCGACTAGTGTAACCGCACGTCCCACCTTAATTTCGGAATCTCACCGAGACCTCCATGTCATATTAAATGGTGATTAGTTCTAATATGACGATCTGGAGAGGAGGTTTCTCTAGTATACCTCTGTCCTATCTAGCATAAGGGTAAAAATGTAAAGATAAAGGTATCGGCGTTGATCACTCGCTGAGGACGCCCCGCCGCATTCGTGTTCTATTCAGAATCGTAGAGGCATGGCGAATGCGTATTTGACCTGAACAATGACTGGCGGGGCCAACCGCTACACCAAGGCAGTGTCTCTAGCGTCGCAGGCAAGTTTATCACCAATTTACATGACCTTGGAGGAATGGAAGGTTTGATTAACGTGTGGGGATCGATCACTCGACCGCGCTCGTGTCAGTAGCTCCTGTTACCACTGCACCACGCGCGCGCCTATCTGATATGTTATTATTATTATTTATTCGTGTTTGCATAAAGGAAGGTAGAGGAATGAAGAACAAAGAAAGATTGGATCATATTTTCGTTTGGAATGATTGACCACCGCAATTCCATAAACAAAATTTAGATTCCTCAAAATCCTATACGCAGGACGGTCATTGTAAATGTATAATATCATGGCTGATAGTTATCTATTTATTTATTTATTTATTTAACTACGTCCAAGGACGCACCAAGAACAAAACCAGACAGAAACACACTTAAAAAGAAAAACGAAACTCCAAAACAAAACAGCGCAGAACTTAACAGAGAACACTAAATAGATACAATTTAATAAAATATTACATCAACTCAAAGAATATCCGATGAAAGAGATAAACGCCCAGGCTAGGTTATCCTAGCAGCTGAAAATTTCTAAACATATTGTCTTCAGCTGTTAACCATTCAGCGGCTCACAAGAATCAGGTGATCGTGGTACAAGCCAGGAAGAGGAGGGAAATGTCAAAAGCAAAACGAGTGAGTATTTCTTGGTGTTCCATTTCAGAGCTTCATTTTACAAGAATAGTGGTCTTTTCACATTGCTTAAATGGTCGAACGCCATTCAGATGACGAAGAGGACATAAGTAAGCTGGAACCGTTCATTCAGTTCAACTGCGGTATCTGCAAAATGTCCGAGAAGTGCTTCTTTGGCGACTTGAAGGCTTCAGATGGATAGTGAGTTGGATATTGTTTGTCTTTTCACCTTTTCCCGTCTTTGTTTTGTATTTGATCCGATCTTCTGCGCTACTAAACTTCGATACGATTCAAAAGATCCCAAATTAGGAAAATCTGCTTTTGTTCCGATGTTATTTGGGGACGATTTTTTACCGTTTTCTTGTCGGGGTCAACTTATTCCTTCTACACGTATTTTGAGTGGTTTTTTTTAAGTGTATGCGTGGTACAGTGGAAAGAGACGCTAAGCACCCCGAACGGTCTAGCCATCGATCCCCGCTATGGCTAACCAATCCTTTCAGCATCCATGAACGGATAAATGGTTACCGGTCTCTGAACTGAGTGACTTATTACAGCGGCTCATCCCGCAATTCGTTATATAAGCCAAATACGCGTTCACTATGCCTCTACGATTTTGAATGCAACACGAATGCGCATCACGTCTTTGAGGGACTAATCAGCGTGGACTCCTCTGCCCTTTACTTCTGCCTTTTATGCTTGTTTATCCGCGGAAATATTTTCGTCTACTAAGGAAGTGTGTCCAGCGAGTAGTTGAGGAGCTAACCTCCTCTTAGAACGTTAATCTCCTTCTTACTCAACCAGAATACAAAGTTAAGATTGAAAATTGCGGTTTGATATTGCTTTTGTATTATAACCACATTCAGTTATCCGGCACCCGTATTTTATATGAGAGACCCATTCGTGCCTCCTCGTCGAGTCAAAGGAAGAAAACCGCTGCTATCGGATTTCCTCGTTCTCGGCTCATCATGTTCCTTATGCAATCAGTCAGTTTGCTTGGATAAGGTGCGTGCTAGGATTCTCGGGAGTCTCCATGAAAGGAATTTTGAATAGTCTCACCTTTACAGGCATGCAGTTTATTTTTCGGGTCGTTGTTCTGCACGAACTGCATTGTTCGCGAACGGAGGAGATTTCCAGAAGTAGTGCTGCAGGTGAACAATCTAAACAATTTCTAATTTTTTTAACTCTTATACCTGCTTGGAACTCTCCGTCTAAGATTTTGGGAGACGGTTTTGGAATATACTTTTGCTTTCAAGTTGAGTAGTGTTTATTAATATTCACTATGTTTCAAAAGCATTATGCCTCCTCTGATTGTCAGTTTCTATTCCTTTAGAAGAAGACTTTTTAGTTATTCGAATGCTGAAGGTTAGTTGTGTGCAGGACAGATTTTGATCAAAAATCTTTATATAGAATACTTTTTCTCGTCATGCCTTTGTATTCCTCGCAATATGGCACGGTTTGGAGGTTTAAAGAAAACTCTGGATCGTCGATAAAGATTCAGAACAGGCTTTCGTACATTCAGAACAGACAAAAATGTGGTGACAATTGAGACTTATCTTGAAGTGGTCATTTTCTATGGTGGCGTAAATGATATTTGAAAAGATACTAGGATAGGCCAATTTTTCCGATTCTAAAACAAGGCGTGGACTAAAATTTGGGTGGCATGTGCTTTTGAAATGCACTGTATCTTCGCCCAATTTGTTGCTTTTGGCCCTTTTAATGATTCTCTTTCATAACTCTTCACTGTTTATTAAATCTGATTTTCTCTGATACGGATATACACATCGCACCAGACACTTATAGTGATATTATAATGTTTTTGAACACCAAAATTCTTACACCTTTTAATCGCCGTTTCTTACCCAGATATGGTAGTTCGTGTCAGTTTTCACAATTGAATAAAGCAACGAAAGTAACCTCAAATTGTCCATATATGATTTCAGATGGTGGCAAAATCACAGTCGGCCTCAAAATCGACAAAATGAAGATGGATGTCCATTTGTATGTTCGTTTCTTTATTCTGACAGTTCATCGTCATTCCATGTCCAGCTCTTAATAAACCTTTGTACAGGTAGACCATCATTGTTGAAATTATTTTATCCGGGCTGTTTCTCGTTTTCCTGGAGCCATGTGAATTCCAGCTGAAAGGCTAGGCAAAGAATGAAGGTAAAGATAAAGGTGCCGGCATTGATCAGATCCTTTATTAACTAGGGCCTAGATCGACCACCACGCTGGCCCCACGCCCGGAATTGAAATAAAAGGTTTTTGGAGGTGTTTTAACAATTTCTCTATCTGTACAAACTAGACTCTGCTTACTGTCCATCAGGACTCACATGTCCAAATGTTGGTGAAGCAATGTACCGCAATAAAACTGCTGCATCGCTTTTGTTTCATTTTTACGTCTTTGCTGCACACATAAAACAATAACAGCTGTATTATTTTAAGTAGATCACACAGAAGAATAGCTATAAACCGAAAGCGAGCTGCTTAATTTTAGTAATCCTAGCACTGGAATGAAACATGAGACATGCTCCCTGAATTTTTGGTTTCATTGTGGGAGGTTTGGTTATTATGATTGACAGGAAACATTATGATGGAATTCGGCTCAACAAAGTGACAATCAACATGTCTGCAGTCGATAAAGCAAACCGTGTCATCCGAACACTGAACTAGGAACAGTTTTGTGAGTTCATCAATTCACACAACTCTGCAATACATGGATATTGATTGCGAATTACTAATCGTTTTAGAGCAGAACATTTCGAACTATAGTAATAGCCATGGGATGAATGCGAGGACTGTCTAGCTGATCATGGCAGGAATGCGGGGCGGAAATCGTGCCACATACATAAATAGAGTTACAGAGAGGAGAATAAACTAGAACGACGGACCCGTTAGTCCAAAATATACTCAGAACATGAGAAGCAACCGACTATTGTACAAGCAAATAGGTGGTCAGGCGTGTTGTGGTGATGGGCGTCTGGGGGTGGCGGTAGTGCTGGGGCGACTTAGTCGACCTTTTGTGCTCTTCTTCTCGCTGTGCTCCTCGTCACCACAGACACTTCGCTGATGTTGGCGTTGATGTCCTGTTTGAGCTCCTTCTCCAGAGATTTTGTCTCTTCCTAAACCATCACAATGAGATTATAATCAATCAATTATAATCAAATGTGAAAAGAACGAGAAAAAAGAAAAATGAAATCCATAACTCTTGAGAAGATTCACTTCTCATCAACAGAATCTGATTCATTGAATTTTTGCCCATAATGATGTTATCGAGAGACCCCAGTAACGGCTGAGCGGCTATGAGCATAATGTAGTTTTTCTACAGCGTTCTAATACTCAGCCAATCGTTTGTGGAATTCTTTATTGTTTTCGCACTTAATCTGTCAGTCTCTGATGTATAAATAATCTACCGCCCCTCATAGGTGTATCCTTTCTTCTTCACTTCTCCCAGTTAGACGTCAGTGGAATTCATCGAACGTAATTTTTCTATTTTATACACTGATCAAGGAGAAAAAGCGGAACTAGCATATTTGGCGAAGAAACATGTAAAATATTCAAGCAGAAAAAGCGCGTTGAATATTAATCGGAGTGTGTTATATTCTGTTTAAGCGACAAAAAAGATATTCTGTCGTTTAATTGCTTAAGAAGTGAGCAAAAGATATTTGATTGAGATAGGTATCAGTTTGGGCCTAGTCGACTCCTAAAGTATAACATGGGTCTTTGAGATGGATATAAAAGAAGAGATGCAACTGCAATGGTAAACCTATAGTGAAGTTTAGGATGCACAGGGGTGTACATGAAACTCACAACTTGATAAGTATAAAAGTAAAGCTTCCAAGTATCGTCAACGTATCGCTGAATACATAACATGTTTGGTTTACAGGATTTTCATATAGTAAAAATGAGGCTAAATATCAAAATAGGAAAACAGGAATTGACTGAGAAGCAACATACCTTGGATGCAGGCTTTGTTCCTGCGGTGTAGCGATTATTCTTCTTCAGGTAAGCGTGGTAGAAGAAATTGCAGAAGAGCAAGAAGTAGGTGAAATATATCATGAAACACAGGCCGAGATTTTCCCACGTCTGTTGGCATGAGTTTCCAGCGGACTGAAAAAGGTACTTCATCGTTCTACTCGAGGAAGGACAATAGATTCCTGCCCTTGAAAAACACGTTCCTTAATAGGTAAAAAGGTCAAGCTTTTGAGCAATTTCAAAATAGACTTTAATACCTAACATGCTTAGCTTACATCATTTTCTTGTTTTAACGAGGTTAATTACCACTTGGGTACTCCAAATAATTTACAGGTGAAATTATACTGTAAGTGACTAAATACAGGATAAAAAACGGAAAACTACAAGGGTGAAATGGACTCAGAAACTGTGTAGGATACGTATTAAAAGGGTGACCGAAAAGTCTGGGTGCCTTTCAGATTCTGACTTCTTTTATTCATAACCCAAGAAAAACAAATAAACAACCAATAAGGATTATCATGGTTGAGCACAATCCCATGCAGGCGATCCGATAAAGAATTGTACTCAGCCGTAATAACTGTACTGGTCATTTTTCGTTTTTCTTGAGTTACGAAAAAATGAAGTCAGAATCTGAAATGCCCACGAACTTTTGGGTAACTCTAATAGTAACTATATTAGTACTTCAAAAGTAGAAACACGAAATCAAAGCAGTTTTACTGATCTTCTAACCGGTACGCATAGTTGTTATTCTTAATACACCGTTGTCATATAACCGCATATGTAAGTTTCTAATTTTATTTCTTCCCTAATGTATGATTCCTCCTTCACCACTTATGAGCTACGGAGTAACTCTTTTCGCTTTCGTGGTTTCAAAGTGATATGAAACAGAGCGGAAACTCCGCATTTTATTTATTTTTTTATGTAATGTATGTTTATTATGAGACGACCGTGAGAAAAATACATTCAATTAATAATCAGACATCCTTTACATTTCTCCTTTTCTATCTGTGTCTTTCTATCTTTCTTCTTATATTCATTCAGTCGCTTACCTTCATTCTGTAAACTACGACACCAATAGTAATTCCCATAACCATCTGTGAGATCTGCAAGACTGTGACGATCATCGCGACCTGTTTTGGAAGACGCAATCGCAGAGCGCGAAGCGCATAATATGTGTACATTAGTGCATGGACTCCGTAATTCATCCATATGAACCAACGTCCTGTAAAGTGCCTCTCTTGAGCTAATATGGAAATAAGAGTTGGAAAGAATATGCAATCGAATGTAAATGGACGACATACCCGATGCAGTGTGGTCCTTGTACGCATGCCAAGTGAAAATCAGAACGGTAACGTGATGGTACCAGTGAAGGAAGAGCAGCGGGCGTTTTCGTAGGACGATGAACGCGGTGTCGAGCAGTTCGGCAACCTAACAAAGGTCGCTTTACAGAATTTATGGTTTTCAGTTTTTATTTTATCGCCCTCCGAGAATGTTAGAGGGAAATTTCCCTACTACGTTCCAACCCTCCCGACGTCTCGAGATACGTTCTCCTTTCATTATACTAGAAATTACTAGACAACAGAAGAGTCTCAAAAAACGACGAGAGGATTGAAACATTAGGCAGCTGATATAAAACGTCCCCCTAACATCCTAAAGAGGCAGGAAAATGTATTGAAAAGGGGAGAACAGACACCGAAGCTTGAAAACAAAATGTTTTGAGGAATGCATTTATCCTCCAAGTTCACTCTTCTTAAAACTCGGCATGATGTTACAATGCTGCTGTGCCAAACGAGGTTAATAGGTAGATCAGATTTATTATGGCCTGACGCTTCGACCTCTTCGTCGCTTTAGGAGCCTTAAATGGTTCAAAACGTCTCATTCAAGATCACGGGGAAGTCACCTAAAATCTCCCATTTTGCAATTTCTTGTGTAGATGGTACAGGTTCTAAGGAACATAGGGATGATACGGTGCTTGGCCGGGGAGACCAAGGATATGAAGTTTCGGGCCACTCCTTAGGCCTCTGAAAATAACGAACAGGTCGAAACGTTAGGAAAATAAATTTAACACGAAACTATTCTGCTATTTGCCGCTTTTTGTTTAGCGGTTTATAGACGAGAGCTAGTTGATTGACTTATATATTTGGAGATACTAGGTTATTCGCAAAACACTGACATCTCCAAATATATAAGTCAATCAACTAGTTCTCGTCTATAAAACGTTAAACAAAAAGCGGCAAATAGCAGAATAGTTTCGTGTTATATCAAAAATGCTATCAGCTTTACTGGTATCGGCTTACCGGCTCATTTCCGTGATTACGGGTGAGTGCTGATAGCAACAGCTCGACCGGGCTTGAGAAAAGTAAAGGTAAAGGTAAAGGTGCCGGCGTTGATCAGTCCCCTGAGGACGCGCCGCCGTATTCGTGTTCCATTCGATCGTAGAGGCATAGTGAATGCGTATTTGGCCTACACAATGACCTGCGGGGACCAGCCGCTATACCAGGTCAGGGTCTTTACCTTCCCAGACAAGTCTGGTACCAATTTACCAGACCCCGGAGGGATGGAAGGCTTGGTTAGCCCGTGCCGGGATCGATCGCTCGACCGTGCGGGTGTCAGCAGCGCCTCTTACCACTGTACCACGCGGGCCCTGGCTTGAGAAAGATGCTAGGAAATTCGCAACGTAGTACATCGGTAGCACAGTGGTTAGTGCAGTCTGCCGGGAACAGAAAGACGCGGGTTCCCGTCCGATGTCAGTGTTTTGCGAATAACCTAGCATCTCCGAATATATAAGTCAAAACAAATTTTGATCCCCCTACTAACCTCGCTCGGCCCAGCAGCGTACAACTGCAGTTATGGCTTTGAGCAATAGCCACAGGACTACTCACCTTGCTCATTGCGAATTGCTCAGTCCAAAATCCAGTCACACCCTGGGCATACGAGGCTGTGCACACAGAATACACGAACGAATTGCTGAATATGCCAAATTATTCTATCAAAAAAAACGTAACCCATTGCATTCAAGATGGAAAAATGGCCGTGCCAAATCTATATTGAAAAGAACGTCATAGGCAGTGATTCTTGACTGATTTTGTTCAGATTCACACCGTATATAGGTTACGGAGGGGTTTTATCTATGCATTGAATGAATAACCTTCTTCTGTAAGGGTCTAGTCGGATTAATTGGCACATGGTCAAGGCAACCGCTCACGTTGGTATAACGGTTCTCTCAACTTTTGATGAAATAGGGGAGTTATATGGAGAGAACACTTTTACGAATTTAGCATACTATAATAAATAATTTAGTATAACATAAATAACTCGATTCAAGAGAAATTCGTTAAAAAGAAACTAACTCTTTCCAACTCCACAACCACTCCGGCGTCATTCGCACGAATCCTAGGAGAGAGAACAAGGCTAATCCCAAATTCCAGAGGAAAAGTGGCATCTCAAGACCGAACGGCTTGCGACCTTCCATCACCTGAAATTCGGAAACATTGATCTAGCATGGGAATTTAACGAATTGTAAAGAAAAGCATAGCCAACAACTGAGCGGTGCGAATTGAATTTGAACTACAGTTCTTTGGAGAAATCGAGATTCATCTACATATAATACTACATATAGTACAGCTTTCTACACAATTGTACCGATGGCACCTTTCAGGCCCCACTCACACTTTTGCTGCAGCAGTGTCACTGCTGCAATGGTGCTGCAGCAGAGTGTGAACAGGGCGTAAGACAACTTATCATCCGAAGGGCAGATGTATGATTATGGCACGAACAGTTCCCACATGAAAAGGTTCGTTATCAGAAAAATGATGAAATTATCATCAAAACGAAGATTTTCATGTATCACGCAATTTTACCACATCTATACGAATAGCTCCCAGAAAACACCTCGATTTCGAGAACTCTTTACCATTGCTTTTTTGTTTCGGACAACGACACCTCTATTGTATTCTACTCTCTGTTATTTGGTATTTTATTTGGATGTTGTTACATTGGTTTGCTTTTCAAAGACCTCTTATAGTTAAATAGTGTAATAGAAGAAATAATACCAAATAACCTTTTGACCGGCATAGATGAGAGCCACATAGCCGACCGAGAAGGACACAGAGTGTTGCCAACTCTCCTGCATCCATACGGTCGAACGAACCGCGTCAAAACTATCCTCCATTGGTAGAATCAAACTGTAGTTCTCCAATCCATACCTGGGTAGGTAGTCGTACCTGGCCATAGCCACAAACCCTAAAATTCTCTACAATTAAAATGTGACACCAAGTGAACGCATCAAGTCTCGAGCTTCGAATTTGACGGATACCATGCAATTGAAGCAGTGAAAATATTGAAAAAGTTCTCAACAAGTGAAATCATTGCGAAAAGAAGCGGAGAGCGCGGATAAAGTGCAAATAAATAGGATCACAAACAACGTTATAGCTATCACTGCAGATCGCTAAGATAAAAGGGCAAACTGCAGATCAGTAAGGGAATTTCTTACATTGTAAAAATGTCCTCGAAACGTACTTTTTCGAAAAATGAAGAATGGCTTGAGAACTTTGACCACAAACTTCAAAAAGAACTTGACCAATACATGACCTTGCTACATGACTTCAATTAGAGGATGACGACAGCATAACACTGAATATTGTATTCAACAAGTATTCTTATGTTTTAAGAAATTGATAACATAACGATATATTGGGGCCCGCGTGGATCAGAGGTAAGAGGCGCTGCTGTTACCCGCACGGTCGAGTGATCGATCCGGTCCGGGGCTAGCCAAGCCTACCATCCCTCCGGGGTCGGGTAAATTGGTACCAGATTTGTGTGGGAAGGTAAAGACACTGACCTGGTATAGCGGCAGCCCCGTAGGTCATTGTATAGGCCAACTACACATTTTCTATGCCTCTACAATTCTGAATTGAACACGAATGCGGCAAGCGTTCTTAGGGGACTGATCAACGCCGACACCTTTATCTTTATAACAACATAATCCGTTTTTGTTCGACAAGTTCTCCACTGCTACGTTATTTTCGAATTTAGAAAGTATTTAATGTTCGATCTGATATTAATTCTACGCAAATAAATAAATTATGTTAGAACTCAAATATGAATGCGCTAAGGTCACTTTTTCTACCTTCGAAGAGTCCATCCAAAGGTCACATCGGTAGCAAACAAGCACGCGAAAAATCAGAGATAAGAACGTTATCACTAAAGAAAAACAAAGCAATATGGCGTGGCACTTTGTTCAAAAAGTTCTAGAATGACCACAATGTAGCAACTATGTACTACTAAACAAATTCTTAAAAATTAATTTCAAATGCGTAGACAAGACACCATTGAAGCGGAAGAAAATTCGATAATTTTCAGAAGATAAAATCAAAAATGTCTCGACAGCCGAGAATAAAAAGTCGTTAAAATTCTTCTCGAGAGAAGAAATGTCTTTTGGCCGTGTTGAATAAATAAATCGCCAATACATATTAATGATACCAATTCCTATCATGGTTTAAATTGAAGTAATACTCTCAGGAAAAGAGAACATGATTAATTCAACTGCATTCCAGAGAGACGATGTGAAACTGCTGTTCAAAATGTTTGACAATAATATCAACCAACTACCAAAACAGTTTCAAAGAAAATCTAAAAGAATAACTATTTCGAGATCTACGAGGGTAGAGAACGGCAAAATAAGAGAAAAGGAATGAGATCAATTCACAGTTCAATCAAATATCTAGCAAATTAGAAGACTCCAATTCCAAGTTCGAGAAAAAATAGAAGTGTTAGTCAACAGCTTTCGACTATATTTGTTCTTCTTGAACTCCGAAAATTGGAAGTAAAACTACGAAATATTCGCCGAAAGTAGCTTGTTTCAGAAGAATCCAGAAAATCCTTGTCAATCTCAGGTCAAAAATCTTCTTAAAAATCCCAAAATCCAAGCACTATGTGCAGTTTTGGAGAAGTTCAGCGGTTGCACCTAGCTACCAAATTAAAAACGCCACTGAGCTAAAATTCTGAGCTGAAAGCAATGGTTTCATTTGATGATATTTATTATTTATTTATTACGCCGCATCGAGGCCATGTGACCCACAAATAAGTAAATGAATAGAGGCTGTCAATCATAAAAGCGGAGATCAATATATAAATAAATCATATCGTAATTCGAAAAAAGAAACTCGAACAAACAGCTAAAACGGTCAAATACTAGACAAAAGGCTAAGATCAGCCAGATTATCAGCCAATCATGATAATACGGAGACAAATTCGAGAACAGAGGGGAAAATCAGCTCGTTGATGTCAAGGACATTTCCGGGAGCCATTGTACGTGCCGCAGAGCGGGAGATGACCGAGAAAGGATTTAAAGGCGAGGAAAACGCCGGACGGCTTAGTGAGGGAGCGGACGGAACAGGTTTGGGGGTGTTTGTAAAGTGATATGACGACGATTCTCTCTCGCTCGAAACACTCCACCCGTATAAAGTAAACGTGGGCATCGTCGGGAGAGGTGCGAACGCGGAGCGCCGACGAAAAACCACCAGACGACACGAATCGCTTCAGAAAAAGCAGAGCGGAAGAGCACTTCAGCTCTCACGGCACTAGGCGGGAAATCGATGGCGTCGGTGGTCGGGTCCCCATGGGGCCAGGGGGACGGCCGAGCGGCCCAGCCCCCATCCGTTCCGCACTGGCCACCCAACACCGGCCAAAGGAAACTAGAGAGACTTAAAAACTTTTTCAAGATCACTAAGGAAAAACTTCTAGTCCCACGTTTCGGCAATGCCCGTATTCGTCAATCTGCGAAGCCGAAAACCATTTGAAATCGATAGTATGTGGGTCGGGTGGTGCAGCCAAAGAAAAAAAAACGGTAGGCCAAATTTTTTTCACGGAAACCTGTCCAAAATGCTATTTTATGTGGTAAAGATGAAGGTAAAAGTAAAGGTGTAGGCTTTGATCGCGCTGCCCATTCCGTATTCATTTAGAATTGTGGAGGTATGGTGAACGCGTATTTGGCCTATGCAATGACTTGCGAGGGCCAGCCGCTATACCAAGTCTATACCTTCCCTTTTCAGCTTTCTGCACAAAATATAGAATTCTTTGCAGGATACTGTAAGGAAAATTATGTATCATCTGGCTCCAACAGGTCAGTTAACACTTTACCCGACCCCGAAGGGATGGAAGGCTTGGCTGACCCGGGCCGGGATCGACTTCGACGACGATCGACGAGATGTTCACTTACTATCATCGCCTTTGATAATTATAACAAGAAAGTATAGCAGGGGCATACTTATACTTCCATTAGCTGCGGAACCATTTTATTATTCAACAAACACCAAGATCAAGAGAATGGGATGGAAGACAACAATGATAAATGAACTTTCGTTGTGCTTATCAATGCAAACCACTTCTCACCTTCTCATTTGCAGAGGTCAAATGGAGCAAAGAGAACTTTGCGCCGACTTCGAATGAAACTGCCAGTTTTTTAAACCCACATAGGTCAACCGAATCAACCAACGAAGAACCAGGAAAAGTGGAGTATAGCCGTTACCCAGAGGCTGATTCGTTTCCTGACCAACGCGGTTTCAAACGAACTGATAGCTCCATTTGAAGTCGCCAGAACAGGCGACCTCTGGGGTAGGGTTTATTCACCCGTTGACCTTGTTTTGATAATCACCTCTAAGATTTGTTTCTAAATTTGCTTTCGTTACCGCTTTCTCAGCCCCATGGACTACTATTTATAGAAAACCTCATTTGGACAGGCAGGTTTCGAACGTTTCTGAATTTACAGGCAGGCTGTCTTGGAGTGCATCACTCCCCAAATAGTATTTTGGTGGTTCACTCATAACACGAACAATTGCCTATACGGTTCATTGTTCTACTAACATCTACAACCTCGACGGCAAGTCAAAGGCATGCTATCAAGAAGCGAGAAGACAGCAAGATAGGTAGTTCTAGTTAGAGGATCGTCAGATTTGTTATAGCATTTACACAAGCGCACTATCTATAGATAGTGGCACTAGCGTGGGGCGGGTCCGCGTCTTAACGTCGAGGCGATGGCAGCTCGGAGCGGAAGAGCTCAGCCGACTCTCCTTGGAGCTTCACAGGCCGAGACTGAACAATCGTCGCTCCGCCTCTGCTTTGCATCTCACACAGCGTGATTCAGCAGATGCTTGGGATCGTGTCGGAAAGTCACGACACAGGCCCTGGTGAGGCAACATCGGCGGAACGAGAGCCTAGTTATAGATTTTCACAATTTTCAGCAAAATCTAAATTTCAAAAAACATCCATGCCAAGATTTAATCAAAGCTTCAGTTGCACTTAAAAGGGAAACTGACTCCGAAATGAGGCAGATCAATGGGTACGAACGATGGACACCCGACTGCTGTAGCAACGAACGCTGAAATGCTGCAGAATGCATCACTCGAGGAAAGACAAACAAAACCTAAACCTGAAACCTGAAAACTTCACCCAGGAGCTATCACTCATTGCTCCTAATCCAACCGATGAGCGGTCGTCACCTATTACTGAATCAGTGGATTACATGAGTGAGGCTATGTGGGTTGGAGTGTGCAGCCTGTAAGTGATGAATTTGCTGTATCTACTGGAACCCTTGAACGATGTGAAATTGTTTTTCAAGGAACTTTTTCGAATTATCCATACTCCGATGGCGATCTGGGCAGGTTTCTATGGAAAAAACACGGATATGGGAATTTTCATCTCTCGCTGCAGTCCATTGCTCACAGAGCACCTTATTTAGTCCACTGACTGGACTATGAAGGAAATCGGAGTGGTAGGTGATAGTTCCTAAAGGATGCGACCAACGAAATTTTAATTATAGGTCCGATTTAATCAGCTTGCTAACCATCTGGGTTTTTTCCAACTTCGTTTTTTTAGGTGTGTGCCCTACTCATCACCTTCACTACTAAAACGCCAATGTGTGTAGCGAACAAGTAAATAATGAATGTACCAAAATAGATTATGATTCATTGTGGGTGCAGACAAGGGGAAATTTCCCGACGCCGAACCACCACACAAAAACCTGTTCAATTACGTAGTACGGAGAATTTGAAAACACACATTCAAAACGATTTTATCACTTTCAATATCCCTGTAAGTTCTGAAAGCGCAACGCTTCCACTGGCTGCATTCCTGACCCAAATAGTACCTAAATAGCAGTGAATCGCCAAATACAAACGCTCCCAGCTGAGATTTCAAAAAAAAAAACGAAGGAAATGGGTCATCGCAAGGAACGAGGCTGATTCGGTATAGGCGGTGAAGAGGTATAAAGGAACATGGTAAAGTGCAAAAACTCCTGAGCAAACAACGGAAACCGAAGGGCGCCTATTACCTGCCAGGGAGAAGGCTCCACTGTCTACGTGAGAACGCTAAAGGGTCAAATGATGCCAATCCAATCGATTTTACGGTCAACAGGAACTCAAAGAAAATCAAGATGCGCCATTCTCACCACTAAAAGTAGCCAACAATAGAGGAAAAGCCTAGTTTCAGGTCCAAATACGAAGTGAAAAATAAGATGACATAGATGACTCCAGCCATATTTGTTAAAACTTTCGACGCCCATAGTTGGAAGAGTTTATTTGATCGACCCCTGTAAAGTTCTGTTATCGATACCAGAAGTCTTAGAGATATAGAAATTTAATGACGAGAGTAAACTCGACAAAACTAAACGAAATTTTCTAACAAATTGAAAAAAAAAATACACGGAAATCCTAAAAACGAGCACAGTAATTCAAAAAGTCAGCCGTCTTTTCAAATGCTAGAGACGTAATGGCACAGCATGCCATATTAGCCGTACATGGTCGTGAAGTTTATGTACATTTTGTATTTTATTGTGCTGTAATTATTTCATTGTATATGTTATTGTTCGGCAAACGGTCATTGAAAAAGGTTGTTGGCTTTTCTGCAAACGATCGTGCAAACGATCGTAGGATGCAAGCGAATTTCATAGTACAACGTTTTCACAACGTTTGTACTATGCAATTTTTACAGCTGCATATCTAAATGACTTGTTGTTTTAACAGTAAGGTCGCTGTTGGCTGAACTTGATTTGGAGCTTGCTCTACTTATGTATTCTCATGTGAGTCCATGAAAATAGATAAATTATGTTGGTGGATGTTCCCTAAGATTCGAAACTTCCGACTAGTGCCAGCGTTTTAGCAGTGAATGTTAAGAGCTACGGATCACAAAAACCTCGAAATTGAAGACGTCTTTTGGCAAGCGTAGGCCGTATATCTAATTTTTCGAAATTGAGAACATTTCAAGCCTCAAAACCACAACAAATTATGAAGCACCAGGCACTGTAAAGCATACTAAAATTTGTTTAAGTTTATTATAAAAGTGAGCCTAAAATGTCAAGTTCCCGACGAAGCAGCTTTCTAAGCATATCGAGCTAGAAAGTGAAATGAGTCAACAGCAGCAAACAACAGCGGTGATAGCGCGAACAATTGCAACATTGAGCGCCGTTTCGACGAAGGCAAAAGTTATTTTTTGAAGGCGACGAGCGACGATCACTGATAGCGAGATAAGGTGATGCGAAGGTGAAGAACATTCGGCTACCGTGGCTATTCGAAAGGTGAAACACTGAAAGGTCGACGCTGCTGCTAGCCTTCGTCGAGAAGACATCGCAGCTGCTGAGAGGCGATAAAATCTCCGATGGCTATTGAATCACTAAGAACACACACCGAAAGAGAGATAGATCTTGAGCAAACTTTCACGCCATAGAACTCTTGTGTGGTCTGTGTGATACGGAGGGCACACCGATGGCGGAAAGTTCACGATCAGCGAACGAATCACTCAACCTATCAATCCTCTTGCATACTTTTGAGATAAGAAGCGACTGATATCAAGGCCGGCTCCACTTGTTATCGTGAGCTTAGAATCACGGCTACCAAACTAGCTGTGAAGCTTCAAATCCAACTCAATTTACTCTCTAATGCGCGGTGGGAGCTAACCCAAGGCAACGTACCTATGTTGGGCCGAGATTCATCATTGGTAACCCCTTGATAAACCCTGGGATATACCCCGAACTGCGCGCACCTTGTCTATTTATTATAAACTTCCTATGTTATACGCAATCTCTCACCAGGTCAGGTTCCAACTGCTCGCGGTTTTGGAGACCGCTCGTCCGTTGATGAATCTGGGCCCTGTTGTGCGCCGGGTATCGGATACATTGTAGCACTAAGGAAACAGAACAAAAAACAAAATTTCTGACCTAGTCCATGACTCAGTGTCGTATCAAAGCCGCCTTTTTCCTATTATTCTGAGTCCTGAATCATGGTCATGAAGACCACTAATAGTCCTCAGCTCTCTGCCTCGATGGAAGGCTCGGTTACCCAAGCGGGGATCGATCGATTGACCGTGCGGGAGTCAGTAGCGCCTTTCGCCACTGAACCACCCTCGGTGTTTCATGTAATGTAAACAAACGATAGAGTTGTTAGGTATTTTGGTGAGCTCACGTCGCGAGGCGGTGATCTCTCGTGTGTAAGGAAAGAGTCACGTTGTAATTGCGTGAACTAGGCCGATCCAAAGGTCACCGCCACGATTGACTGGTGACTTTTGGTCGCCGGAAATCGCAGAGGTAATAGAGACCTCGAACATTCTGGTCCCATTTCCTGCTGCGTTTCCGACCTGTTTTCCTACACTGAAATATCCAAAGAGTATAGATCACCAGGTGAAGACGTGAGAATCAACCAAGAGCATCGTCTCCGCGCTAGCCGGCTTATTGCCCAGAACCAGCTCCACAACGACATCGAGATTCAATTGCAACGTAGTCAGAAAAAAAAAGAAGATAATGACCAGAATCCATTGATCGCAATGTAGTGTGGTGACGAAAAAAAGAAGGAAAGAATGCTGAAAGAAGGAGCTCTTTGAAGAACGCTGCAGATAGCTGTTGAAAAAACCGAGCGATGCGTCCAGTTCTATTTCGATTTTGGCCGACACCAGAATTCAATTGCTGTTCAAGCCTCACAAACATTGAAAGGTTTGACAATGAATTTTAAGAATACAGCCCGGAACAGCCAAATTTGTAGATTTTCACAAAGTGAGGCGGTTCTCGCCGATTCTTTTTGTTTTGTAACATTAAGGATCGCGATTATATAATTACTCCAGTGAGGTCAGAGAAGGTCCACTTCGTACTCAAACTTTCCACTTTGTCTGAACGATTTGTGGATCAGGACGTGGATCATGTTATTTTGATCCCAACAAAAAGTTATCGACCGTGATGCAGGTACTAAAAACTTCCCAAATTCACACAATTTTAAACCGCAAGACAAAGTTTTCGCTTAACAACTTTGTAAGGCATAATAGCTAGAAAATAAACTGCTCACATCAATACCGAGGCCCAAGGAGATTAGAACTTGGAATGCCTATAATATCGGAAACTGCAAATAGGACGAATTTAGAGGTGGAGCGGAGTGGTCGAAGAAAGAAAGCTCTGGGGTCGGGTAAATTGCTATCGACACTGCCACGAAGGACATGCTCGGACATCTGTCCATAGCAACCCTCGGCTCATTCATTCCTAACGATTCGGTTTACGAATGACGTGTTCGGAGGGGACTGAACGTCAACTTCATCACTCACATGGTGTTTATTTATTTATTTATTTATTTATGTATTTATTTATTTATTGGCTCCTAGAACTTCTACTTATGCTTGTGTGGTGCAAAGGCAAAGGACCGCACTTGAACCTGGAAGGTCGAGCGGTCGACCCTCGCCCAGCTTAAACCAAGCCTTCCATCCATCTAGGGCCTAGATTCATCAATGGTAAACCCCCGATAAACCCTGAGATGTATCTAAAACGGCGTCCACATTTGTCTACTTATCCTAGACTTCTTATGTTAAACGCAATCTCTCATCGACTCTACCGTCTGGTTCTGGCTGTGCCGCGGTTTCGGAGACCGTTCGTCCGTTAATGAATCTGGGCCCAGGATCGGGAAGATTGTTACTAGCTGTGTGTACGAATGTAAAGACACTGACCTGAGTAATGGCGTGTCATTGTGTGGGCCAAATATGCATCCCCCTCGCCTATATTTATGACTCTGGACAGACGACGAAAGCGTGGCGCGTTTCTAGGAGACGGATCAACACCGACTACTATACTTTTACATTTTTACCTACATATTACTTGATCTGATATTGACTGGATCCGAGAATCTCGAATATTGCAATACAATAAAAAGTGAAGCCGATAAGCAAAAATTGATTCAGTTTTATTAAGGCTAACGTTCCGGCGAATTTGCTTTAATCACAGCCTCGAACTTGGGCAACTATTGAAAAACCATTGAAGATCATTATTTGATCCGAGTAATGAAGTATCTATATCAGAAAGCACGATTATATTCTTATAAAGTTCCATTGTTGAAAAACTCAACGAAATTGTCAACCGTAGAAAAGCCCTGTGACTTTCCCGCAACCAATTTGCAGAGTGTCCGGACCATTTGTCGGACATGGGTGAATAGGCGATAAGAGAAGGTGATAAGGAATATTAGGGCGGAAATCAGTCAACAAACAAGGGAGACCTAGCTTTTCGCATTAACTGTTCTATGTTCTACACTATTAAGGAAAACATAGAAAAAAATTCTGGAAAAAGGAGCGAGATAAAAGAAGGACGTTTCTCATAAGGCTGAATAGTGGAAGAAATTCAAGGAGCTCCGCTAACAGCAAGGCTCACTTCTATTATGGTTTGCGCCGCCGCTCTCGAAAAAGCGGACCCTCGTCGACATCGCCGTCGAACCGATTCGAGAGGTTTTTACCCTGCAAATCCGTTGCAATCCCGCTTTCAGTTGTCCTTTAAAGCCGTTTATGTGCTTGTGGAATTACTCTCGATGGGCCAAAGAGTGCCCATTTGAGTCGGAGGGGTAGAGAAATGACCGGCCTCTGAGACGGAGAAGCCGCTATTGCTGGGAGTCTGGAGAGCGGATCTTCTTTGGTAGGACAGAACACCACCGAGCCACTTTCCATAGTATTAGGAACATATGTTTTGTACGCTCTAACAAGAACGCTTTCATAGCAGCTAGCCAAACCTTTAAAGATCTGATATGTGCGAGTTGATGCTTTATTATAATGTCCCTTGTAATGCTCCAAGAAATCAAGATTGAGGTCGTAAAGAAAACCTAAGTCCTTAGCACAAGTAACCTCCTGGACCGGGTGACCATTGAAGTGGCATGATAACGCTTTCGAGATAAAGTGGTTGGTGGCGGCCAGTCTCTAATAAGGACGCGCCACGCGTTCATCTTCCACTCGGAATGGTGAAGGGATGGTGCATGCGTATTTAGCCTTTACAATGATTTGCAGGGGACATTCGCCGTTCAAATCAGTGTCTTCTCGCACCAGAACAACAATCTACCCAACTCTGGAGGAATGGATGGTCAGGATTTACCTTCAACCAAAGTCTCTGCCCCTCTACGGTCTAGTAAATTGGTTCAAGACTTGCCTAGGAACGTATTTACTCTGACATGAACAGCGACTGAAATCGAAAGTCTTTTTATAGGTCAAATGTGGATTCACTTTGCGTATTCCTTCACCTTTACCTCTATGCAGTTACGAGAACAGCTCTGGTTAGTCCACAATCATTTGAAGATCTCCGATAGTTGTGCTTTTAGCGGAAAATCAATATCGGAGAATCATATCACATAATAAGTAATCTCTTCTTCTGGGATGTTACCGGTATGCATGAATTATCAAAAAAGAATAAAGGAGATAAAGCAGAGATATAAAATAATACTCTCGTCTCATAGGTAAAAACTGGACCGATACACGGAGATGAAATACCGGAAGTGTGAAAATGAGGAAAGATTGTGAATGCCGCACCCACTCCTACAATCGCCCTACAAAATGCGATGTTTGGGATTGAATTACGACATTTTCACCATTCCAGTGGTCCCCCGTCGATCAGAAGAAAAGAAGTTTAAAAGCGCGGAACACGACAAGAGCGGAATGATCAGCCAGAATAGGGTCGTCATGGTCAGTGCAACGTTGTGAATCAGCGAGCCACAGTGGGTGCAATCCGGGACCGATTTGAATGTGAGGAGCCGATCGTCGGTGGCTGGCGGTAATCGAGCGGCGTGAGATGGATGCGCTCCTAAACCGACACCATGAGAGTGCTGGTGTACGGGCACGATCGGAGGGGGGGGGAGAGGAGAGCGTGCGGAGGCTGAGCCGGGGAGAATGACGGGAGGCGAGGAGACGCGGAGAGTTCGCCTCGCGACTGGTTGGATCGCGCCGCTGCCGAGGTCATTCCATGAGTCAGAAGCTGCCCCAACATCACTGATTGTCAGAACCCCAGTAGAGGCGGAATCAGAGCAAAGCCGCACGATCGAGCGATCGGATCTCACCCGGGCCAACCGAACCTTGCACCCCTCCGGGGTTGGTTAATTGGTACCAGACTTATCTGGGAAGGTGAAGACACTGACTTGCTAAAGCGACTGGCCCCCGTAAGCCATTGTGTAGGCCAAGTGCCTATACGATTGTGAATAGATCCCAAGGGCGGCGGTGAGTCATTTGTGGCCTGATCAATGCCGACATCTTCACCTTCAACTCACCTTGGATAAAGGGCCGGCGTGGTATAGTGGTAAGAGGCGGTGCTGTCACCCGCGCGGTCGAGAGGTCGACCCCGGCCCGGGCTAACACAAGCCTTCCATTTCTCCGGGGTCGGGTGAATTGGTACCAGACTTGTCTGGGAAGGTAGAGGCACTGACCTGGTATAGCGGCTTGCCCTCGCAGGTCATTGTATAGGCCAAATGCGCGTTCACTATGCCGCTACGACTTGAAT
This sequence comes from Nippostrongylus brasiliensis, assembly GCA_030553155.1. Lineage (NCBI taxonomy): Eukaryota > Metazoa > Nematoda > Chromadorea > Rhabditida > Heligmosomidae > Nippostrongylus > Nippostrongylus brasiliensis. Next base: position 36,563,441 of record CP130735.1, on the reverse strand, counting down.
GGAACACAAATGCGGCGGCGCGTCCTCAGGGGACTGATCAACGCAGGCACCTTTACCTTTACCTTTATCACGTTGGATAGAACTACATTCTATTTACCAGACCCCGAAATAACTCAAGACTTGACTATTCAAAAGCGGTGATATAGCCATAAGTGTGAAAGTTATGAATTTGCGTTCTTCAGTGACTTTGTGAATTGGGTGGTGAAAGGGCACCCCTTACTTCTACTCTTACAGTACGGGACATATAATTTGATCACTTTTCGAAAAAGGCTTTGGAGCGTTTCAAAGCGGCTTTTTCAATAACCTTGTTGAAACTCAATTAGTTAGAAAAATATACATATATTTGAGCTCACCAGCTCGAGCTCTATTAAAAGATCAATAAAGTTAAAAGGTAAAGGTGTTGATCAGTCCGCTGAGGACGCGCCGCCGCATTCGTTTTCAATTCAGAATTGTAGAGGCGTAGAAAATGTGTATTTGGCCTAAACAGTAACCTGTGGGGGCTGCCGCTATACCAGGTCAGTGTCTTTACCTTCCCAGACAAGTCTGGTACCAATTTACCCGACCCCGGAGGGATGGAAGGCTTGGTTAGCCCGGGCCGGGATCGATCGCTCGACCGCGCGGGTGTCAGCAGCGCCTCTTGCCGCTGTACCACGCGGCAAAGATCGGTACAATCGTAAATCCATAAGAAACCTGAAACCTTCCATCAATTCGGGGTCGGGTAAATTGGCACCAGGATCCGGGGCCGGGTAAATTGCTACCCGACCTGGCGAGATTTGAAGGGATAATATTTCAAAAAATCTCCGGTGTGGATAATTTATACACCAAACGATAGAGCTCGGGCAGCTGCACTTCACAATGTGTCGCCTTTTACGAATAATTGACATTTGAGGGAGTTATTCAAAAAAGCCGCTTTGGAACGCTCCTAAGCGGCTTTTCCGGTCAGTGATCAAAAGACATGTCCGGTAAAGTACGGCTGTCATCATAGTTCGAATATGAGTCAGTATATTGCATTGCCAAGGTCTTTACGTACAACCAAATTACGTCTTCAATTTTGGCGTAACGCCCTTCGATTTCATTGTTAGAATCAGGGTGAATTTGAGAGACCGTGCGTCTGAGGGAGATTCGAAGACACCGCGTTGCATAAAAAATTTGGTAAGGGAGGAAGGCAACACGCATGTAGGTAAAACGGGCAACCAGGCAGAGGTAGAAGGAGACCGATGAGGATGAGGTGATGCGATCACCTTTGCTCCACACCCTCCAGCAGGCCACTGACCGACTTTTCGTGGTTAAGGTGTCCAAGGATAAACCTACATAGCACGTACCGTATTCAACGGATTTTAAATTCTCGGCATGAGCAGTGATTTATTGGCGCTTTGCCCCGACAATCTATCAAGGTGTTCAAGAAAGAGAAAGGGCAGTTGTTCTGATAACGCGCTTATCAGTACTAAACAACAAAAACGTCTGCGCTAGTAATTGGAAGTAACCTTCGACCCATTCAGCTCACTCGAAATTCCTTACAATCTGTACCTGGTGCTGACAAGGTTGCGGGAAACCAAATATGGACCGTTAACTGGTACAAAGCGTTTGGCGTTCAATATATCTACTCGGGGTGCGCCATGCGTTCGTCCTTTGATCAGAATCACCGTGAATGTGTGGCAAATACAATGACTTTCGGGGCCATCCGGTATTCAAGTCAATGTCTCCAACTTCCCAGACAAGTCTGGTTTAAGTTTACGCGGCTCCGGAGGGACGGAAGGCTTGATCAACGTAGGTGAGGATCGATCGCTCGATGTAAGAGCGAAAGTAGCTCTTCTTGCCACTGTATCGCGCTCTCTTATATGTTGTATGGTATCACCCGATAAAACCATGGGGGTTCTTATCATCAATCAGAATGTGTCAATTATTTGTTTGATGTGATAAGAATTTGGTTTTGAGGACTTAAATCCACTTTATGCTAGGAGTCAATGAGTTCCACACTGGAAATTTCAAACCGCGCGTGCGCATCACTAGATTTTGCGAGAGATAAATTTCCGTGACCACGGAAGTGCACGTAGAGATCTGCGTAATTGGAATTTTATGACAGCAATTCCATAAACAGGTTGGCGCGGAAAAAAGTTCTTAGTGTATAGGAATATGTCCGCAACATATAAAAACATACAGTAGCGGTCAAAAAGATATGTCACATATCCTTTTTTGCATGAACAGCTCAAATCGAAAAGAATCTGATACCAATCGATTGTTTTGACGATTCTATTTGAAAATATGTCGAAACATGCCGTTGTTGCGAATTCTTTGTTTTTTTTAAATATTCTATAGTGATTTTCAGATGCTATTTTAAACGAAAATATCTCAAAAATCTCAAAAATCGGCAAACAAAGGGTCAATCTGAGATAATATTCTGATAGAGCACGGTCTATTGATCAAAATGTGTCATAAACATTTGATTCGATCGCCGCTAAATTATAGGTTTTTCTGAGCAAACATTTTCATGGTCTACATATGTTTTCGGAGGAGTGACATCAACCGCTGAAAAGGTGCCGTGCTTATTCAGACACTGAGTTACGGAACCATTGACAAACCTTCCCACAACCTCGAAAGTTACCGGGGCTCCGATTCAACATTGGAACGAACAGTGCACTTTTTCCGTGTTAAATTTTTTTACTCTTCGTATTGACTCACGATTTGTATTACTGCTGACTTAATGTATCCGCCGTATTGTACACTATTAACTATTTGGTGCTCTATTTGACACTCATTCTTCTTTTTCACAATTGTTTTAAGCATCATAAGGAATAGATAAAAATAAAAGACGTAAGTTCTGTCTAACTTTCTACGTTTCGATACTGAATACCCGTAGTACTTAAACGCTTCATGATTCAGAAATCGCGGTATGCTCCTGGTTAGAAAGAATCCCTCCTTACTGATGAGTTCCGGGGATGGTCTTATGATTTAGCTAGTATCCGTTTGAGGGTAGGAACGAAACGGATATTGGTTATTTCCTTTTTGCATTTTCTAGTTTATTAGAAAGAAGTTGATCTTGTGGTTGAAATCGCTGATTTTGTGGATGCATCTAGGCGGCCCAATTTCCAATTCCCTAACATATTTCGAGTTCTTGTTTTGTTTAAGGATGATAGAGATAATAAGGAGATATTACTGCGCTATTGTTCTTACAAATTACAAACAAGCGAACTACATATCTTTTATATTATGGAACCGATGACCACCAGTGAATTACGGCTGTAACGATGCTTCTCATATTTTTCAATCCGTTTTTTTCAAACATTCTACTGTTTTCACTGACCCACGTCATGCAATGCTTCACACTTCAAGAACATCGTGGGGAAGGTAAAAGGTAGAAAGGTAAAGTGGTTCCCTAACAATAAGAGCCCGCCATCGCATTCGCGCGCTTCCATTCATAATCGTGGAAGCATCGTAAGAAGCTTTTGGCTTTGAAGTTTCTTGTTGAAACTTTAGTAGTGCAAAAGTTAGTGTCGTCACTTTCTAGGACAAATCCATTACCAAATTACCCATCCATGGAAGGATGGAAGGCTTAGCGTGGGTGAGGATCGATCGCTCGACCGTGCTGTTGGAGGTGGCGTTTCTTGCCGATTCACTGCACTGTGTTATTTAGTTAAAAAGTGCAACGAAAAAATCCTGAGACATGTGGGTCCGACGACCAAAGAAATTCTCAAACACGAGAAGATAGCAGGAGAAGGTGGAGAAAGATATCAATAAGTGTGGAATTCAAGTCATTGATTCGAATGCGGGTGAGGTTAAGAGGTAAAGAGTGTCAGATCATCTGGTAAGGATTTATATAGAGTCAGCAACGTCTCAATATGAGGCCAATTTGCATTCTTCCGATTTATAACAGAAGATTTGTATTAATTTGGGAGTCAATTCGCACTCTATCGCATAAATTTTCCTGTGCCTCTCTGCACACTCTCAGTTATGCACTGTTCCGCCTGTTTTTCAGTTCTGTTGTAGAGCCTGTAGAGCTGTTTTGTCGGTGATGATTATCATGTCATTTTATCTTGCGTTTTTATATTTATTCGTGTTCAACAGCAGACAACAAAACAAGGTACGTAATCGGCGATGAGCGACCTTTGAAGGATTCGTAGTTTTGAGCTCTGTGCAGACTTTTCTAGAGTTCCTGGTGTTATGTCACAGTAACCGTTTTTTAAATGCCGTCGAGATGATGACACGGACTTTTGTATTAGTCGGTGAATAAATATAAAGCAGAAGATCCTCATTTTTGTGGGATCTTAAAAAGTGGGACTTGAATCATCGCAAAAGCTGTAGCTAAAGATAGACGTGTGTCTTTCCTCAGTCTCTGGGACACGTGATATCTCGGCACTCCAAAAGGAATAGACTCTCAAGCTCCACTTCCAAAAATGCTGCAAAAAAACGAAAATCTGCAGATTTATTTTGGTTCATAAAACAGTACGAAACTTCGCACCATCATCGCAACGGAATCTAAAAAGCGAGAATCGAGAGATCGAAATCCGCAGAGCTGTCCGTGTGACATGATGCCAGGAATCTTTATAAAAATCTAACCATATGTCAATCCTAAGTATCCTTCGAAAGTCGCTCATGAACTATTACATTCTCTGCTTTCTTAGCGACTAATCAACTCGATGCACTTACATACATTTGACAATGGGAGCGAGATTGGATAGAAGGTTTATTCCCAGGTTCTTTCTTCTTTGAATCTCGGCATTGATGTTAGTATTCTGGTATTCGTATATTAGTATTCCTTACCGAGGTTGCTAGGTGGAATTATTTATTAACGGTCTATTAACGGAAGTTACTTCCTTACTCGTTTACGGTGGAATCGGCCTCTGAAGACAACAAGAAGGTCGAAGTGCAGGCTGTTAATAAATAATTCCACCTAGCAACCTCGGCAAGGCACACTAACATACTCACAGCAGAAGGTTTATTGTTTTCTTAAGTTTTAGAGAATCGCAGCGACGACATGCAAGAAGTGAAAGTTAGGAGAAAGAGAAAAAGTGTAGGAAATAAAGGAGATCGGATCCGAAAGAAGACGAATGATAGGATAAGAAGAAAGTATCCGTCGGTGCGCGGCCGCCGGTCGTTGCCGTAGCTGGTGGAGGTGATAGCGAGCAGGAATGAATGGCGTGGCGACGGCCGGTTTACATCGAGTTCCGCTCCTGGATCCTAAAAGCAACGCGCGGTTAGTGTCGCAGAAAGCCTCCCTTTCAAGAGAAAAGCAGACAGAAGCGCTGTCTTTGTGCGAGCGTGACTGCTTCGGCAGATCACACCACAATCAGCCGAAACACCAAAGAAACGCGTCCACTCCGTCCACCGTGGAAAACGTCCGCTATAGCTGTCTAGTTACGGTAGCTAGCCATAAAGAATGGCAGTTCTGCTACCTTTAGTCTGGAGTGCTCGAGTTAGCAAGATAATAAGTTGTTGCAGAAGTCTTACTTTTGCAACATTCTTCAAATTGACAACAATTTATTCAAACAAAATCTCAGTCAACGATATAATCACTATTCAGATTTATGTCTCTTCCCCATCTTTAGGGCACCTTCTCAATTCCTCCCCGCCAGAACTCTAGGAGCTGTGACGAAAAAATTGGCCGACCTCTACTGCCAATTGGTCTCGGTTGTCGAATTCCATACCTCGAAGGTGTTCCTTTAAGAACCAGAATAAGTGATAATCTGAAGAAGCAAGGTCTGGAGAATAAGATGGATGCGGTAGAACTTCCCAGTCTAAATCCAAATGGTAAGGGTGTAGGGTGAGTAAGGGTGAGTAAGTGAGGTACCTTGGTCAAATTACCCGATTTCGTCCAAACTTCGTTTGTGGGGGTTATTTGGGTCGCTAATCACGAATCTAATACAAGTTTCTGAATTTGTATCCGTTTAAGGTAAGTTACGGTAGGTATTGGTTACATCTATTATTTGTATCCGTTTAAGGTAAGTTACGGTAGGTTTTACAGGTGATATTAATCTTGCCATTTACCAAAATTTGTGCATTTTCCGCTGCTCCAAACACCATTTTCTACCACCTCCGTGACAAAATCGCAAAATGAGCACGATTTGGTATCAATGCGGTTGAAGCAAAACGACATTGCACCAGCAGGATTTGAACCCACGACCGTCTGAACTAGAGCCCAACCGCTTACCTACTGCGCCTCCGACCATATCCCTTTTTGCGAGATGAGCGCATTGATGTATAGCGCATCCTCGTTTTCGCAGGCCTTTTTCAGTACCATATAATGCGATTCCGAAAAATTTTTTCATGTTTTTGGATATCCGATGAGGAGCCCTACATCCTACAGAAATTGCATCGCTAGAGCTCACCATCACTTCGACGACCCTCCTTGTAGGAACCCTCTCATTTTGGGAGTTGAAGACTGGGTTCAACGTGAAAAGCTGCTCAGTTAAAGACGATATCTCGAGCGTACGCCGCCGTGAATCGCTGCAGCAACTTTTTGCATATTTCCACTTTGTTCTTCGTCATAGTACCCGTCAGGAGCTGGCATTGTTGCAGACGATTGGAGCACTTTTCACGCCATCTCCTGATCATCGTTCTTATTGAGCACACGCTTGTTCCAACGTCTTTTGCTACCTGTCACATCGACCTCATGGCGTGCTTTCGAATTTTTCCTCACGACTTTCACATTTCACCGGTTCGTAACTGACGTGGAACGTCCTCTTTCTTTTCTATCCGGTCTTCAATTCTTTGTAGCGTTTTACCGTATCCTAAACCGATCTTCGGGGCGCGCAAAGGATCTTCACAATGACTTCCGTTTGCTTCTCGACGTTATAAAGTTCGATAATAGTAACTCGGTGGCTAGAACGCCTGACGATTATGTTCTCTAATACGTATGAGTTGCACAACGTCCAGTCAACACATAATGAGCAAGGGAAACGGGAAAATTTCTTAAAATCACTCGGAAAATGAAATGTTTTGGGGCACGGGTAATTTTTCCACACCCTGTAGAAGCCAATATATTCCAGTGTTTCGCATTAATACGCTATTCAGTAGATGGGTGGTTCGTTGTTTCATTCTAGCTTGTTTTTGGTGATGACATAAACCCTATCGTTGAAATAATATTGGTTTCAGGATCTCGAAAAGGCCACGAACGTCTAAGGAGTGATGTGCAGTCGGCGAATCGTTTCAATCGCAGCGAGCTTTTGCCTCCGCTTATGAACTACAACGAGACATTTCATGTGAGTGCACAACAGCATTCGATAGAGAATTATTTGCTCTTTCACAAGTCGCATCTGCTACTTACGAAACGTTGGAATTTTTATAACTTTTTGGCGATTGAAGTTGAAATTAAAATGAGAAAAGTTGACCGACAGTGAATTTTCCCTGCTTCGTTTCGAGACTTCCTGCAAAGCTTTATAAATTTTCCAAAAGCAGACAAATTTCTTTATAGAACGGTGTACAATTTGTTTTGGTTTTCCTTGGTTTTTGTTTATTTACAGAGCGTCAAAGTGGGGTAAACGTCACAAGAGAGCATTTGTTGCTCTATCAGATAGTATGTTTATAAATAAATAAATAAATAAATAAATATATATATATATATATATATATATATATATATATATATATATATATATATATATATATATATATATATATATATATATATATATATATATATATATATATTTATTTATTTACTTATAAACATACTATCTGATAGAGCAACAAATGCTCTCTTGTGACGTTTTTAGAGCTGATGGAAAACGTTTCGCAGAAAGGCAGCACAAGCATCGAAAAATTATTGTTTTCTTTGAGATACCCCACTTTGACGCTCTGTAAGTAAACAAAAACCAAGGAAAACCAAAACAAATTGTACACCGTTCTATAGAGAAATTTGTCTGCTTTTGGAAAATTTATAAAGCTTTGCAGGAAGTCTCGAAACGAAGCAGGGAAAATTCACTGTCGGTCAACTTTTCTCATTTTGATTTCAACTTCAATCGCCAAAAAGTTATAAAAATTCCAACGTTTCGTAAGTAGCAGATGCGACTTGTGAAAGAGCAAATAATTCTCTATCGAATGCTGTCGTGCACTCACATGAAATGTCTCGTTGTAGTTCATAAGCGGAGGCAAAAGCTCGCTGCGATTGAAACGATTCGCCGACTGCACATCACTCCTTAGACGTTCGTGGCCTTTTCGAGATCCTGAAACCAATATTATTTCAACGATAGGGTTTATGTCATCACCAAAAACAAGCTAGAATGAAACAACGAACCACCCATCTACTGAATAGCGTATTAATGCGAAACACTGGAATATATTGGCTTCTACAGGGTGTGGAAAAATTACCCGTGCCCCAAAACATTTCATTTTCCGAGTGATTTTAAGAAATTGTCCCGTTTCCCTTGCTCATTATGTGTTGACTGGACGTTGTGCAACTCATACGTATTAGAGAACATAATCGTCAGGCGTTCTAGCCACCGAGTTACTATTATCAAACTTTATAACGTCGAGAAGCAAACGGAAGTCATTGTGAAGATCCTTTGCGCGCCCCGAAGATCGGTTTAGGATACGGTAAAACGCTACAAAGAATTGAAGACCGGATAGAAAAGAAAGAGGACGTTCCACGTCAGTTACGAACCGGTGAAATGTGAAAGTCGTGAGGAAAAATTCGAAAGCACGCCATGAGGTCGATGTGACAGGTAGCAAAAGACGTTGGAACAAGCGTGTGCTCAATAAGAACGATGGTCAGGAGATGGCGTGAAAAGTGCTCCAATCGTCTGCAACAATGCCAGCTCCTGACGGGTACTATGACGAAGAACAAAGTGGAAATATGCAAAAAGTTGCTGCAGCGATTCACGGCGGCGTACGCTCGAGATATCGTCTTTAACTGAGCAGCTTTTCACGTTGAACCCAGTCTTCAACTCCCAAAATGAGAGGGTTCCTACAAGGAGGGTCGTCGAAGTGATGGTGAGCTCTAGCGATGCAATTTCTGTAGGATGTAGGGCTCCTCATCGGATATCCAAAAACATGAAAAAATTTTTCGGAATCGCATTATATGGTACTGAAAAAGGCCTGCGAAAACGAGGATGCGCTATACATCAATGCGCTCATCTCGCAAAAAGGGATATGGTCGGAGGCGCAGTAGGTAAGCGGTTGGGCTCTAGTTCAGACGGTCGTGGGTTCAAATCCTGCTGGTGCAATGTCGTTTTGCTTCAACCGCATTGATACCAAATCGTGCTCATTTTGCGATTTTGTCACGGAGGTGGTAGAAAATGGTGTTTGGAGCAGCGGAAAATGCACAAATTTTGGTAAATGGCAAGATTAATATCACCTGTAAAACCTACCGTAACTTACCTTAAACGGATACAAATAATAGATGTAACCAATACCTACCGTAACTTACCTTAACCGGATACAAATTCAGAAACTTGTATTAGATTCGTGATTAGCGACCCAAATAACCCCCACAAACGAAGTTTGGACGAAATCGGGTATTTTGACCAAGGTACCTCACTTACTCACCCTTACCATAGCTAACGCTCATCAGTCGGAATTCCAGAAACAAAAGTAAATTTCGTGATCAGCAGTTCAAGTGGGACTTCCATGAAATTTCTGGATTCAATGTAATGGATACGAGAGATTTTCTGACAGGTGGAGTCTCAATGGTGGCGTAATATTACCAATAATTCCTCAAGGACTGAACCTTGGACAACACTACCGACACCTGACATGAGGCTCGAAATGTCGTGGTCACCCATTTCGCCCAAACCTTGCTAGTGAGACTGTTTGAGGCTCTGGTCACGAATATAACACTAGTTCTGTGATTTACAACAAGTGACGGTATCTAATGGTGGGTTTGGTTGTGTTTGGGCTGGTGAGCGTTAGCTATGGTAAGGGCGGGTAAGTGAGGTGCTTGGGTCAAAATAACCGATTTCGTCCAAACTTTGTCTGTGGGGTTCTTTGGGTCGCTGATCACGAATTTCACATGAGTTTTTGAATTTGCGTCCGTTTAAGGTAAGTTACCGGTCTCAAGGGCGAACTGAGCGCTTTGATGTGTAGCGCTTCCCCGTTTTCGCAGGCCTTTTTCAGTACCATACGATGCGATTCCGAAATTTTTTTCATGTTTTTGGATATCCGATGAGGAGCCCTACATCCCATGAAAATTGCATCGCTAGAGCTCACCATCACTTCAACGACCCCCCTTGTTAGGGATTCGCTTGCTAATGCTACTGCCAAAGGGCGGCTTCAGGAAAGTGCGAAGAAGCTTGAATCCGTCATGGTTTGTGGAGGAGTCACATCTCCAGAAAACCCCACTTGTTTTCGACAAAGCTGGCTTGGAAATCAACGCAGCGATTTACGATGATATTCTTGAAAACGTTTTCAAACCGTGGCTCGATTCATACTTCGGAAATGTCTACTGGTGTTTGGCAGTTGAACTGCCTGACGAGGGCAGCACACAGAGATTAGCGCTCCAGTTCTCCGGACCTTAACCTGATGGACTATTCTGTGTGAGCCATTTTAGAGAGCAAAGCTTGTTCTACCAAACCTGGACTCTCTCAAAGAAGCGCAACTAAAATCCTGGAAATTGATGAGAGGTACTTGCGAAACGTTTGTCGGAATTCTGAACTGCTGTGTGAAGGCTAAGGGCAATCATTTGGAAAACCGTTTGTGCGCTTTGAATTATCATGATTGTAGTTGATAATTTTGTAAGCTAGAACTAATCTCGGAAGTTCGAATACAAAATGTCATCAAATTTTTAGTGCACGGTTATTTTTTACCCAGCGTGTTGAGCGGTTCACTACATCTTCTATCCCCTGATGAAGCTAACGGAACAACTTTCAAACGATTATTCGAAATTCAAATCTACGCATTCCTGTGTTTTTGTCCCGGATATTAGCTTACATCTTATAAGAGACAAAGCGCAGTTTCGTTCACGTCCTACCTTTCGTCTTATAATCCTTAAAACTCGTATGCTATATGCTAAAAAAATTTAAAAGGATGCAAAGCAGAAGCAGAAGAAGTGGAAATAGGAGGAAGCAAGTTGGAATTCAATAAAATATAAATAAACTGTGGAAAGTATAGAAGTGATTGCTTTCAACGTTCAGAATTCGGGGACGGACATCAAATTCGTGATCGACGTCCCAAATGAACGCATAGGCGAAATTTCAAATTATTTTCTTGACCTAAGCGCGATCTGTGGAGTTGGAATTCTCAACAAGTGCCGAAATATCGTCAGAAAGGGACAGATCCTAGAGAATTCTTCAGCATTCAACGTTGCACTTCAGAATAAAGGTAAAGGTAAAGGTAAAGGTGCCGGCGTTGATCAGTCCCCTGAGGACGCGCCGCCGCATTCGTGTCCCATTCAAGTCGTAGAGGCATAATGAATGCGTATTTGGCCTATACAATGACCTGCGAGGAACAGCCGCTATACCAGGTCAGTGTCTTTACCTTTCCAGACAAGTCTGGTACCAATTCACCCGACCCCGGAGGGATGGAAGGCTTGGTTGGCCCGGGCCGGGATCGATCGCTCGACCGTGCGGGTGACAGCAGTGCCTCTTACCACTGTACCACGCGGGCCCTCACTACACTGCAGTTCAGAATATGCAAAAAAATAATTCAAGTTTGTTCTGTTCTCGACGATTAATAGTTTTTGACCGTTAAAATGACACACTTCCCAGGCGATGATCGACCAGATTCAAATCATCATTCGCCGAGACGGTAATCTGCAAGTACATCATCGCAAAAACTACTTCACATCTTTTTTAGTCTCAGTGCTTGAACAGTGAACAAGTGGTTGTTCCGTAAAACTCCGTTCTTTCCTGAGAAAATCGAAAAATGCGTGCACGGCTGTTTGCTGCTCCTTCACTGTTGGTCTTGGCTGCCGTGTTCTACTATCGGATGAACGTGATTTCCAAAGCTCCACTAGATACTCGGTACGGCAACACCTCTTCTCAGAAAGAAGTGTGTCAAGGTAGGTTTAGATTGATGGGCCATAAAAGTCTCGAGTGCTAGAGTGCTTCCTCCTTCGCATCATGGTAAACTGGGTGAGGGACGTTTGGGCCGAATCGTAAAACGACGTCATGCAGGTGACAATACCTGCGGCGCTTCTCCGTCTGCGGACTATCTGGGCTCGGGCTGGCCGTCCACCATGGCTACACCGCAATGCGGCGGACCACGCCGCCCCGTCGTGCGGCGGACCTCGCCGCCACGTCGTGTAGTGGGCCACGATGCTCGACCAGGCTCGATCCTTTGGTCATTGACTACTTACCTTAGAACAATAACAAACACTACACAAACGCTCGAACGAACACAATTGCAACATGATTCCGCTACAAAATTTCGAGCTCTATTTAACGAGCACATCCGTAGGTTTGCTCAAGGTACCGTTGAAAAGAAAATCTTATGTTTGGAAAGCGAAAAGCGAAAGTGTAAGTTCACGTCTTCTGTTTTTGTTTTGTTTTGTGTTTTGAAGTTTTGTTAGAAGATGTCGCGGCATATCTCAAGGAAGACTGTTTGAAAACGTAAATGTATTTTTGTGTAGTGCAAAACAATGCTTATTTTTCATGAAGTTTAATCCATAATCAATTTCACTTGAAGTATTTCACGTTTTGCAACAACAAAAGACTGCCGTAACCGTATCAGTTATAGTTTGCCTATATTCTTGATTTGATAATCTGAAATATGTCAACATGGAGGTGGTATGATGTCGAAAATAAAGCTTCACCGCTTGATGACAGACTTCCGCAGATCTACACTTTTAACTTTCCAAACCTGAGATTTTCTTGTTAACGGTACCATGAGCAAACCTACGGATGTGCTTGTTAAATAGAGCTCGAAATTCTGTTGCGAAGTCATGATGCATTTGTGTTAGCTCGAGCATTCGTGTGGTTTTCGTTATTGTTTTAAGGTAAGTAATCAATGACCAAAGCATTGAGCCTGGTCGGCCATCGTGGCTCACTTCACGACGTCGGGTTATCGAGGCGGCGTGATCCGCCGCATCGCGGTGTAGCCATGGTGGACGGGCTAGCTCGAGCCCAGATAGTCCGCAGACGGAGAAGCACCGCAGGTATTGTCACCTGCATGGCGTCGTTTTACGATTCGGCCCAAACATCCTCCCCCCTGGTCAACTCAGTAGAGCACGCCCCTCTCCAGGTCACGATGTGGGCAGTCCATCGCACTGTACAGTATGTATATACGTGCCAGCAGTGCCCTAGACTAAGAATAAATGACATTTAGATGAATTGAGTGGAAAACAGTGATCCTCACACATATTTTAATTGACTAAAGGAAACAGTGGGACATAAAGAATCTTAGAACTTATTGCCGGAAAACCGCGGACATCACAGTCAAGCATTCGTTTCCTAACGCCTTTGTGGCAAATGACAATTTCTGCATGACAATGGTTTTGCGAGACATCAACATCAGACCACAGAGGTACATAAAAGGACAAAAAGGGCGACTCTATTTCGGAAAATGAAATCGGGAGCGCGCACAAATTCTTTTTACTGACGATCTTGCCGTTGGAAGCACAGGAAAATTCTCCCTTTCCGAACGTTCCTCTTTCTTATGTGAACAGGACATCTCACGCTGAACATATTTCCTTATTTTCAACTTCGAAGAAACACCGACAACAGGTGAGCGATGCAACCAGATCAATATGCAAGCCGTAGGAAGCCGCCCGTCAAGGAAACGACCCTAACGTCCATTCTCTAGCGTACAATGGTTCAATGCACAAGCGGATCTCTCGTCAATTCCAATGATAACCCTTCTTCATTTGCATAACAATGTTGACTTGTAATTGCCTGCAGATGGCAACAAACTTCGAAAGAAGTCCATGTCGGCTTCACGGCTGTCGACAAAATTCAGTAGATATATGCCTGCTGTTGCTTAAAATGTCCCACCTTACGGTTAGAGGCACCCTGACCAAAACTTAACAACTTACACCAACGTCACCATCACCGTTGGATGTATTGCTTGAGAGTTCTTCGTTTGATAACTCTGCATGTTTTGGCATGTGGTCGCCTGGGTAGGTCATGCCCGTCTGCGACCCCGGGAGGGTGTCCTTTGTTCGCAAGGTCGGCTCGACCAAGGTAGGGCGCCAGTTCCTGTGGATATATTAGGTTGGTGCAAAAGTCTTGCAACACTTTTGCAACATTCTTCAAAATAACAGCAATTTAATGAAACAAAATCTCATCAACGATATAATCATCATTCATATATATGACTCTTCCCAATCTTTCGGGCAACTTCTCAGTTCCTCTCCGCGAGAACTCTAGGAGCTGTGACGAAAAAAATTGGCCGACCTCCATTTCCAGTTCGTCTCGGTTGTCGAATTTCATATCTCGAAGGTGTTGCTCTAAGGACCTGAATAAGTGATAATCTGAAAGAACAAGGTCTGGAGAATAAGGTTGGAGCGATAGAACTTCCCAGCCTAAATCCTGAATTTTCTCACGAGATGCTCTTGCGACATGAGGACGAGTGTTGTCATTCAAAAGGTGGACTTTTCCCTTTCAGGGCGTTTTTATCGCATGACGGGTAATTCTACCGCACCTACCGTACTCTCCTCACCTTGCTGATTTAGATTATCACTTATTCAGGTCCTTAGAGCAACACCTTCGAGATATGGAATTCGACCACCTAGATGAACTGGAAATAGAGGTCGGCCAATTTTTTTCGTCACAGCTGCCGGAGTTCTGGCGGAGAGGAATTGAGAAGTTGCCCGAAAGCTGAGGAAGAGTCATATATCTGAATGGTGATTATATCGTTGACTGAGATTTTGTTTCAGTAAATTGCTGTTATTTTGAAGAATGTTGCAAAAGTGTTGCAAGACTTTTGCACCAACCTATTAGTTAGTGACGACTCGCCCAGCGACGCACCTACCGCAGTCGCGGCGTGGACGGTGACTATTCGTCGCTCCACGGCGACGACTAAGCGGCGACACCGTAGACGACCCGGTCGTCTACGGTGGTCGCGAGGTTGAGCAAATTCAGACCGGAAATTCTTTCTTAAATGCGGATAAATTCGAATAATGAAACACTTTACAAAAGGAGTAAGCACTTCTCACTGGATTTGAGAGCATGGAAGCCCATACATTTCCTGAATCAGAATTCAGTCCACTGTCGAATGAGCGAGGGAGCTACACTCTTTCAGCAACACTAACGGAACTCAATTCGTGAATAATTCGTGAAAGAGAAAACGAAGGTGAATGTCATGTCATCAATTAATAGTTCCGAAATCATCAATCAATCATTTCATGAGAAGCTAAGTTCTCTTTCTAAAGCGAAACTCGGGTTTGTGGAAAGTTGGAATGAAAAACGTGAAGTGACCATCGAAATATGGGGCGCGTCTATCGATTGTCAAATGTGATCCAACGAGACGAGTGAATGATATACAGATCAAAAAATTCTATAGTAAGATGTCGAAGCACGTTATTTGAACAACATTTTGAGCTCGTTTTTTATTTGCATATAAACATTCATAGAAATGTCGCAAATTTTATCCTAACTCTCACATTTACCAACTGATAACACCTTTTAGATTTTCTATGAACTGGAGTTATTGTTTCGCTGAACAGTAGTCTCTTTAAGAAGTACTGGTGGTTTAAAATTAGAAAATGTGGATGTGGTTCAGGATTTAGAGGGAAGTTAAGGAACCACAGCCATTAAGGTTACTGGAAGGGTGTTCTTGCCTAGCTTATTCGATAGAGAAAGAAATTCTGAAACAAGTCACCGACCATGCGGCCACCGCGGTGGATGCGTCGCTAGGCGAGTCGCCAGTAATTGTATCCACAGGTACTGCCGCCCGTTCCTGGTCGAGCCAACATTGCGAACAAACGTCCCTCACCCTGCGACCCCTTATGTAATTAGTCTCCACTGCTGTACTCCTAGATAATGGTTGTGTTATAAGTATCTAAATTGATAATAACAAATCGTGGCGAATATCTCATTCCTATTCCAACAAGATTAACACATTCACTTATTAGTGATTCGTAACTATCCTCCTTATTTGTTCTGAAAAAGATGCTGATGGTTTTTAAGGTTTCCAAAGTCGTATCGAACAAGTAAGGAGTGGCACTTTTCCTACGGCCCCTTTTAATCGTAGCCAGCTACTGCCACCGCTTATAGAGTACGCCGAAAAATTTCATGTGAGTACGGAAATTTTTCATTCTAGGGATAACATGAAAACTGGAACAACAATGGATGAAGGATAGTAAGCGTTGGTCGAAAAACGTACAACACTTTTGTAGTGTGAAACAGTGACGAAATGAAAAAGTGTTCCTATCGGGAACCTTTTGCACGTATCGGTAACAACGCACCCCGCAGTCTCAAGGAATCTCAATATCGCAGTCAAATTTCGTGCCTTTTAGAGCGGCTCAATCCCTCACTTGAGTGTCCATTCTTTGCATGAGCTAAGGGTAGTGCGGCTGTTCATCTCGACAGGTTTGGCCTCAAACTCCCAAGGAGTGTTTTTCTCGCTCTACAACGCCATGGTCCAACTCTTTTATGGTAACTGCCGGATTTTGAGATGACTGTCATATAGGAAACCGAACTATTGTTGTGGAAGAGATTGGGCTTTTAGTCCCCCAAGTGAGAAAGGTGGTTCGGGTTCTATTAGTGGGTGAGAGAGGAAGTAATCACCCGCGTTTATTCGTCCACGGTATGTTGATGAGTAAGTGGCTCACCATTACCCCATGAAGGGTGGGAGGACGGTAACAGTGAGGTCATCGTATCGAAGACAACAACGCTGTGTATGTTGTTGATACAAAAATGGAATTCGACATGACACCACGCTATGAGAAGGCTCAACGCCATGCTCCAAGGCTATAGCGTAACGTCAATTCATATGTACGTTGATTTCAAGAAAATGCTATGACTCTATCGAAATGGATGTAGCGTGGTACACTTTCAGCAGCTCTTCTATCGACGTCCAGTCACGGTTGATTTACTTTTCAGATAGCACCACCTTACCACTTTCTGATTTGCCGAATTCAAAAGGTGATGTCGACAGTTTTGGACGCCGCTTCATGCTATATTACGAACTCCACAGAATTCAATGCTAGCAACCGTACAATAAGTACTGAGAGAGGAGGAATTTATCGGTCAGTTGCATTGCTGCAAAAACCTCTGAAACTGATCGCATCAGCGTCAAAACTGTTCAGAGTATGATTTGGCATCGACAATTTTCAATCTTCTTTGCACTTAAATTCAGTTTCTGCCGTAACCAGAACATTGCCAGCAACTTGGATGCTGCGCTGAGCGCTGTGAAACCGCCGCGTCTTCAACTCGCAGTGGTCCGTCACCCAATCGAAAAATTTCTCAGCGGTTTCGTCCACATATGCATGAAGTACGTCTTGAAATATGCTTCAAAAATTTGCTTCGTTGTTTTCTTATGGAAATTTCTTCGCCAATTCGGTCACACCCTCAAAAACACGAATGATTCGTTTTTCATTTTCGTAGCGCTACCCACGTGTATTGAGCATTTATTCATTAATTACAGTCTAGTTCGACGCGTTCCAACTCTTTGCTACTCTTGCGAAGGCGATATGGGTTGCTTTGTTCATCAACTAACAAAGTATTTACGCGAAGTGCACGAGAAGAAGAAGGGTAAATCAACCGTTGGAATGCACTTCGCCCCGCAGACATGGTAATCGAAGTGCATTTACTACCACCTTTCTGCTGGTAGTTAATTTATACCATATGCCAGTAAGCTTGCCGGTTTATCCAAGAAAAACTTCCGTCTTGAGGCGGCCTTAAAAGGTAAAAGGTAAAGGTGTCAGCGTTGATCAGTCCCCGAAGGACGCGCCACCGCATTCGTGTCCAACTCAAAATCGTGGAGGCTTTGTGAATGCGTATTTGGCCTATACAATGAATTACGGGGCAGCCGCTATGCCAAGTCAGTGTTTCTACTTTCCCAGGCAAGTCTGGTTCTAATTTGCTGACCCCGGAGAGATGGAAGGCATTGATGGCCCTGGCGAGGATCGATCGACAGTGTCGGTGTCAGCAACGCCTCTTAGCACTGCACCATGCTCGCCCAGAATGGTCCTATTTGTTGGAATTGTTTCTTTCGCGGAATTCGGATTTGAAGAAAGCAAACAATTTCTGTAGGAGTTTGCGATGCCCAACAATCCTTCACAAAAGTTTACATGTGACTTTTTTGAAGGAGCGCTTGGCGGTGTCGGCTAAATAGCGTACCCTTTCTTCCTCACCATTGAGTTTGCAAGCCATACAATCCAATTGTTGACGGAGTACTTTGTCAGTTATTGATGTACTTTTCTGTAGAAACTCCTACTCGATGAATTCTGATGAGCTCCATAATATGCGTCGCATCTCCTCGATTAAATACAATTCAGACTTGGTGATAGTTTTCCATGTTTACCATGTGCAAGTCACAGAGTCTCCAACTTTGAGTAGAATACCTCATTCACTTATTAAGTAGGACACCCAAGTTAGCGAGCTAATTGAAGCTTTTTCAAACACTTTTTTAACACTCAAATTCGTATGCGTGGTGACTCCAGCCCTGAGCTGTGCAGGCTACATATTATTGGTAATCTTCCGAACATACTCACGCATCCCTTCCAATGCATGAGGACACTTTGCAGGCGTTGAATGAGAGCGCAACATACTTATGTGCCACAGATTTAATTCACTTCAGGTTCTGCCGCTTCCACGACACCATTGATCAATTCAGAATCATCAAACACAGAAGTGGCAAAGGGGGTGCCGCATATCTTGCCACGGAATTCAATCGTGTATTTCGAGAGGCTGGAGTGCCAGAAAACCTTCGAAATGAGATCAACAAAGAGATGCTTGGTAGATGCGTAGATACCTCTTTCCCAATTGAAAGCATATGCATATATCTTCAATAAGTTTTCTCTATGAAATTTCGTGAACGGCACAGAATGTTAAGGATCATACCAGCAGACCTTATATGTTTCAGTGGGACGCACTCACCATTCCACTCACGGGAGTGAGGATCGTCGAAAAGCCGAGCGGACTTTGATGAGCAACATCACTTTGTTGACCGAAGTTGTGCGACTATACTACTATGACTTTGTTCTTTTCGATTATGAACTGCCTTCTATGTTCTGATGTGAATGAATATTGTCTTCAGAATTATCACTGTTTGATATGGCACCACAGAACCGTTGTAAAAGCAGATGATTACGTGAGATGCAGAACTACTTTCGTAGAAGTGTCAAGCGGTGGCTCAAAAGGGAAGACAATCATTGCTATGTAGGATCGCTTTTGAAGCTGCAAAACTGTTTCTTCCTCCAAAAAAATTATATGCTAATAAATTCCGAAGGAAGCGGGGAAGAAGCTGATAAAGCCGAATAAGACGAAAACAAATTGAAATTTTGTATAAATTGTGACTGGTAGTGCCCTCCAAATTGTCACTGCTCAGTACGGTAGCGCTGGAATTACAAACAGTCAAAGTAGGCTCAAGCTTGAGTTTCGAGAGTCGAAACTGGGGGTCGTATTTGCATGGGAAGAGGGGAGGGGGTCGTATAAAAAAGGACGTTTTTTATGGTTGAGATGCGGCAAAACGCTATTTTCAGCGAATACAGAGTTATGAATGGAAAAAATTGTATGAAATTTGAAAATTCATCAATTGCTCTCCCTCATCCAAGGAAGTACAAAAATGTAATAAAATAAACCTGTTGATTATGTGAGTTCAGATACGCCAATGTCGATGAAGAAAGATGAGTGGAGTTTTTAAACAAGGAGAAGAGAGGACGGCTGGTGAACTACAAGAAGAAGAAAAGGCGGAATGTGATCTTGAAAATGTATGCAGAAAAGGAATTTATTGTTGCCTGGTGTGATTTTGCAATAGCAGCAGTCGTGAGAAGAACAATAGTAGCTTGATGTTTTCCACATTAGGGTGACTGCGACATATATGTAGTTTTCACTACCGAAACAACGCATTTAATCGGAGCGAAACTTCACACAAGGAATATTCCTATCCAGCCCAAACTTTGAAGTGAAATTCAGAATCCAATGAAATTTCCTTCGTGGTGAACAAGGTAGCTTTGATTTAGTTTCGATTTCTGGCAGAAACTGCCTTCCCTGCAGTAGTGCGTTTCAATTTCTCGCAAAAGGCGGCGCGGTGAAATCCTTCGCAACGCGACGCACTACTGCAGGGAAGGCAGTGGTGATATTTAGGTGCTTATGATTTTAATAGTTCATACGATTTTAGAAATCTGAACACAGCTTTAAACAGTAGAGGATTCCAGCTTTCTTCCATGATAGAGTCGCTTCCAGAAATCACGTCCTTCCAGGTGAACAGGGTAGTTTCGATTTTCTTTCGATTTCTGCCTGAAATCGAAACTAAATCGAAATTACCCTCTTCACCAGGAAGGAAGTTTCATTGGACTCTGAATTTCACATCAAAGTTTGGGCTGGATAGGAATATTCCTTGTGTGAAGTTTCGCTCCGATTAGATGCGTTCCTTCGGTAGTGATAACTATATGTCGCAGTTACCCTAATGTGGAAACGTCGAGCTAGTATTGTTCTTTTCACGACTGTTGCTATTGCAAAATCACACCAGGCAACAATAAATTCCTTTTCTGCATACATTTTCAAGATCACATGCCGCCGTTTCTTCTTCTAGTGGTTCACATGCCTTCCTCTCTTGTGCTTGTTTAACACATTCACGACGAAGGATTTTTCACGCGCAACGGGCGCGACGGCCGACTGGCTCTTTGGCACGCGCGCGCGTGTCCACAGTGTGCGTGGTTTTTTCTCTCAAAAACATTTGCATAACATATTCAGAGTCCAAAAAACTGTGCAGGATGTTATAAAAGTCTGCGCGATAGCTTGGGGAGCGATGTTGCCAAGAAAAAAGTTAGGAGGGTCGATACGCGCTGTTCGAGTTGTGAAAATATGTTTGTTTATTGTGTTTAACGATAAGAAGTGTTCGTGCTGAATTTTTGGTTGCTTATATAATTGCACTCTACTTTTTCGCTTTGTCTAACTGTTCCATTGAAGTTTTATTCCATGTCTGATACTTACTCCTGTCCTAGAAGTTTTTGTGTTTATTGTGTTCCAACAATGCGGAGAATTGTTCTCTAGTTAAGTTTAATAAACCCTACCATTTTCGTGCAAACGCAAACTTAGTATTGATTTTACCATATGGTCTACGATCCCGAAAGAACAATTAATAAAAGTTGTCGCCAAAGAAAGTTCTGGGCGAAACACTCCTGTCCGCCAATATGGGTGGACACCGTCCCACGCGCCCCCCTTGCTGTCCGCCAATATTGGCGGACGCCATCGTGAATGTGTTAAAAACTCCACTCATCTTTCTTCATCGACATTGGTGTACCTGAAGTCACATAATCAACAGGTTTATTTTATTACATTTTTGTATTTGCATGGATGAGGGAGAGCAATTAACGAGTTTTCAAATTTCATACAATTTTTTTTCCATTCATAACGCTGTATTCGCAGATTTTTGAGATGAAGGAGGGGTCGTATCAAGACCTCTTCTGGTGAGGGGGGTCGTAAACTTTCGGCAAAAATCGAAATTCACGCTTGAGCCTGCCCCCATCCCATCCCTTGTCAGACCCCTCGACGAGCTCTTCGACCCTATGACGGGACGGGTGCGACACTTCTGCTCGGCTTTACTGCAGAAAGAAACTTTTTTTGGCAGAATCAGATGAACACGATTTTCGGCACTCAGTTCCTTGCACTGGTCAATTAAGGTAATGGCAGGTAGGTGCAGCCAGGTAAAATGACCAGATACATTATCACCAATTTTCCTGGAATGTCGTTTCGTTAGGTTTTTGGACGTGCTGAGCACGGATTTCGCACTCGTTTTGTGTGTCTTCGTCCGCCAAGGTAATTACAGGTAACTGGAGGTAGTTGAGGTGGGCGGAGTCGTCGTCACCGAGGACCCTGAAATCTCGTCTAAGAGGCTTTTTGGGCTCCTAAATCAGGCCTGTTCCAGGGATTGCTGAAAATGACGAACGATCAGTTGGAGCGAGAGAACGTCTCAAGAGTGAATATATGGTCGCACCGTTAGACGAGATTTCAGGGTCCTCGGTGACAACGACTCCGCCCACCTCACCTGTTTACTCCTACCTGTAACTACCTTGGCTGACGAAAACACGTGAAATGAGTGCGAAATCTGTGTTCAGTACGTCCAAAAACCTAATGAATCGACATTCCAGGAAAATTGGTGATAATGTATCTGGTCATCTTACCTGGCTGCACCTACCTGCCATTACCCTAATTGACCAGTGCATGAAACTGAGTGCCGAAAATCATGTTCATCTAATTCTGCCCAAAAAAAAGTTTCCTTCTGCAGTAAAGCCACCAGAAGTGTCGCACCCGTCATGGGGTCGAAGAGCTCGTCGAGGGGTCTGACAAGGGATAAGACGAGGAGTCGTGCATCGACGTATTAAGGGGTCGGCAGGGACCGGCGGGAAAAATATTTCCAAGAGAGAGCTTGGATCGCTGCGCACAAATATGTAGTCACTTTTTCAAAAATCAACTTTCTAAGGGAGTCATTGAAAATACAAAACAAAAATTTTAAATCTAATCTAATCTGCCCTTATCCGCCACCATTTTCCCTCATTTATCTGCCTACAGCTAATGTGGATATAGGTGTATGGTCCAGTGCCACCGTCTCTCCCTATTTTCATCCAACTTTCCTCATTTCATCGAAAAACCAACGGCTAATACTGAAGATAACGTTGAATACTGTTCGACGGACCACTCGTCCGCGGCAGTGCGGCGCCGCTTCGCGACGCATCGCTGTATTCGGTTAATGTCGACGTATTTGGCCAAGACGACGTATTTGGCCTTTATATGTCGTTCGATAGAGATCGAGCTGCTGAACACAATGATGAGCTCATTTTCTTAAATAAACCAGTTCTAAAGAAGTTATTCGAAAACGGCGCTTTTGGTCGCAAAAAAGCGCCGCGAATGACTTTTTGACAAAACGGCACGTCCGGTACTGTACCTGACGCACTCGCGGTGCTGCATAGCATCTCTCATTCTAACCGACTTCTTCTGGCGACGATCAGTGGACCTCTTCTTTACGTAGCCTTCAGGATCCCACTGCACCCTCGAGCACTGGATCTGAAGCGACGAGATCCTGTTGGATAAAGCGGCATCGCCGATAGCTGAAACTACGGCTGTTGTTTATAAGCAAGCGGGCAGCTCGAGGAGTGTTTGTAAAACAGCAATTCATTATATCACTCGATTTAATGGGACGGATGAAACGGGAAGGTGACAGTCAGAAAATTGAAAATTTAGAAAAAAAAAATGCAGAACTAACTCTTGTTTTTCCGAAAAGCATCCGCATACTTATTTTTCATTTTGATGTAGATGTCATTTGAAAAGAGACTGGATCTCTTTCAGCGAAGCGGCAACTACCAAAATAGGAGTGTCGCATAATTATGTAACACACTGTGCTAATACAGGGTGCGGCAGCTAAATTCGGACACATTTCAAGTTTCCTGCCACACCGTAATTTCGTCAGTGGTGCCAATTTGCGCTGCGAAAGCTTGAATATTCTAGTGTATTAGTTCATAATGGTCTAAATTTTGTATACTAGAGTACAAACGAAGAGCCGCAGTCATCGAAAACGTTCGTGCTACAATAGTTGATATGATTCGATTCTTCGAATAGCCCGATTTTGGATCTCATGGACTACTACGTCTAGAGCGTACATAGTTGAGAGAGTTGCTAACAAGACGAGGCTCCCTAACATGTTATCGGTCCGGACCGCCATTGAAGGCGTATTCACAAATTTCAACTCTCTTTTGAAAAGGGCGTAGGAGCGCTTAAGGTCAAGGATTCAGGCGATCATTACTGTTGACGGAGGATACTCCAAGTAACCGTAATCGAGATATTTTTATTTTCCTTTTTTTCTTTTTTTCAAATTTATTTGCTCAATCGTGTTGCCCTATATCTGTAGCCGTTAGCATAGTTTAACCTATCTGTCCAGAATATGTAATATTAGGTTATCGAAAAGTCTTTTCAGGGCTTTGACTTGTTTTTTGTTTATTATTTTATTCAGCACACAAGAACAATCAATCAACTATATATTAGGTTGTAAACCTTCCAATTGAATATTTTTTCATCGCATAGTAAAACTTCTGCTGAAGCTTCTTCATTTCTCTTCTGATAATATTTCATTAGGGTAGGTAAAGCTCTTCTGAACTGTTTATCGCCATTCGATTTCATTAGAATTTCTTTAAATTATAAAGCCTTAAACATAGGGCCATAACTGCCTGACATCAACGGGCTTTGACTGAGGCGTTCTGCTGCAGTGCCCAATACTGAAATTTCGCTATATAATAGAGTAAGGTGTCCTGCATACGGTTCCAGAACATGTTGGTCCCAGGAAGTCAAGGAAAACTATGATGGGTTCGTGAGTAAACCGCTCCGCCAAGGACACTTAGCACTGATTAGGGTGGGCTAAAAGCAGCCACAGAAGTCGGACCATCAAGCATCACTTTGTAGAAAAGTTCCAGTGCTCATACACAATAGCTGAAAAGCGTCCTAATATATTGGGAAAGGTGCGAAAGTGTGGCCGAAATGTTATCCACACTATGTCGCCTATAAAGCTCAACGTTAGGGTCACTTCGTGTACGAAATTTCTAAGTTTCAGAAGGAACTTCAACAGACAAAATAATTTGGCTGTAGCAGATGATAAATTAATGGAATACGCTCCTCACAGCAGGAGACTCCAGTGGCTTGGTCCTGGTAAACAAGGTGAACTGACACCAAGTCTGAACTGCACCTCAAGAAGGAGATTCTTCGCGTTTTTTGGAGTTCTTCTGAATTTATCGAATAGGAGCTTCTATCTAAAGATGCATTACTGACTGACAATCTGCTCCGTCAGCAATTAGATTGTATGGCTTGCAAACCAAAGGATAAGCAGGGCTGATTACGTTACGTATCCAACCCGGCCAAGGATGTGTTCAAAAAAGTCATATGGGAAATTTTTTTCGAGGATTGTTAGACTTCGTAACCCCATGCAGCGTATTCTTCAGACAGTGCTATTTAAGAATACCATTTCTCAATGCTTCATCAGAAACACGCGGAAGAAAAAAAATCTCAACAAGGCCATCTCAAAACGGGAGTGTTGATGTTGTTCGTCACTAAACCGGCAGGGTTCCACGCATATGGGGTAAAACGGTTACCAGCAGGAAGGCGACGCATTGTAGTCTAATAATGTACCATACATATCTCAATCGGGTTCTGTTTCAAAGAAATAATTTTGAAAAATTAAGACATGGCAAAAGTCCAATTATAAGGTTTACAACCTAATAATTACCGTTGTTAGTCACAACTGTCCTCCATCTGATGGGCAGGTCATTGGTCCCCTTTTCCCAGAAATAAGAAGACTAGGACTCGAAGAAGTCGCTGACCGCCCTTACAACATCATCTACTTTAACTAATTTTTGTTTGGCTAAGAAAACCTTAAGGGGGCGAAACAAGTGATAGTCAGAGGGAGCTATGCCAGTAGAATAGGGAGGATGCGGAACCATGTCCCAGCCCAGCTCCTCCAAATTCTTCCAGATATCTTTAGCTACATGTGGGCTTGCGTTATCGTGTAGGAAGTGAAAAGATGCTCGTCTCGGCCGTTTTTCTCGAACAGTTTCGCTAACATTCAAAGTTGGGCAATGAAAAAGTTGGCGTTGATGCTCTTCCCTGTCGGGAGTAGCTCACAACAGAGCATTCCTTTCCAGTCCCAGAAGCAGCACAAATGAAGCTTCTTTTTGTATAGGGCCAATCTTGCTTCCGTTGGAGGGTCTCCTCCTAGAGGGACCCACACGGCACGGTGCGCATTAGAATCGCAGAAGATCCAACTCCAGAAAAAAAAATTATCTCCGATAACCAGACCTTCCAGAAACTCCTTCCTGTGCGGGCAAAGAAGGGGGACTGGCAGATGGATACTCGAGTGTACCGCATGTCATCTGTCAGATGATGGGGGATGCATCGCATCAGGATTTTTCGGTACCCGAGTGCTCTGAGGCGGGTGACGATTGTCGATTGATACACCCAAGTCTTCTCGCAAGACTATGTGTGTTAGCCTCTGGATCGTCTTTGACAGCAGAAAGAACGGCGGAATTTTCGACTGTATTAGGGCGTCCCGAGCGAGGCTTGTTTTTGAAGATTATCCCTTCTTCTACAAAGCAAGCAAACCAATCATGAACACTACGGGTGGTAGTGGTGCCTCCCCCCCAGCGCAGTGTTAATATTGCTCGCTGTTGCCGTAGCTCCACTGCCACGGTGCTACTCATAGAAGACAATAGCACGAAGGTGCTCCTGCGAAATTGCCATTGCCATTTGATCCTGCTAAGCGCGAGCTACCTTGTATACCTATTGCGGATGAACTTCGAGAATTGTCTACGACCTCCACTCCACAATACCTGTTAAAACTTGGAAGTTATGCTATTCGAAAGGGAACCCTGAAAAGACTTTTCGATCAACCTAATAACACATCTATGATGCTTGAGTGATTTATGAAGTTAAATGTTGAGATTAACCGGTGTTTCTTTGATTATTATAATGTGTGTTCTTAGTCTTAAGGTTTCGTTTTCTGTTTCACATCTTTGCTGTATAGTATTCTTCTTTTCTTCGTTTTGTTCCGTCAATATTGTTAGTAATTCTGGTTGTATGCACATCCATGTGGATGTAAGAATAAATAAATAAATAAATAAATAAATAAATAAATAAATAAATAAATAAATAAATAAATAAATAAATAAATAAATAAATAAATAAATAAATAAATAAATAAATAAATAAATAAATAAATAAATAAATAAATAAATAAATAAATAAATAAATAAATAAATAAATAAATAAATAAATAAATAAATAAATAAATAAATAAATAAATAAATAAATAAATAAATAAATAAATAAATAAATAAATAAATAAATAAATAAATAGAGCTAATCGAGATAATGATGCTTAGAATTCTGACAGGCGGAGTAAACATGGTCAAATCGAGATATTGTCCGTTGCTTCCTTCACCCAGAATGAGGTAGGGTGGTATTAGACCAAGTGATACAGTTGTGAGAATCCAAAGCAGATCACGTTTCTTCTCTAATACAGGGTGTCTCAAAAAATGTACCTCCTGTTTGAAATGCCATAACTTTGGCGAAAGTGAGCCAATCGAAACGAGTCATAGCTTGAATGAAAGCTAAGAAAGAAGAAAATTTTTTTCATTTGTGTTCGGTGAGAATTACGCCATGTGCTCGACCGAGGCCTCAGATTTTGGACCTCATGGATAGTTCATGGATTTTATGCTTGCATTTTGCTTATATTTTGGTCGTAAACAGGTGGTATTGCTGCTATGAGTTACGCCAGAGCCAGTGAACATAGCTACTTGTCGCAGGTTTTGGTTAAGCACCGAACAACACCAATATCAGTCAATAATTGTAATCACTGTTTGAGAAGCTGAAACTCTTCCAACAGTGATGTAGTCATAAGGCGAGAGTTCAGAGGAATGTAAAATGTATGAATCATAGAGATCGCGCCGTGCACCCGTTCGAATCGTCGTATTCTAGACCTGATTGAAAGTTCACGAATAACATGCTTGTTCTACTTTGGTTGCCAAGAGGTGATATTGCTGATACGCGTTTCTCGTGATGCAGTGAACATAAAAGCATCAAGACATAACAAGTTTAACATGCACTTTGAGACGAACTTACACAATACGACAATGTTTTTTTATTCAGATCAAAATAAACACTCAGTGATTGATAGTGATGCTAATCCGTCTCTAACCGAAAGCTGAGTTGTTTTGTTTGCTGCCCCAAGTGTAACGCAATGATATGACATGTTTGCGACCAAATTAGAACATGCATGTTATCCGTGAACTTTCAATCAGGTCTAGAATCCGACGATTTGCCCAGATGCATGGCGCAATCTTCATGGTTCATACATTTTACATTTCTCCCAATACTTTACGTATGATTGCATCACTGTTGGAAGAGTTTTAGCTGCTCAAACAGTGGTTACAATTATTGATCGATATTGATGTTTTTCCATGCTTAACCGAAAGCTGCGGCTAGTCGATATGTTCAATGCCTCAGAAGTAACTCATAGCAGAGATATCACCTGTTTACGACCAAAGTAGAGCAAGCATATAACCAATGCACTATCAATCAGGTACAAAAACTGAGGCTTCCGTCGACTACATGGCACAATCTTCACCAAACACATACCAGAAAATTTTCGTTTTTCATAGCTTTCATCCAAGCTATGATTCATTTCGATTGGTTTACTTTCGCCGAAGTTATGGCATTTCAAACAGGAGGTACATTTTTTGAGACACCCTGTAGATCAATTCGAAGGTTCCGCGCCCTGCTGAGGGACAACGTACTTCAGGTGTGCCTTGGTAAATTTGAAAACTTTGTCGACCAGAAAATCAAGGAATACTAGCTTTCTTCATTCGTGCTAGTGTCTATGACTCTCCTGCACTCTGTTTACACAGTAGCTCATTTTTGTGCACAATTTTCTATGTCTGTTGTATCTTGGTTTTGTCCTATTTTTACTGTCTTTGGTGGCTTCATTCAGTGATATGTTCTGTGCGCGAGGATTCGCGCTTCAAAATAAATAAATAAATATATATATATATCACCACAAGCGTGCAGAAGGATTCGCGATTTCAAATGCATATTTTGTTTGTAAATTTGTTTGAAAAATATAGTCGCGTTTGTCCTTATGTAGCTGCAGCTCCTAACGTACCGCTGTGTATATCGCTAAAATGTCTGCAAATCTGCACTTTGAAAGCCGAGCTTGAATCTAAGCACACAGTTAAAAAGGGAAATGTTTACGCTACCACAGCATATATTTCACTTTTTTGCTCTGTAGCTCCTTGAAAAGTTACGCGTTATCAAAGTCCAAGTGAAGAAAAATAAACGTCTCAAAAAATCCCACCCTATTTCTTTAGCTGAAGCATATCTGGAATCTTCTTGTTATCTGTTTGAAAGGGGAAGCTTTGCTCTATCAGAAACTGAGTGAAGCTTTCCTGACGGTTTCCAAGAACTTGATTAGTAGGCCGTCAAAGAAGGGTGAAGATCTCGGCTCAACCGAGTGTTGATTGATTTTTGGCGGCTACTGTACACACCGGTGCAAAATTATAGTTTCACCCGCGATTTGTCAATAAGTCGTGGGCGTAGAAAAGGATCTCTAGTTTTTAGGTGATATTTTCCGATCAGAAAAAATGGTTCCTCGATGGGCCCAACGCCTACAAGCACTACTGGAGAGATCTAAGAGAGGAGGAACGAGTATTCTCTAAATGTAACTTTGGCGGTGCAAGTGTTATGGTCTGGGCTGCATTTTGCAGATATGGACTTGTTGCTTTGGAGTTTGTCTTAGGTAATATGGACAACGAAGATTATTTGGATGTGTCAAAAAAACATCTTCTCCCTTGTTTGAGAAGATTTCGTAGGCATAATCTTATCTTCTAGCAAGACAATGCTCCCATACACGTGTCGAGGTCAACTACGAGTTGGTTCGATTCCAATAGAATCCAACTTTTAGCGTGGCCCATCTGTTCTCCAGATCTGATTCCGATGGAAAATTAGTGGAGCATTCTTGTTCACAATGTTTACGAGAACGGCACCACTTACACCTCGGTTTCTGATCTGAAGAACGCCACTCTTGATGCTTGGGCTCATGTAGAGCAAACTGTTCTTGATAATCTTATTCGAAGTATGCCACGTAGAATGTTTGATGCTGTTCATAACAAAGGTAATTAACAAAGTACTAAACTGAACTTGAATGTTCATATTTTTGAAAACAAACAGTTTTTACTGAAATGAACCTATAATTTCGCAACCTATATTTTTTTCATTATCTACGATTTTTCAATGAAAAATTGTAGTATCTTACAATGATAAGACATCCCGCTCAGAACTTTTATATATAAGTTTTCGATGGTGAGGAATATGACAGTATTATTACTAGATCCGCTTAATAGGTTCTTTGAACACTTATGGACAAATCGCGGGTTGAACTTCAAATTTCGCACCGTGGTGTATATTCCACCATGTAGCCGAATTCGGCCGAGGCTGGATGTTTGGCGAGTCGTCTTAGCGACATCAATTACTTGCAATTATTTCAAGCGTCGTTCCGGTTCTTATCCAAGCTGGATGTAGTAGAATTGGAACACGGCGAACGTGCTTTGGATCGAGTTATCCGCTTGGTTTCTTCCGAGAGTAGTCAGCAGCGGTGATCGGCGGCGAGACGAGGATGTGCGCCGGGAGCCTTCGGGATTCCGACTGCCTCATCCTTGATCGCGAATCTGCGCCTGTATGTGTTCTGTTTCTCTTTTTCATCGCTCGCGGTCATTACCAGTTGTTGGTCGCAGATGGGGCGGTTTTTATCGAGGCGGCCGCGGTACCGGACGTGGGTCTCGGATCGCCCCAGCCTACACTTTGACTTTCACCTTACTCTCGTCCGGCGCACGCCTAGCTGAGCGCCACTCATCCGTTAGCCATCGACCGTGAACGCTTAGATGCGCTTCTGGTGAATCTCTCTACCAAGTAGCTCTTCTGATCACTTCACCACTATCAGCGCCGCTGACCTTTCTTTTCAACAGGTTATCTAGCACACAAAAACTCTTTCAAATCGGAGGTCTGCTTTCACCAGTTCCCATCTTCTTGGTCTTTTCCTTAAGGGCCCGAAGAAAGACGCGGATCAAGCTTTTCTAGTCAATTCTATGCAACGGCTGTTTCCCCGACTCCTCTCCTCTGCACGTTCAATTCCGATTAACGCTCTATTCATACTCGGCTGCAAAGCAGCACAACAGCCAAGCGAATCCTCCGTTGAGCCTGCGATTTCTTTGAGATTCTGCTTTTTGTTCTTGCAGCTGGATAGACCCTAATCTCTATAAAATCCATTTAACTCATACGGAACGTACAAGAGTCCAACTCTCGTTGTGAGATGTTGAAAAAACTCTTTTTGTATCTGCTGCTATACTGCGCTCCCTAGATCTTGCTCTTGACCACTGTGCTACCTCACCGCAAGGTACTGATGGGAATCTAGAGTTACGGAACGATCAATACGATTCTCGCTGAGTTCTCTATTTACGCTGGAAATCTTAAGAAAAACCTCGGACGGATTCTGCGCTCGGCCAAGTTTCATTCTAAGTCGTGATTGTTTTGAGAACCGGTAATTTAGGGGAGAGCCCATTCAGAACTGGTCATCTCTTCTAGCGTTCTCGAGACAACCGGGATCGCGTTTCCATCTCCAGTGTTCCATCTATTTTTTGGACGCAATTTCTCGTCAAGTGCAATCTGAGGCAAGGCGAGCCAGGAGCCAACAGTTGTTTTAGATAAGGCGGTAGTCCGCAAGTCCAGTTGGTAACATAGATGTAGCGCAACGTGGGAGTAAATCCTCGTAGAACTTTTCTAACGACAAAGATATGGTATACGGAGCACATCGTACGCAGAATGAGAACAATAAGGTTGTTTTGGGTATAAGTGATTTGAGAACGTCATCGAAGGTGTTCCCCTAAGCCTTTTGAGTAGGAAGCCTTATGATCTGGGCATCTAGTACTGAGAACTTTAGCTTTACTTCTAAATTGCCTAGCTAACCTGCAGAAACGCGGCCATAAAACAGGAATTTCACGTTAACACTAAAATATTTTCACTTCTAAGTCTGGAAGGAGAAAAAGGTAAAGGGTAAAGATGACCGTGTTGATCAGTCCCCTACGGAAGCACAATCGCATTTGTGTTCAATTTAGAATCGTATATGGATAGTAACTACGTATTTGGCCTGCACAGTAGCTTGCTGTGGCCAGCCACTATACCAAACCAGTGTTTTTACCTTCCCAGACAGGTCTGGTACCAATTTATTCGACCCCGGAGGGATGGAAGTCTTGGAAGTCTGCCCGGCTGGTCCATTGTCCGTCCGTAGCATCAGTAACGCTTCTTACCACTGCACCACGTGCCCCCAGAACCGTTGCTGTTAGGATATTCTCTCCATGATTATCAGCTACATTCCTTTATCGTTTACGAAAGAAAAGAAAGCTGCCGTGGTGGAAATCCACCTATCGCGACCCGAAGAACTTGTTAACAAAATTTCCATGCCGTCCACGTTTTCGAATCTTCGCTAGCATAACATACCGCATCGATCAAGAAATTTGAGAAATTCGTGAAATTCTAGTTTTATTACCGTTTTGGGGTTACTATTATGTACACTAGAATACGATTCTGTAATGGTGGTGCTAGGTTCATCACAAAATCGCATCTCAGGCGGGGTTCGAACCCGCGTCTCTCGCCTATCCGTATACCATGATACAGAACCTAATAATAATTTCAATGATAATTTCATGGAGGCTATTAAGCGACAATTTGATGATAATTTCAATAATGATGATTTCATGGAGACTATTAAGGGGAATTTAAAAAATGATCTATCGTAATGTCCACACCTTTGATGCTGAAGGTCTACTCATCACCCGTTACATAGCTTACATTAGTTTCCCTCCAATTGAATTCTGAGTGACGAGGTAGTACCGGCGGTGATCGTCTATTCTTGTTCGAGTTGTTGGGAATCCATTTTTACCGTAGTGATCAAATAGGGTGAACAAATTCAAAAATCTTTCTACAAGTTAGAAGAAACTCGTTGAGAAGTTATAGGTGATACAGGCGACCAGGCTCCAGGTCACAAAAATATTTTCATAAAACACCTAAAAATCTACTATATTAACGAGAAGACCGATAAAAGGATTCGGTGAAAGTCTCTCCGACTTTAACTAATTATCGTTTCCACATAACCTCGAAACGCGAACTGTTACGCCGTTTATTTCTTATGAGCAGTGTAATACCCTGCTGCGCATCGTCGATCTCACATTAACCCAGAATAACTGATTTTGTTTTCTCTTGGGGAAGAACTGAAAACGAAATCGAAACATCGATGCCAGATAAGCGAATGTACTGGGAAGTACTGCGGACGACTCGCTGTTGCTAATCGCTGTTGCTCCTTATGCGTTTTTGTTGTAGGGCTAGTTTTGAAATAAGTGTCGTTGTTGTAGCTTATAGGAAAGTCAGAAGTATTATATGTACTAGTTTGGTATATTCCTCACTACATCTAGATCCAACTGCACGGGTGCCCTGGCTTGTCCTTGGTCTAGATCGTGTGATATTTGATATTTGATGTTTGATCTTTATTATGCTGTACAGACGCAAAAAAAGTCGAATGCTACAACAACCAAAACACGTTAAGAACAGAGAAACTTAGCTGAGCATGATGAAATGAGACACAGAATGTGGTTGCTAATTCTGAATTTTGAGAACGAAGAGTGATAGTGCTCAGCAGAAGCCTGCCTCAGAAACGTCCTTGAACGTTCAAAGGATTTGTTATCATCCTTGCCAGATAGGAAGAAGAGAACATGACGTTGCGAATATGCGATTTAGACGGAATGAGTTCCGGAGACGCAGTAACAGTCCGCTTTACCAAAGTAAATGCGGTGAACCATCTGCAGGGTATTCTGCCTCTGTCGATTAATATTTTATAATTTTTGATCGGTCCCTTTATTAACACAGAATTTGATCCTGAGTCTGGACACTTTCAAATGTCCGATAACCCATGACTAGTTCAATAGTTTAGAATTAACTCGTTGACGACAATGTCGTTCAACGGTGAGCGACAGCCACTCAGTCTGTCCATTGCGACAGCGTCGTTCAGCGCTGCGCGTCGGTATACTATTTGAATTGAAATGAGCGCGATCGTTGTGTTTTCTTCACATATTCAGAAAAAAAACTTAAAAGTACCTCAGACGGGATTTGATGAAAAGCCGGTTGATGCTATCGTAGATTAGTATCAACCGGCTTCGCATCAAATCCCAACGCATAATTGTTTATTTTTATTTACTTTTTCTCAATTCTTTCTATTCTTTTTATTTACTTCCATCATTCTTTCTTTTGTTCATTGTTACACATTTGATTTAGTCACATTTCATCTAGAAGCGATGGTGAGTTTGCTCACAGTTGTCGCCTTACATGCAGTTTTAGCGCATGTCACAGGATATATATATATAATTAAATAACCTTCCTCATTTTAAAATAGACGGTCAACATTAATGTGCTGTCTGGAAGCAATGGAAACAGCAACAACTTAGTGGATTTGTGGTCTCGATACTAAGGCACCAAAAATCGTAGGTCGTTTATTTGTCGTCAGTGGAAACTCTTTGCACTTGTTGAGTCGAACATAATTCATGCGGGATGGATCGCGAAAGTGTGCTGAAAGCCTTCGATTTGCATCCAGGCTTTTACTTGTCTGATAAGAAAGAAGCTTCGGAACTTGATATACAAGTGTGTCCCTGTGCGGTGTTCACTCATTTTATTTTTCGAAATGTATGAAGAAGATGTGGACCAAAGTGGAGAGAAATCGTGTGCATCCATATGGTTCTATAACAACGAAAAAGATAACGTATACATATTACAACACACAAGGAAGTTCGAACATATTCTTCAGGAAGAACTGCACATTCCGGGTAATAGGAATCCGAGTTCTCTCTAAATATTGGTGTAAAAACCAGACTCGATTACATTTTTCTTCCTGGTAAACAGGGTATTTTCGATTTAGCTCCGATTTTCCCCCGAAATCGAAGCTAAATCGAACCTACCCTGTTCACCAGGAAGAAAGTTAAATTCGAGTCTGATTTTTGCACCAATATTGCAAGAGAACTCGAGTTTATGTTATGCGAGGTTTAATCAAGATACGTCCAGTCCTTCCTGGAGAATATCCAATTTTCCCACACTGCCACTGCTACCGAAGAACAACGCCGCGAAATCGATTCCCTTTTAATTGTAAAAAAAAAGCTGATATTTTGTGTAGTATTGTTTGATACGTATGGGATACGTCAGTCAAATTTTTATTAAGTGCTTATTCAAGATCAGTGGCTTTCTTGATCTCCATTCCTATGCTTCGATTTGTAGTAGAAGATGCCTCCATCGTATCGCCGATCTTTCTTGGTCCATTTCTCTCCTGAGAATATTTGTGTGCTCCTTTCAGAGTCCGGAAAAGCGAGTGTTCGTTACAAAATATTTGCTCTCACTAGTCAGATCAAGCCGATGAGATAAGGAGGGTTGTACTGGGTCTTGCACTAATAGAGGGGGTCGTGAATTTTTCGCAGAAATCGAACCTCACAGTTTAGCCTGTATCCAAGTTGACCTTCACCGAAAGAGAAGGTGGAGTGTTTTGCGTCCAGATTGATTCAAAACAACTTCTGCAATTTGAACGGGAACTGATTTCTCGTTCTTATTCATCTTGGCTACGTTCAACTGTCTGTTATTTGTTCTGATTCCCGGACAAAGTTCTGAAAAGATGAAGGAGTGAATTGAATTGAATTTCTTTGTCCACTGTTACGATAAACAGGTAACGTCTGGTAAACAGTCATGATATGTGCACAATAAAGAAACACACAGTGATGATCAAGCAGAACTCGGAACTGCCGACATCACTTCTCGATTCAATAAAAATATCCGCTGCTTAACTTACCGATGACAGACAGTCATCTACAATAGACTGTAGCTCAATGTTTTCGGTTGCTGGCAATGTATAATTGAAAGCCGGAAAGCTCTCAAGAACGTGTGAACCGCTCCAACAATTAGCGAACCTCTATAAGACCTTGAAACCGTCACAGAATGTCTTACTTCTGCTTTGATTTACGACTCTTTGCGCTGGTATTGCGCATTTCTCGTGGTCGGCTTTCATATGGACGTTTTCAAGCGGTTCTCGGCGATCGAAGGCCCGCCTCAGCGCATCGTCGCCTTCGCCATATTGTCCACGATGAGGAGATTCAGCGGCTTCGTATTGCTGCTGTTCGCATTCACGCGAACCGTTCACGCCGACCCTCCATTCGCCTCCTTCTCCGCTCCATTGCAAGTGGGTTCCATCGTACTTGACCCGCATCACACACACTGAAATCACTAATGCCTTCGTTAAGAGAAACCAGCCACGAGCCAACGAACGAGTGCATCGGCCGATGCTATTGCTGTCAAATGATGGTCCCATCATTGACATCGCCGTGCCAGAAGAGCAGAGACTATTTGGACGAGCAGCTCATGGAGTTGTTGAAAGGCGATCGGTAAGTGCCTATTTTCTTTCCATCTATGAATATGTCTGAATACCTTTAGAAGTTCTCTAGCAGATAGATCAAAGTGCTTTCATAGGTGGCGCTTCATGAATTTATCAATTGTTTAGTAAAGGTAAAAAGTAAAGGTGTTAGCGTTGATCAGTTACCGAAGGACGCACCGTCGTATTCGTGTGCCATGCAGAATCGTAATGGCTTGGTGAATGCGTGTTTTGCCCACACAATGACTTGCGGGGGCCAGCCGCTATACCAAGTCAAGTTTTTCACCTTCCCAGAGAAGTCTAGAGAAGTCTAGTACCAAGTTACCGACCCCTGAAGGATGGAAAGCTCGGTTGGCCCGAGCGAGGATTGATCGTCCGGGTGTCAGTAGCGCCTCCTAGCATAGCACCACACGCGCCCGCGCCAATTTTTTTCAGTACACAACGTCTTTTTCGATATTTGCCTCATCTTTTTTCATTTTGATGTTGTTTACGCTTCGCTGAGACACCACACCGCTATTTTTCTCGGTATAGAGCCCTCGAGAGGTGGCCATATCGTCGATGGCAGGTTCTCGGGTGCCACATCCATGCGGCTCTCGATCAGTCTTGTGATTGTGCAACTTTCCTCCATCAACAGACTTGTCACCTATCTCTGACCTTGGTACTGACACCTCTTTTCAGCTACTTCTAAGACAGTGAAGGATTTCTGCCTGGGACGAGATTGAACCCTTGAAACCAAGGTCATGAGCCTTGGCTGCCTCGGCCACCTCCGAACTTAGATTAAAAGAGCATCGGTGATTTTGATCATTTTTCCTCAGAAACAGCATAGAAACAGCATATAAATATTAATATATAAAAAATAAAATGTAATATTAGTATATAAATATATTTTTTTATTTGCATATAAATTGCCAGGGGGACTGCTAGAGGTGAACAAGTAAAGATTTCAATTTCCTTATCAGTTGCAACAAAATGTCGACATATTCAGTCATCATGAATACGTAAAGTATTTCACTATTTCCACAGCGGAAATTGATTGACAGATAATTAGTTAAAATTGTAATAGTTAAAATTAAAGTTAGTTAGATGTTAGACTTTTTCTATGAATTTGTACGTATACCATTTCCACTATTAGCTCGTACAGGGGTGACGGAAGTGACTCGGTTCTCGGACCGCAATTTTATGGCAATCTGAATGCAAAATGCAAATGCAAAAATGAATTGCAGAACAGCACTGCGAACTCATTTTGGGGTCAACGAGACCCACCACGTCCTCGGCCTTGTAATTTGCAGTCATAATTTCCTTTTTTATAACTTAGTGCACAGCAAGTTGTGAAATGGGATCAGAACCGATGGGCCGAGAAACTGACAAATAGCGAGACACAAGTGTCGTAGTGACGTGAAATGAGCAGTGCATAGGTCAACGGCAAAAATATTAGCGCTTTTGTCTTTGAATATAATGAAATAGCGATGCTTCAGCTGGACACCGGGGTCTTTGCTCCCATATTTATTTCACAAAAATGAACTCACTCTTACTCAGTCACCCAGTTTTTCCATACAACAACTAAGCAATGTTATATGCGACGAACATCCCCAGTGCTGAATGCTCATATTCATACATTGCTATGGTGGTAGATCAGTTATGGTGACCTTGTAGAACGATGCAGTGGCGAGAGAAATGCTCATGGTTTTTACACTCCAGGATCGACTCCCTCTGAACTTCCGCACGTCTTTGTCTTCAATATTCGAGTTTTTTGAAGCAACACCTGAGGTTGTTAAACAGATTTCTTATCCGGCTAATGTTACGGCGCTGTCGCCTTCATCAGAGCCCGGAAACTCGAAGACATTCATAACCTAGCCGCCCAAACACCATTTCAACTAACAACCGTCGTCCTGAAATATAACAGGAACGGCAAGCAAGACGGCAAACCAACCTCGTCGATGGTGTCGACCACTAATCACCGTATTGCTCGGCTGCAGAAATCAGCGGGTGAATGAAACCCACCCGAACGAACACCTGATCTTGCGACCTCAGATGGAGCTATCAGTGGCAATGCTCACGCTTTTGCCGTGGCAGTGGTAGCAGGAGTGACGCTAGTCATTCCTTGCTGCTGGCGTAGTAAATGGAAGTGAAGGTCAGGTAGCGTCTGTGGTAGGTGCTTCCACTCTATTAGTAAGTGCTTCCGCTCAAATTCATCTAATTTTCATCTGCAACTGTCACAACTTCGCCAGAAGCCTCCAAAAACGTACCCAAGGCGACGTTTCAGTTGAGATTGAACTCAACAGAAACGAGAACCAATTGTTCAAGGAGATTGACAGACTACATCCCAAAAGAGAACCGGCCAACGTTTACTTTTCAAGTATTCAGAAAATCGTCCTCGTTCGTCCATCAGTGAATCTTGACACTATAATGAAGAACTCACGACGGTCCCAAGCAGGGGTGTGCGGAAATTTCTCGAAAGGCGGAAGACAGAAAGGAAATGGCCAAGAATGGCTGGGAACCGAAATACGGAACATGGAAACGGAAATCGTGCAAAATTCACTAAATTACTGGAATTTAAACAAAACTGGACTACGAAACCTTTTCTTTTCTGTTTCCAAAGGTACCCATAGAATGCTCGTTTTGATTCCACTACAGTGTGTCTTCTATTTGATGTACTTCGGATGTGAAAGTGCTTTCGTTGTCCGGCTAACAAGCCGGCTCTGGGTCAATGTCGAAAGCGGGTATTATTCCGTGAATGCGTGCCCACCGCACACGTGTTCTGCTCATTTCCCTTTGCAAACCACGAACAAACGCTTAGAAGGAAAAAACCCACAAGGACAAATAAAACATGTTGGACAATACGTCATAAGCGAGAAATCCATGGGAATACTCTAGGAGCAAGTGCTTCCGCTCAAATTCATCTGGTATTCATCTGCATCTGTCACAACTTCGTCAGAAGCCTCCAAAATCGTACCCGATGCGACGTGACGGTTGAGCTTGAACTCAACAGAAACGAGGACCAATTATTCAAGAAGATTGACAGGCTACATCCCCGAAGAGAACCGGCCAACGTTTACTTTTTAAGGATTCCTCGACCGTCCATCAGTGAATCTTGACACTTTAATGAAGACTTGTCCGTATTCATAGCTCAAAAAGTGCGAGATTGTCAAATACCACCCTTATGAGCGATCATTCGGCGTTATAGCGTTGCGTAGATCCTGAAAGATGTGAAAGCGCATGGGAACTACCCGAGCGAACCTCTTTCATCTTACAGAAATAAATGTCAATCTTTCAAAATTTCAATCAGTAATTCAGTTTTAAAGGTAGAGAGAAAACATGTGCAGTAGCTATACAGTTTCCAGACAAGCATAGCCTTTCGGTGAAGTCGAGGCCACACAAAAATTGCTGGAGTTAGGTGAAGCCTAAACGTTGTCAATTGCGGGGACTACAATCTTATTGTTAGATTTATATTATTTGGTCAATACATATATAAACGGACCAATTGAGAACTGGGGTTCCCAACAACCAATTTTACAATTGCCGTGTCCGACTCTGTATGAATCTCGGTATGATGGAGAGCGATTGTAGGTTTCACTATCAAGTTGAAGCTCAGGACCGGGATCGGCACAGATATGCTGGAAGGGTTGCTGGAAGGGTTGCGGTTTATGGTCTCTTGAAGCCTTCGCATAGTCTGTGTCGACGTTTCATCTAGTAGTCTTGAGGTATAGTTGGACTTTTTCAGACTCTAAAGAGGGCGATAAACGCCGCAACGTCAGTTTGTTCGATAAATATCTGTGCCAATCTCGGTCCTGAGCTTCAACCTAAAAACTACAATCGATTTTCAAACCTAACCATTTGACTTCAGTCCACGAACCGTAGATGATTGAGGAATACCAAGCATGTCTGATAATATACGAGTGGTTTGATATATCTGCCTCCATCTCGCTATTAATTACGTCCAGATGCAACTCCGTCGGGCGTCTTAACTTGCCCTTATTCTCAGTGACAGTTGAGTTTGGTATGGCGTTGTCAACAATACTGATCATTGATAATCAAAATGCTTCGAACAGGAGCATTTTCCTTATGAAACTCGTGTGAAGGATTGTGGCCAGATCGGAAGAGAAAAGCATAGTATTGTGAGTGTATGGCTAGACGAAAAGAATTCCAAAGCCATAAGCATTTTTATGAAGTGAATTCAGTGAAGCGTTCTGGGCCTATCAATCTATCGATTGGTATCTTACACTATATTGTCCGACTGGTGCCCCCACTGGCGGGAAATTTGACTTCGAATTCGAACACTTGTAAATGTCCGATAACTTACGAAAGAACCGGACCCTTGGTTGATCCTCAACACCAGCTGGCTATCTTGGAGTGAAAACAATTCTGAGAATTTTTCTCTCTGCGAATATCTATGTCTATCGTAAGGGCAGAGTAGAACGGTAAGTGTGAAACAAAGATGTAGGCGGTGGTCAGTCTTCTAAGGGTGCGCCATGCATTCGTCTTGCATTGAGAAACGCAGAGCAGTTCGACACCTATTTGGCTTATACTAAAACTTGCGGGAGGCAGCCATTGTTCAAGATAATTCGCCGTGACACTAAACATCCGTTATGAGGGCATTTCCACTGCCGGCTAGTCTTTTATTTCAATTCTTATGGTGCTGGAATGTGAAGAATTCGACAAAGAACGGATAAGTTCGTCATCACATTTTCAAACGGATGTCTCCCACCAGGTCACAAGCAATGCAAAGCAATAGAAAATCGCTCTCAAACAAATATTCATAGACGGACTGAACACTAATGAAAGCGATAAAACTGGAAAGGGCAGTCGCTGATTATTTCAGTGATTTTTCAGATGTCTCTCGCGATTTTCCGGTTTTTCGTGAATCCATCACAGCATTTTTCACCCGCTTTGCAGCATTAACAGGGTTTTTCTCTCCCTCAAAATGGCACAAGATGTGATAGAACCTTCGAAAATTCGGAGTGCACAAGGATTTCGAAACCTATTGTCATGATTTTATTATTGGCAAGAAGGTAAAGAATTCTATTTTCAGTCTGTTCCCGAGTCCACTAGGATTCTTCGCAATTATTTGGGCGCGCAGGAGCCGCCAGGCCATAGAGGGTAATATAGGTTTAATAACCTATACTTCTAATATAAACCTTAACGAAGAGTTCTTCAGAATCGGGCAATCAGAAGACTCTGCCATGGAGATTAGCGTCACCGATCATACTGCTGGCAATATCTCTTCTGTGAGTTTTCAAGCCCTTTATTCCCTTTCTTTAGGGAAGAAATTGAAAACAATGGCAAAAACGCGTTCAAAAAACGCTTTCCAGCCTTCCTTGAACTACCGTCCTCCACCGCCACCTGTGCGCCGAGAAGTGGACCTTGAGCCTCGATGTCACTACGGTAAGTGCTTTGCTATTTGAAGTCTTCGACAAGATTCCATTGCTTGCTTGCCATAGATTTCAATAGCCTTGTACCGGTTTCTTAACACAATGGATTACAAAACTTATTCCATTAAGATACCGACAGATGGGCCCTTCACATGGAATCGTCCCTGTCGCATGCGGTCATGTTCGAGAGGAGGACAGGAGGCTCTTGTGGCGATTGTTTGCGTGGCTGTGCTATGAAGCAGGTTCGTAATTTACTTATAGTAACTTAAACTCCTCGACGTATGTATAAGTTGGAAGGCCTAATCGCCCCATGGTCTTAGAACTATGGATAGTATAAGATGGCGCAATGTGGGTGGAGGTGCAGTGTGGTTGTCCGCAATATTACGTCCACTCTGGCGTG
This sequence comes from Nippostrongylus brasiliensis, assembly GCA_030553155.1. NCBI lineage: Eukaryota > Metazoa > Nematoda > Chromadorea > Rhabditida > Heligmosomidae > Nippostrongylus > Nippostrongylus brasiliensis. The sequence goes on along the minus strand of CP130735.1, from coordinate 36,521,660 downwards.
TTATCAATGTCATATCCTCCATTATTTACAATCAAGTAGCTCGATTTCGAATTCGTTTGGCACGTGAACTCTACACTATTGTTTACACCTCCACAATGAAACAATGATAGATATGACAATCATAACATGTTAACCAGCATAGAGTCGACGCAATATTGCAGAATAGCAAGCTGCATTCTTTCTCTCCCCCCCCCCCCCCGCCCGCAACCCCAACCGCAGGCACTTTGCTTGAAAGATTCAGAATTTTCGGCTCTGAATCGTATCCACGATCAGGGGTGTGCGGACCTTCCGCTTCCGGGTTCCAAATTGTGTTTTCCGCCCGTTCTTGGCGCTAAGATTCCGTTTCCATGTTCCACTCCTTTTTGCGCGGCACACGGAAGCGAAAGAAAAATCGAAGAGATCACAGTGAAGGCTAACGAAAATTCTTCGTGCCATCGCGACATTAAGGGTGTGGGGGCCTAAACTTGCGGTTAGATTCGAGCCTGGATTTTTTGCCTACAAGGCGCTTGGTCTGGTGTTATGTTGTGGCTTGAGAACCAACACCTGTACTTATGCATATTCTTGAGGCTTAGGCTTGTCATCCCTAATGTCGAAGCTGTAATAGAAATGAACCTGCATGAAGTTTATTTTTTGATGAAAACGTTCTGTGGTCCAGTTTCGGCCAAAGTTTCTGTATTCCGGCTTCTGGCCACTTCTCCATTTTAGCAGTTTCCGTGCCGTCTTCCGCTTTTTCAAAAGAAAAAATTTCCGCACACCCCTGCCCACGACTCAACATGTGGTAGTTATATGCCGTACATGAAGCATCGCTACGATGCGTATAAATAGCCAAACTGTCTTCGTTTACCTCACGATGTCTTTCCCAAAAGAGCATCTTCGGACCGTTATCTTCAATGGATGGCGATGCGGCACTGAAACGATAGAAACCGTTCGCAACATCAGGGCTGTATTCGGAAATGGCACCACATCCTTCAGCAACATCGATCTCGGCTTATCTTGCTTTGGAGCAAGAAACTGTTTTCGAAGACAAACTTTGGTTGGGATACCATAGAACACTGAAAGATTCTACCGTCCGTAGAATCCTACAGGCTCGCCAGATATCGTTTTTATAAGGGCCCACAGACTCGACGAAACGACGACGAGCATTGTCGTCCAACGCAGTATCGATTAGAGCAAGGCGGCCGACCGTGCGTTGCAACGCGGTATCGATTAAAGCAATGCGGCCGCCGCAAACTGCGTTGGACGAGAATGCTCATCGTCGTGTGTTCCTTTCAATTTCATGCTCAACGGCTAATTCGTCGCTCAAATTGCACGTCGTGGGGTCTGTAAGGCCTTTGTTACACCGACGTTCACCCCCAGCGTCTGTCAGCGGAACTCGTCCCATTCAGTATCAGACACCGTGGTAGCAGACGTGCGTGTTGTCCCGGCAGGACAACTAACACACGCACGTCTGCTACCACGGTGTCTGATACTGAATGGGACGAGTTCCGCTGGCAGACGCTGGGGGTGAGCGTCGGTATAACAAAGGCCTAAGGGCTCGTTTAGACGTGGGGCGGCACGCGGCGCGACCTAATGCAAAAGATGCAAATCGACCATAGCGTGGGAATTCCCACAGTGTGGTCGATTTGCATCTTTTGCATTGGGCCGCGCCGCGCACCGCATCTGGTCTAAACGAGCCCTAAGGGTCCTAACATAAACGATGTTACATCAGTAGTACGCCATTGCCGCTTAGACGATGGTTTATAGGTAGCGCGACGTATCTTGCGGGATTAGATGACCTACTCAAACATCTCGTTGTATGAAGCAGTTGCTACGGTTCGTGCGAGGTTTTTCTGCGTTAATCGGTCCATCGACCGGCTAGCACGCGGCACGTGCAGCGGTTTGCAACGAAATACAAATGCGGTCGGGTTAAACGTGTTCCTCCGAGACGAGTAAATGTGAATGTCTCATCGCCGGATGCAGGTCAGACCCGGCTGACGAAGGTTGCAGCGAGAACGACCGAACCGGATCCTCACATTAGGCTATACTGCACGCGAAACGCGCCCGAGTTGCAGTTAAATGACCCGATAAATGTCGAAACACGCAGATTAGGAAGTTGATTTATCGTCAGCGAGTCGGTGGACTCGAAGGAGTCCGGAATCAGTTCGCTACCGAATCTTGTTTGCTTGCGATTCTAGGGAGAGGGTGGTACAGTGACTAATCGTAAGAGCGATACTTCCACCCGCTCTAATGAAGGCTTGGGTGCATTTCACATGGGCGGGTTACTGTCTCAGTCAGTTGCGCACCACTGGCGCGCACACAATAGGGATAGTAACGGTATTACAACTGGGATAGTAACCCGATAGTGTTCGGTTACTAACCACACCCCGGTTAGTAACCGAACACGATAGGGTTACTATCCCAGTTGTAGCCCTATTGTGTACCGTTACTAACGCGGTTGATAAGCACGGTTAGTAACCGTACACAATAAGGCTACCACTGGAATACTAACCCCATTGTGTACGGTTACTAACCGAGGTTGTTAAATGTTGTTAGTAACCGAATACAATAGGGTTTGTGTCCGGAGCACAGTCGTTCGCGTTACAACAGATTTTTTTTTTCATTTCGCTGTCTTCGTAAAATTCAATTTTCACCGTACCGTACACAATGGGGTTAGTATGAGTGCACCGCTTCAAAAAATCACTATTCACTCAGGAAATCAATCAAAACACTGTGTGCGATTGAGTATAAATGCAGTAGGTTATGAGTAAGTTATGAGTGAATCAGAAAGAGTTCAAAAATGAGACTCAAAAACGAGTTAAATGGTTGAAACAGCAGCAACAATTGGCTTGCGAGCCATTTTAGAGGCCAATTTCGCAATCACTATGCTTTTGCAATTCGTTTTTAGTACACTTCCACATTTCTACTTCACATCAAGTCGCAGGCACATGCTGAATGAGAGTTTGAGGAGAGAATGATTGAAATAGTTCGTGAAATGAAACTCAATAAAAGAAAACAACTCAATAAAGTAAAACTGGTGGTGTGAAGTAGAAATGTTCAAGTGTAGTAGAAAGGAATTGCAAAAGCAAAGTGATGGCTAATTTGAGCTCCAAAACGAAAACAAAATTTGAGCTCCAAAACAATCACTAGAATTAAATCAAAAGTTCGCGCACTATCAACACAATAGCAAAATGGGGCCGTCGGATGGTGCGAAACAGGGCGTTCAAACGGCTGTCACGGTATCGGATAGTGGTGCTGTTGTGTTGCTATTGTGCTCCTATCGTGCTGCAACGCGGTTTATGCCCCGTTTGAAATCTTCACGGGTTCCGTTACTGGGCGAGATCCCTCCGACGTCATCATGCATAGATGCATCACAATAGCAACACAATAGCAACACAATACTACCACTATCGCACGCTGAACCACGTAGTCATTTCATGTCGCAAGCGCTTTGTGTTCCGTTCGTAACCCTCACGGGTATCGTTACTGGTGCTCGATTGTCTGAGGTTATATATACTAGAATATGATTTTGTAATAGTGGCGCCAGGATCATCGCAAAGATCGCATCTCAGGCGGGAATCGAACCCTTGTCTCAACCTCTCCGGGGCTGTGCACTATCGATTCCCGCCTGAGTTGCGATTTTTGCGATGAACCTAGCACAATCGTTACAACAGCTCAGGTGAGTATCAGCTTTCTTACCAAAGAATTGTGATAAAAGCCACGGTTGAGCGATTGATCCTTGATAAACCTGACAGGACCTACCCTCCCTTACCTGGTCAACCATGCCATGCATCCTTCCTGGGTTTTGTGACTTAGTAGCTCCTGGCCTGTCTGAGAGGACGAAAACACTGACTTGAGTAGTAGCCGTCCTGGCAAGTCACTGTGTAGGCCAACTACGCACTCGATGAACCTATTTTAAATGAAACACGAATGCATGGCGCCTCCCCAGAAGAGTTCACAGTACAGTCACAGTTCACAGAACTTTACTCTATCCAGCCCTTTGGTTATCAACTCCGACCTCTTTGACTCTTATGTTAGGGACTCTGATCAATTTTTGCAAGAATTGTAGATAAATCAGAGTGAATCGAATGAGGACCACCTGCACACGGAGATCTGTAATAAAAGGCAAAGATGTCGGCGTTGGTCAGTTCCCTGAGGGCAAGGTAGAATGACTTCGGGGGTGAAACGACCTACTAAGTCAGTGTCTTGACCTTCCAAGACAAGTATGGTATCAATATACCTAGCCCAGAAAGAATGTTACCATTGCACCACACCCGCCCCCACAAACTTGGGATCTGGGTTATCGGATAATTGCCGGAGGAAGGTTTTAACATACCTGCGAGGTTACCGATTACCAAACTCTGGCCGATTTCCATACCTTGACGCTATATTCACAGTGCAGATGTATCCCGGTTAACTTTGATTTTGTTGTTGTTTCTTTTACTTTTAGTGCACAGGTGCGTCATATTGACGTATGAATAAATGAATAGTATGTTGCCTAAATAAAGTAAGGATATGTTATTTTCTGGACACGCTGGCTACACATGATATAAGGACAGTGCCAATTTATCCACATTAAACTTATAAACAGTATACGGTCAACAGATCAGTGGAGCAGAGGCTGCTTCAATGCGGGCAAACGCTCAGAAAAGAGAATAGAAAAGTATTGTTTTTCTCTGCTAAAAGTCTCTTTTTAGGGAGGGCCGTGGACGTGCCGTTCGATCGTGTACGATTACAACTGGCAGATTTGCGACATGTTTGCTGTCGCCGGAACCTCTCCACCGTTCGTTCTGGTCGAGTACGAAGGCAGAGACTATTTTGAGTGAGTTCAGTGTCGACGTTTACTTGAAACTCATCTAGATTTTCAACTACTTTACTTCAACTACTTTATTTTGATTTGTATAAAAATAGAAAACTGACTGTTGAAGAGGATCCCATTAAAATGGCATAACGAGAAGCTCTGGTTAGCATTGAAACATTAAAATAATTGTAATCTAATTATAACTAACTCACGGCCGCCATGCATCGGGCGAATCTTATCGTTCCATGATCTTATTTATTATACTTATTTGATACACAAGTGGGCTCGTGTGGGTTACAACATTGGCACCTATGGGCCAAAAAAAAACGAAAACGGTACAGTACAAATATCGACAACGCTAAAAATATCTGATATTATGTTGAAAAGATGAATGGAGGTCGCACACAGTGGTGAAAATGAGCCAGAGAAACAGCTAACAAAAACCGGAAAACATTTGAGATTACACCTTAAAGGTTTGGATAATATCAACTCCCCTCCACACCCTTTCCGCAAGCTACTCTTCCTACATTTTATCTCTTGGATGTTAAGCAAAATTTCTCGTAGTGCAATCTGAATAGACTTCCACCTCTTCAACTCCTCGAAAAAGGAAAAGTAAATCATCATACACATATTTTTATCACCTTTAGGCTCCTTAAAATTGAGACACGTTTGCGTTTACTGCTCATCGTTCTTTGGATTTACTCCTCTACCCGTAAGGACTCGTTTCGTTTTTTCGCGGCGAAAATGTGAAAAATAAAAAAATCGAAGCGCAATCAATAATTAACGTCATTGATCGAGTTTGCTCCTTTGCATTAGTGGCGCAGTCCGGTGGCGCATCATCTAAGCAAAAAAATCGGCATATAACCACGTAGGGACGAAATTAAACGAAAAAAGTCAAATTCGTCCAATTGTCTTTAATAAAGAATAACACCCTACTAGAAAACCCGAACGACCAATAAGTTTGCCTATATGAGGCGCCACCGGACTGCGTCACTACTGCAAAGGACCAAATTCGATCAAGAAAGTTAATTATTGATTGCGCTTCAATTTTGCATTTCCACCGCGCGGCGTGTAAACGAGCCCTAACTAAGGCGCGTGGTACAGCGATGATAAGACAGTCGCATGGCTAAGCGATCGATCCTCACCGGGGTAACCAAGCCTTCCATCCCTTGGTAAATTTGTACCCGAATTATCTGCTAAGGCAAATACACTTGCGTAAGGCGTGTATTGACACTCATCTTGCCTCTACGATTATGGATGGAACACGGCGCGTCCATGGGGATCTGATCAGTGCCGACCGCTCTACCTTTACCTTACTCCTTTACACCTGTTTCTCTTCTGAAAACTTTCAGGCCTTCATTGAGATGGGCGATAAATATGGAAGTGTTCATGAGCTGAATTGTTGCGCTTTATTATAGGTATATTATTATATCATAATCCAATGTAATCTCTTAAATATTGGCACCCTTAATAGCAAATTTCCATCTCATGTCCACTCATACCTCATCTATTCCTCATTGCTGCCCAGGTTAACCAAGCCTATCACCCCTCATGGTCGGGTAGATTGGTACCAGGCTTGCCTGGAAAGTAAAGACACATAGTTGAACAGTGATTGGCTCCGGTATGTCAGTGCTAAAGTCAAAAACTAGCCATGCATCTAATATTCTGTTAACACTTTATCTTTTACCTTTTATTTTAACCGCTCATCTCCTTACTAATCGCGTTCTATAGTCCAGCACGTCTATTACTCACACTATTGCTCACAATTTGAGTACCCTCTCGACTCTGTTTCTGCGAAAACTTTTATCCAATCACCGTCCATTCCCGGTCCTAAAGCAAAACTGTTCGAAGTCCTTAAAGCCTGTGATAACATGGAGCGGGATTTTTTCCAGGTACTTGGCAGCTAACCCGCCCTCCGACGTCGACTTCGCGCAAGCCAACGACTTTACTCTGCAAGAGCAGAACAAGACAGAAACACAGCTGCAAAGCTGTAATTCCGCCGCAGTAGAAAAGGTTTGAAGTTTTCCTTTGAAACGAAAAATTAGCTCAGAATTGTTCCTGATTTTTCTACTACAGTATCAGACGCGCCAAAACGATAAAACGGCGGTATCGGCGCTTCGGATCGCCGAAACCCGCCGTTTTTTAAATAATTTCTTTAAAATTAATTTACTGGCAGAAATAAGTATATATTCGAGCTCAGCAGGTTGAGCTCTATCCCTCCATTTACACTTTTCCCGAAATTTCCCAAACAACTTGTTTTCAGTCGATTTTTTGACCTCCCGATTTTTGAATCCTGTTGCCGCCTCGGTCCCTCGCGTGGTGACTCAGCACCGACTAGGCTCCGCCCCCTCATCGCCGTCTGTAAATATGCGGCGCGTCTTTTCCTAGCGTCCCAAGATAGCATTAGGAGTCCCCACGGGGTGACTCAAAGAAGCTGCCACGCGGGGCTCCCTGTTAGGCATGGGGCGCAAATGAACTACAGTTGACTCCCTCCGGGTCACCACGCGTGGACACCGAAACGGCACATTTCGGCGCTCCGGAGCGCCGCTACCGCCGTTTTATCGTTGCGGCGCGCCCGGTACGGTAGTATTATTCTTCGGCTCATATACTTATTTGAAATTCTTTGCGTAAAGAATTTGAGACGAAAATGACCGTTTCGGAATGTGTTTTTTCTTTCATGTCTAGCTGTGTTTATTTCTTCACGAATTTCCACCCCGTGGTGTCTTCTCATCCGTGTTATCATTAAGGCACCAGTGGCTAGGAGTCAGAAAGACGGTCCAACGACAACCGAGAGCAAAGCTGATGAGAGAACATCGTATGGAGCGACGCCAGTGCAGGACCAGCTTCAAGCGGAGGAAGCTGAGAACAAGATCAAGGAGAAGGAGAAGAAAAGAAAGATGCGCAAACTGTTGAAAGTCGCCAAAGAACAATTAGCGAATTCTCCTCTGTTCAAGGAACTTCAGGTGAGGGTTAGAAATTATTATGTAATTTAGTTTAAACTCATCTAGGCTAATGTGCCCTGATCAAAATGAACTCTGTTTAGGGGTCCGTCACCGACACTTCTGAGGCAAGAACCATAATGCCGGAATTAGAGACAACTATGTCGAAGCATCACGACGATAAACTGTCGACAACGAGTTCGAGCACCGAAGAATCTACCCGTATCCCTGACATTTTAGTTCATAAAAAGATCGATGAGCCACTGCATCCATCGGAAAAGGTCTATCGAAGGAAAGAGGCAAAGAAAACAAAAACGAAGAAGTCATCAAAAGATTCGAGAAAGTCGAGAGGTAGCGGTGAGTTTCTCCGATCGCCAAAGAGGAAGTCTTCTAAAGCCGACAAGTCGAAGAAATCAAGGGAGATTGATGAGGTCGAGCCACCAAGTACAAGTGAATCCCCCAATGTCAAGCTCACCGATGAAGAGATTTCCGAAAAATTGAAACGGAAGCAAAGACGAATGGAGAAGCTCACAAGAATGTTCAGGAGGAAACCGACAAAATCAAGGGGTATAACTACGTCTACGACGACGACTACCACAACCACGGACTCAATCGAAACTAGCCCAATTACGGAAGAGCCTGAGGTGATGTCGGCAAAAGTGGCCCGGGTGAAGATCGAGCTCTATCAGCAGAGGAAAGCCGCAGAGAGAGCGGCACGAGCTTCTGCTCCAGGCCGGCAGAGAATTCGCCTTCGAGAAGATGGACGTATGATTGGGCAAGAAAAGGATGAAACCGTAGAGGACAGTAGGGAGAGGATTCCGAGCCAACGCGTGGAGGAGGTGAAAGACGAGGAGCAAGAGGAAGAGGAAGAGGTTTCCACCACCACAACCACCGCTACTCGAAAACCTCCCAGACGGAAACATACAGCGAAGAGTCGACGTCCAAAGGTAAGCTTGGTTGCTTTTGGTAGATTTGCGGATTCCGAGAACATTTCTTTCTCAAACCCCGTTTACCTTGTACTCCTGTACCCGACGAAATTTTCACTTCATCGTCTACAGAAAGTGCTAGATTACGAATCCGGCAAGCAAATCGAGCAAGCTAACAAAAATTACGCGAATTTTTTCTTATTCAACTTCTCGTTGGGGATGGCATCCACCCTTCTCTTCCGTTATCTTCTTTCATCCTACTTACCTCTCATTCCACCAAGGTCCATATCCATGATTGAAAACTCGCTGTTATGCCTCGAACATACACCTATTGGTCATAATTCACCCACGGTATATTCGAGGTTTATAGCATACAAAACAAGCAAACACAACGGCTACAAACAGGTATTGCGGCGTGGTATTGAGTACTTCGCAGTACATCGGCTCACCAGTGGGTTGCACCACAACCGACAGACCACCTCAGGGGTATCGGATGACCCGCTCTTCATGAATCAAGAATCAAGAGTTAGTGGTAAAGTCGTCGTAAGAAACGAGCTTGTGAGGATATATGATGCCCTGTTCTGTTTATGAAACTGAGTCAAGGACAATCTCATAATCTCATAGGATCGGCTACTATCCGGAGTTCAAAATTGAAGCAATCTACCGCGCAGGTATAGAATAAGGTAAAGGTGAAGGTAAAGGGGCGCGGGTAGATCAGTCCGCTGATGATGCTACGTCGCTGTACCAAGACAGCGTCTTTATACTTACTTACTTAGATACTTAGATGGCCCGGCTTCACTGAACGTGCGGGCCCCAACACGAGTTCCATTTGCTTCGTTGTCTCGCGATCGTCATCCAGCTTGTTGGTCGGAGGCGACTGTGACGACAGCGAGAATCAGCCGTTCTGGAACACAGCATAGTCTTAATACGTTCGACGAACACATCAGACCATCTGGCAGGTGGTCTTCCACGAGGCCGCGTGCAATCGCGCGGCAGCCATTCCACCGTTCTTCTTGTCCAACGGTCGTCGTCTCTTCTCATTATGTGACCGGCCCATCGATGCTTGGCTTTCGATGTGTAGTCCGCAGGGTCTCGCAGACGGGACATCTGCCTTAGATCGGAGCTGCGAAGTCCGGCTCGGTGTTGCGATAGCCGGGTGAACTTCAGAAGACACCTTTCCAACGCTCTGTGTGTGACTTGCAGGGACTTCGCCGTGGCTGACGTATCAGGCCACGTCTCAGCCGCGTAGCACAGAGCAGGAAGAACTGTCGAGTCGAACAAATGAGCACGGAGGTCAGCATCCTGGAGTTGGTCGGTGGCCTCTTTGAGAGACCCGAAGGCTGACCAGGCGGCTCTCCTTCTTCTGATGAGTTCTTCCTTCATGTCGTTGTCCATGTTCATGGAGCGCCCCAGGTAAACGTAGGACTTTCGGCGATAGGAGATCCATCGAGTTCGATGGGCCCCCCATCACACCAGGAGTTCTTCATGAACTGTGTCTTCTTCCGATTGATGCGCAGTCCAATCTTCCTTCCAGCTTCGTCTAGCTCTCGGAGCATCGTCTCTGCTTCAGTCGTACTTTTCGCAAAGATGACGATGTCGTCCGCAAAACGAAGGTTCGAGAGGAATTTTCCGTCCACACGTATGCCCTTTTCGTCCCAGTCGAGCGACTTCATCACCCACTGCAATGCGGCAGTAAACAGCTTGGGCGAAATAGTATCGCCTTGCCTGACGCCCTTCTCGATGGGGATATTGATTGGGCGCCGGAAAAGCTGCACTGTCGTAGAACAGTGGCGGTAGAAGTCGGCCAGCGTTCTTATGTAGGACGAGTCCACTCCTTGATCGACTAACGCAGACAGGATAGCATTCGTTTCGACGCTGTCGAAGGCCTTTTCGTAGTCGACGAAGGTTAAGACGAGGGGCAGATGGTACTCCCGACAAACCTCGATGACCATCGCGACACTTTGGATGTGGTCGACGCAACTGAATCCCTGACGGAACCCAGCTTGCTCAGGCGGTTGTGCTTCATCCAATGTTCGCGATATCCGCGTCAGGATGATCTTCGTGAAAAGCTTGTAGAGCACGCTCAACAAGCTAATCGGGCGGTAGTTGCGAAGATCATCCCTGTCACCTTTTTTGTGCAAGATGACTGTACGCGAATTCCTCCACTGATCCGGAATTCGTTCCTTACGAAGGTAGGATGTCATGTGCGCCGCAAGAAGGGTGTGCAGAGTATGGTTTCCTGCACGGAGAAGATCGGCAGAGATCTTGTCCGGCCCTGGAGCCGTGCCGCTCTTCATACTCCTAATCGCGACTCGTACCTCAGATGGTAGAATCCTTGGTGGTGTCTCACCAGCGGGGATATCGGGGTCTGGTACAGGTTGTGTAGAACGGAACAGATTGGTGTAAAACCTCTCTGTAATCGATTCCATCTCGAAACGGGAAGTGGTGACAGTCCCGTCTTCACGTTTCAATGCCGATAGCGGAATACTGAACTCGTTGAGGTCCCGTCGACATTTCTTCAGACTTCGTCTTTCTTGTGCCGCTTCCAGAATCTTCTTACTCCTGTGCTGAATGAGATCCTCCTGCAAAGCCTTTCTGCAACTGGTATTGGCCAACAGTCGCTCCAGGTGGGTTGCATTCGGATCCATCCTCAAACTTCTCCTCTTCTCAAGCAGCGCCTTGGTGTTCGAAGAGATGCGGGCATTTCTGCTTGATAGTGAAAGAGAAGCAGCGTCAGCACACGTTCGTAGTCCTTTTAGAAACAGCTCGTAGTCTTCGGTCGGGTCCTCAGCGACTCGCCAGTCATAAAGGGATAGGGCATCGTTCAGAAGGTCTTCGTCGAACACGGCTTGCTTCCTTCCCTTCGGTCTATGACAGGTGTTCTTCTCCAGGTGGTGATCGAACCTGATCTTAGCCCGAAGGAGGCGGTGATCGGATCCACTGCAAAAAGATGGTACCACGGAAGTGTCGTAAAGGCACCATCTTCTGTTGGTCATGATGTGGTCGATCTCAGCATGAGTCGTGCCATTAGGTGATTCCCATGTCCAGCGACGGTGTTCTTTCTTCTCAAACAGCGAATTGCCGTGGAAGAGACGTGCAGCGGACATGAGGTCAGCCAGACGATTTCCATTCTCATTCCTATCGCCTATCCCGAATCTTCCAATCCTGTGATCTTCGCCATTGCCCTTTCCGATCCTTGCGTTGAAGTCACCGACGACGAACTTGTAAAAGGACTTCTCATTTCGGATGACTTCTTCTAGCTGTCCGTAAAACGCATCTAACTCCGAGTCACCAGCTGCTGCGTGTGGTGAGTAGCAGTTGATGGTTGAGATGGTCTTGCGATGCGGCGGATGAAGGCGTAAAATGGCTAGGCGAGGAGACAGGATCTCGTGAGAGTCGACGAGGTGGGCGACAGACGGGTGCACGATGAATCCAACGCCACCGACGTTCCGAGACGGTATCTTCTCTCCGCGGATAACAAGAGTCCCGTCGTTGTGTTGACGAATGTCGGCTTTCCTGCTCTTGGTTTCTTGTAGTGCGATCACATGATATTTTATGCGACCGGCAGCTTCGAGAAGAGCGTAAAGGTCGGCGTTTGAGGAGACTGTTCTAGCATTGTAGGTACAAAGCATAAAACAGTCTCCATGTCGTGCTCCAGATGTGTCGTCATTGTCCAGAATCCATGACGTCCTGCGCAACCCGAGATTTCGTCGCCTCTCACCGGTTGTCGTACCATCCGACGTCGGAGACGGCAGAGCCCGGTGTGCGGGGTACTGAGGCTGGTCTTTTTCTGTTGGTCGAGCATATTTGTTCCCTGGTGTCCGGCCGAAGCGTTGCCAGCGCGTCCGTACGGTCCATTCCACAAGCTTGGGGGTCCAGTCGTTGCGAAATAGAGGGAGTGATCCGCCTTTCGCTACGAGTAAGACTCCGTCGCAGCGGATGTCCTTGCCGAAGCAGTTCTTCCGCTGGACATCATTGCCTTACACGCATTGCCACCCCCTCGCCGCGTTGAGGCCACGGATCATGGAGGAGGAGCGTCTTTATATTCCTGGACAATTATGGTACCAATTTACCTGACTCCGGAGGGATGAAAGGCTTGATTCCCCGGTCGTGGAACGATCGCTCGACCGTACGGCTGTCAGTAGCGCCTTTCACCACTGCACCACACGTCACAGAATAAGAAGATCAACTTGAAAGTTTGATGGTCTGCGTTGATCATGCCCACTAAGAACCCCACTGGGCTCGTTATTTTTTCACTCGTTAACAATTTATCCTACTCTGGAAGGGCGAAAGGCTTGGTTAGCTTGATGAGGATAGATCTCTAGACTATGCGGGTGGTGTAGCCCATACTACCACTGCACTACAGTCCTTTCATCCAAAGGCGAGGGGGGAAGTTAACAATTCAGGATCTTATTCAGCAACGAATCTGTCGCTTCGGTAAAATATTTCATGATTTAGACGGCAACAACAACAGCCACAACTGAGTCGGTAACTGCAGAATCGACGACAGCGTCACCGTCAACGACAACAACCACAGTACCACCAAGAGGTAAATGATATGATCGAGATCCACGTCTATTTTGCTCTGAATCCCCTAAGCAGACCCACTCTCGAACAAAACCCGCTAGACAATGAATCGAATATCTCAATATTCTGCTTTCCCTGTACTCTAACACTCTTCTTTAGAAATCTCTCGTGACGATCTTCGGAAAGCACTGACCAAGGAAATCAAAAAATTCATCTCCAAGGAGTTCAGAGGAAAGGTTTGCGATGAGTTCTTCAATTCAAATATTCAAATTAGAAATTAACACTAAGAATACTAATAGGTAAAGGTAAAGGTGCCGGCGTTGATCAGTCCCCTGAGGACGTGCCGCCGCATTCGTGTGCCATTCAGAATCGTAGGGACATGGTGAGTGCGCATTTGACCAAGACAATGATTTGCGGGGCCCGCCGCTATACCAAGTCAATGTTTTTATCTTCCCAAACGAGTCTGCTACCAATTTACCCTACCCAAGGGGTGGAAGGCTCAGCAACCTTGGACCGGGATTGATCGCTCGACCGTGTGGGTGTTAGCAGTGCCTCTTACGACTGTACCACGTGACGTCCCCCACTGTAAAGTTCCACTCGAAATTTCTTAATTGTGACATTGCTAACTTTGCAAGAATTTCAGGGATTTCGAGCGCACGGAACCCGAACTCTAACGGGAATCGAAGACATTACTGCTGATCTCACGGACGGTTCGACATCCGAATCAGATGCCAGGATTCCATCCTCCGACGTGTCTCGTAGGAAGGTAGTCGTTTATCCGTAATTGCCTTTTTGAAAGGCTTGGTTAGACTTGAAGAAGATCGATCCCTCAACCAGGCGCATGGAGATAGCGCCTCTTACCATTGCACCACACACTCATTGAAGCTTTTATGATTAGAACACCGTGAATTTGCAGCCAGAACAACTGTTGGCATTGAACGTTTGCGAAAACGACGAACAAGTGGTGATGATCAGCTTTCCGTCGTCGACGAGAAAACCTTACACGGTCGCCGTTGAGACCGTTCGCACCAACGACTACCGCGAATGTCTCGAGGAATGCGAACAGAACTCGGACTGGTTGGTTTCCTTTTTTTGGAATATATCACAATTTCAAGGTAAAGGTAAAGGTCCGGCGTTGATCAGTTCTCTAAGGACACGTCGCCGCATTCGTGCTCCATTTTGAATCGCAAAGCCTTGGAAATACGTGTTTGGCCTACACAATGACTTGCGGGGACCAGCCACTATACCAAGCCAGTGTATTTACTTCTTCGAACAAGAACAGTACCGGACGTGTCTTTTGATCAAAAGCCGAAAAAGCCGGCAAAAACCGCTCCAAAGCGGCTTTTTCGAATAACTTTCTTATAAATCAGCTATTTGTGAAATTAGGCCTAGATTTAAGCTCAGCAGCTCGAGCCCTATCGTTTGGTGTATAAATTACCCACACCTGAGAGTTTTCACAAAATATCGATTTCTTGCGCGTCCCTCGTATCCATCGATTGCCTCGTCGTTGCCAACGGGAGGCCCCGTGTGATAGCCTCTTCGAGCCACCCCGTGGGGACCCCCACTCCCGGCTCGGTGCAATGAGCGCCGCATATTTATATGCGGCGAGGAGAGGGCGGAGCTTAGTCGGTGGTGGGTCACCAAGCGAGGGACCGAAGCGGCAACGGGATCGGAAAATCGAGGGGTCAAAAAAATCGACTGAAAGCAAGTTTCACGAATTTGGAAAAAGTGTATATGGATGGATAGGGCTCGAGCTGCTGAGCTTAAATCTAGGCCTAATTTCACAAATAGTTGAACTATAAGAAAGTTATTCGAAAAAGCCGCCTTGGAGCGGTTTTTGCCGGCTTTTTCGACTTTTGATCAAAAGAGACGTCCGGTACTGTATGTTCCATTCAGACTCATAGAGGCATGGGGATTTATATTATTTGGTCTATACAATGACTTGCGGGGGCCGGCCTCTATACCAAGCCAGTGCCTTCTCTGGACAAGTATGGTACCAATTTACCCGACTCCGAAGGGATAGAAAGATTGGTTAGCCCAAGCGCAGGTCGATCGCCCCATCGTACGGGTGTCAGTAGCGCCTCTTATCACTGTACCACGCACGTCCCCGTTGCAATTTTAATACTCTAAATTCTGAATCGTGCAAAATTCAGCTCGTCGGCGGTGTTTACGGAATTCGTGTGCGAGATGTCAACCACCAGAGCTCGACACTTCATTCCTGACATTCGACCGGCGTCAAATCAGACCTATATCGAGAAAGCATGTGTGGACAAGAAGTTGGTTAAAGGTAGGTTGCTTGCGTTGACTAGATGCGGTCAAAAAATTTCAAAATGTCAGTGGAATTTTTTGAAACAAACAGCTCAAACTGTAACAGATTCCAATCCATTCAGTATGCTCTTGAGAGTCTCATTCAAAAATACAACGATCCATGACTTTGCTGCGAATTCTTGATTTTTTTCAAAAGATATTTTCAGTGATTTCCATATGCAAATTTAACCGAAAATACACGTAATACAAGATGTTATTCTAAGAAGAGAGCATGACTCAACTATTATAATAGGCTAGAAAAGTATAACTTAGATTGGTGGTAAATTGCAGTTTTCGTACCAAAGATTTTTGTAATCAAAAAACAGTGCAATTTGAAACTCACATTTCTCTCTTCATTCCAGAACAACGAGAAAGCATCGAAACTCTAGTATTTCATAGAGTAGTGTATTCTTTTTTCATGGTGCATTTTATCATGGAGGTTCTAGATGATTACAAAAACCATCATATGTAAATTAGAAAATCCAGCCAAGAAATCGATTGCAAACTCTCTCGCTGCGTGGACCGATGGTCCTTTAAACTCTAAAAGGGCGCCTGAAATTTTTTGAAATGAACTTGCACAGACAAGTCATTGCAAACTTTTTTTTTTGAAAAGTCAAGAATTTGCGGAAAGGATATGGAATGATTAAGTGAAATTCTCAGAACTGTTAGTCGAACTTCAATAGATCCTTTCAAGTATCGGCTTCAACAAATGTTCCTTGAATTGTGTTTCATTTACCAAACCTCTGATTCATTATCACGTACCATGCATAACTGATATCATTGATGAAGAAAACAAAGGAAAAATTATCCATAATAGTTTATTAGCCATAAGGAGGCGTTCCACCTCACTGCCTACCATTCAGGACGTTCAACACATTTGACTGGAGTGGCCAATCACATCCTCGCCGGATTTGTGGAACAAGTGGAAGACGCGTATGGAATCGAGCAGTGCATTGCGTCTTGCTATGGGGTAGGTCACTTGGAGCAATTTGTAGCAATCCAAACATCCGAAAATTTTTAGTGAGGTGTAGGGAGCTCAACAGAAAACTGTAGCTTCCTTTTCGCCTTGATTTAAAATTTTATGCGCGATTTTCATAGGATCTGGAGCGCCACAAAAATACTACACGTCTACGGCTCCTCTTCACAAACTTACAGTACAGGACGAGCCGCTATGATAAAGCAGCGTTGTCTTGCGCAGAATCCGCCGTTTTTCTATATTTTCGTTAGAATTGATAAATTAAAAAAATAAGTATGATTTTGAAATCAGCAACTCGAGATCTATCTTTTCATATACGAATTTCCCATGGAACTTGCTAGCAAGCGAGTTGGGCATGCGGCATAAATGAATTGAGGTAGACTCCGTCCGGGTCATCACGTGCGGACCCCAAAACGGCGTATTTCGGCACAAAAACGCGCCGCTGCCGCCTTTCATTGAGTGACTGTAATTCGATAAAAATGCAAGCAAGCTTCAGGCAAACTGAGCAACCACATTTAGTTACTCTACTGAAATCCTCTACAGCTATTGTGCTGTAAATTTTGGTGAACAGGAAAATTGCTGGTGATAGTGGCAGAGATATTAATGTTCTTCATCAAAATCGGAGGGTTTCAACCGACAACCAATTGCAGGCTCTGAAACGTTACGGCTTCCAGTGCATGTCGGCGATGTGGTATCCAATGGACAAGAATCAGGTAGGCCCTACCTTGAGGAAACGAATCAAAAATTACATAAAATTACAAACGAAACAACTAGCAATTTCCCATGTAAATCAGGGAAGATAAGCGCATGGTGGAGCAGTGGGTAGATGCGCCACTTCCACTTCAATGATCGTGCGATCGATCCACTGTCAGGCTTACCAGGCCCTTCACTCCCGGGGTCGGGTAAATTGTTACCAAACTTGTTTGGGATGGTGAAGACACTTTGGTATAGGAGCTAGGCCCGCTAGCCAATGCATAGGTCAAATGCGCATTCACCATGTCCTTACGATTCTTTATAGAAAACGAGTGCGTGGCGCGCCCTCAAGCACTTATCAAGGTCGACCACCTTCACCTTTTAGTAACAACAAAGCAGCTTACTCGTAACAACCATAGGTTCTAGGTCTTTTTTCAGAACTGCCTTCTCAATAGCGAGACCAGACGATCACAAGAACGGCTTTTTATTCCGGAGGTAGGTCATTTCTGATAGTTCACCACTAAGGAATCTCAAAAACATGAAAAATTGAACAGAATCCTTTCCAGGACACCGGCCACATGATGGTCTATTTCGAGCATCCGGACGCTTTGTTCATGCGAAGACTTCACGATGAGGTAGGGAACTACTATTTCAAAGAAATTACGAAAGAAAACAAAAGCGAAGAATAAATTCTGTTCAGCTGCCAGAAAAGAGAACACAGAGATCTGATCAACGGTGGACAAGTTGGTCAAGTTGTAATGAAAACAAGCAACGAGTACGGTATCAGAAATGTGCTGAGCAGAAGGACGTGAGAAAGTGCACGAAAGAAACGGTTTCCTGTGACGGTAAGTGTTATTTCAGGAGGATTTTAGATATTTTGAATGATTTATTTCGTAAAATGATTAAGAAGGCTGTAACCTTTCAGGTTCGACAAGCACACAAGGAACAACAACAGTAGCAAAAGAAGAATAGCATCACTATAATGAACTCAGGTGTACAAATGTAATAAGTGTATAACTTTTAATAAATCGATACTATCAATTTTCAAAGATTCAGCAAATAAAAAGCAAAGTACCGGCAACATGTCCCCGTGAAATCTGAATACAGCGTCTTCAGTGATATTACACTAACGATATTGATAGAGAACAGGACCACGTGATACCGAACGAAAGAAAACCGTTGCGTTGGCTGAAACCTTAATGAAGAGGGTATATGAGACGCTGATCATGATTCTGACATGATTTTTCAACACTGCGACCGAGAATCACCCATATCAGTAGCGGTAAGGATAAAGGAATCGGTGTTGATCAGTCCCCTAGGGGTTGCGTCGCCGCATACGTGTTGCATTCAAAACTGTAGAGACAAATGCGTGTTTGGCCTATACAATGACTTGAGGCCTGTTCAGAGTGTTGCTGCATGCAGCTGCAGCAATGATAAAGTATAGGAATTGCAGCGCTGCAGCAGCTGCATGCAGCAAGTTGCAGCAGAGGTGGGCGTTCAGAGTGTTTCTGGGTGCAGCAGCTGCAGCAGAGGATTCCCACCGGAATTTCATTGTCTTGCTGCAGGAGAGGTTGTGGCTGCGGACTTGAATGGGTGCGGGGGTTCCGCAACGATCGTCCTGCTGCTTTCCCATCGAAGACATCGATCGACCATGTGAGCCCTATCACGAAAAGCTGCTGCTGTGCTGCTGCTGCAGAAAACTGCAGCGAATCTGCAGCAACGCGGTGGTCCCAAACGGAACGATGCCCCGCCCTTTGTTGTTGCACAATCATGCAGCAACACTCTGAACAGGCCTTTACAGTGACCAGCCGCTATACAAAGTCAGTGTCTTAACCTTCCCAGACAAGCCTGGTAAAAATTTACCTGACCGTTGAGAAATGGAAAGCTTGGTTAGCCTGGATGAGGATCGATCGCTCGACCGTTCGGTTGCCAGTAGCGCCTCTTATCACTGTAAGACGCGCACCCCGGATCAGAGTTAACTTGGGAAGAAACTGCTTGGAAAGTACCAAGCAGAAGCTCGAAGAACGGATGTTAGACTCGTAGTTGGCAATAAACGTCCATATGGGACTTCCGCAAAATCTGTGATTTTGATCTGGCCACCCTAGTTGGTTGGGTGGTCTTTGTTCGCACTCTCGGAAACGGATTTCAAACGTACAAAATCGATCAGATAAGATCAGCTTACAAAATAACTACCCGGATGAAGTTTCAGCGAAAACAACGGTCTTAACTGGAATTCGGCCTCGGCCGCAAGTTCGGAAATCGGGTACCAGATTCGTGACCTACGCTCCAAGTAACACCCTTAAATGAAGATTCGACGAAAAATTTCTCGACCGAAATCGGGTCCGTGAAGGCAGAAATTTTAACGAATGTTGTCGTTACTAGTGCCTGAAGGTGAAATGTTCCATGATCTCCTTGTCAATATCAGTCAGCAAATTGGTCACATCTAACCGCAGCGCATTGTGCTTCTGAATCTGCGCCTTCATCTTCTTGTCACACTCCTCCTCGGCACTAAAAATCAGTCGATACAATGGAATTGTCGGCACACAATGAAAAAAATGTATTAGGTCGTTAACTAATTATTTGCCGTTTTTTTCAAGCTTCTGTTGTGCGCCTGGTAGAGAAGCTTTCGGAAACGTCTAGATAGCACATGATAGAGAATTATTTGCTTTTTTACGTCATGTATTTGCTATTCACGAAACATCAAAATTTTGATAACTTTTTGACCATTGAAGTTGAAATCGAAAGTGAGAAAAGTTGACCCCACCGACAGTGAATTTTTTCTGCTTCGTTTCGAGACTTCCTGCAAAACTGTATATACCCTCTGAAAGTAGACAAGTTTTTCTATAAAATGATACACAGCTTGTTTTGGTTTTCTTTGGTTTTTGTTTACTTACAGAGCGTCAAAATGGGGTATCTCAAAGGGAACAATAATTTTTGGATGCTTGTGCTGTCTTTCTGCCGAATGTTTTCAATCAGCTCCAAACACGTCACGAGAGAGCATTTAGTGCTCTATCAGATAGTACGTTTATTTTTCCATGCTAGCCGTTTTTTAAAAAAATTTTCATGAAAATGTTTTTAAAATTCCTCGACGTGTAAAACTTTTCGTTGGAAACCTTTTGCAGAATTTCAAGCATTGTTCGAAAGAAGAGGATTTAGGCTATAAGTAGATGTATCATACTTTTTCAATAGCACCAGGTTTTGTTAACTTTCAGGTCGTCAAAGTGGAGACTTCGACGGCTCGCGTGGCCGCGCTAGCGGCCAACGCGGCAGCGCCTCAGTAATTGCGTGGCGGCGCGGCCGTCGCGTTGGCCGCGCGCGCGGCTACGCGAGCCGTCGAACTATCCACTTTGACGACCCAAAAGTTAACAAAACCTAGTGCGATTGAAGAAGTGTGATGCATCTCCTTATAGCCCAAATCCTCTTCTTTCGAAAAATGCTTGAAATTCTGCAAAAGGTTTCCAACGAAAAGTTTTACACGTCGAGGAATTTTAAAAACATTTTCATAAAAAAAATTTTAAAAAACGGCTAGCATGAAAAAATAAACATACTATCTGATAGAGCGATAAATGCTCTTCCGTGACGTGTTTAGAGTTGATTGAAAACGTTCGGCAGGAAGACAGCACAAATATCCAAAAATTATTGTTCTCTTTGATATACCCCACTTTGACGCTCTATAAGTAAACAAAAACAAAGGAAAATCAAAACAAGCTGTATAGTGTTTCGTAGAGAAATTCCTCTACCTTTAGAGCATACATACAGTTTTGCAAGAAGTCTCGAAACAAAGCAGAGAAAATTCGCTGTCAGTGGGGTCAATTTTTCTCAGTTCTGATTTCAACTTCAATGGTCAAAAAGTTACCAAAATTTTGATGTTTTGTAAATATCAAATACACGACGTGAAAGAGCAAATAATTCTCTATCGAACGCTGTCTGGATGTTTTTGGAAGCTTCTCTACCAGGCGCACAACAGAAGCTTGAAAAAAACGGCAAATAATTAGTTAACGACCTAATAGTAACACAGACTCACGCTTTAATGGAGTGTGTGAGAAAGTTGAAATCGTGCAAAATTAGGAATTCTTTGAGATCGTTGGTCAGCTTCAGCAACTCGTCACATGCTCTTACCTAAACGATAAAATGGAAAAGCTGACAGCTACAGCACTTTAAGAACAATTTTGCATAAAAAACACGCAAGCGGAGAACATGTACTAAACCTGCGAAATAAAAATAGTAAAGCTTTAATAAAACCCTACAATTAGTGCAGCGCGTGCGGCCATCTCGTTTTTGATTGTATAGTATTCCGTCATCTTGCCGGAGCTGTTCTTGTGCGCTGCGTCATCCGTGTTTATCTATAAGAAGGAACTCTTGATACATTTACAGACTGAGAAATGAACTTTCGAAATAAATGAACAAGGAGAGGAGTTCCATATAATATGTAATACAACTCGCCAGTAAAATTACAACAATCATTTCGGCACTTCGGCGGGCGCGTCGCGTTTTGTCGCTGGAGCGCGTTTTCCCCGCGATGTCATCACATTCGCTGGGGGATAAGGAAGGAAATTGGGGATAAGGAGATAAGGAAGGATATAAGGGATAAGGAGATTGAGAACAACGATGAAAAATATGAATAGTGTACTGGTTACAGAGCTCAGTGAAGCTCAATAAGTGTCAAGAATGAATGGCACTATTCAACTTAACGGACTCCAGTCCTCAATTTTTTTTCGAAATTCGAAATTCGCTGAAACTTTGCACAGGGGGGTGATTGAGGGTGCTGATCACGAATCTGCCGTCTGTTTTTTACGTGGGTTTTCCCGGACCACCCAAATCGCTACTTGGATGATCCAATCAGGATCATCGATTTCGCTGAACTTTCGCTATGAGGGTTATCAGATTCGTGATCAGCGCCCTCAATTACCCCCCCCCCCCTGTGCGAAGTTTCAGCGAATTTCTGAGGAAAAAATTTCTGACTGGAAAAATTCGAGTGCTGGAGTCCGTTAAGTTGAATAGTGCCGAACAAATGAATGTTGTTGTTGATTGCTTTTTGTTCATTTGATTTTTGGAAGAATGTGAAAACCTGAGAACTGACAATGAGGGGAAGACGTAAGGGCCACTTATTCAATGGAAACAATCTAACTTCGTACTTTCTGAAGCTTTCTTGTTCTAGTTCTGAACTTTTTGAAGGTTTTTTTTCTGATCTTTTATAGATTTGCCTCTTCTTATTTGAAGGAATGTTGATATTCGAAAGACTTGCTGCTCCAGAAACCATCATTGAGGTCTCTGCAGCAATACATAGTGTTGTTATGATGTCTCAAAACACTCGACGAAGCACCGCAACGAGATACGAGCTGCTATCAGCAATAAGAAAACCACAAATCACATCAATATCTCATTATCAACCCCTTCAATCCCCCAGCGAATGTGATGACATCGTGGGGAAAACGCGCTCCAGCGACAAAACGCGACGCGCCCGCCGAAGTGCCGAAATGATTGTTGTAATTTTACTGGCGAGTATGTAATACATTAGTATAAACGTTTAGAAATTATGAAGCTAATACCAATTGACATATAGTTGATCAATACCACATTGAAATGGAATGCAGGGACTGAAAGCGGAGTGGCTCAAAGGATAAAGGAGAGACATTTTGAGATAAGTGACACACGTAACTTTCGAAGAAAACATGAAAACTGTTCCACGTAGTTTGTTTAAAAACAGCACCCAAACCAGTAATTTCCGCCTCTTTGATGTCATATGCACTTCCAACGGCACCTGGTTGAGTGGGCCTTCATGAACGATTGGATAGCGTGTACTGCGGTGTACTAAGTTACTTATTTATTTATTCATTCAAACGTCAGCTGCATGTGTGCCACAGCAAACAACACGCATTGGTCACCGAAAGTAAAAGTATGCCAGGTAGACCAGGTGTTTTCTTTCTTTCTTTCTAGTGTGCCAGGTATTTTCTTGCCAGTATGGTAAGAAAATTGCGCAAAAATTAGATGTTATTTATAGCTACGGAGACCTCTCCCGACGTCTATTATATTGCCTTCTGTGCACTGCACACAACCGTCTCAAAATACCGTACCCACACGTCTATTTCGCTGTATCTCGACACAGGTGCCCTACAAAATTCAGACCTGTCAAGCAAAACCGAGGACTAATGAATACCCTCATCGTTTCAGCGATGTCTAGAAAACGTGAGAAGAGCCAGTTCGCACAGATTTGAACCCAATCTTCTGTCCCAACTCCTCCCGGAAGTATGTATGTGGTTCCTACTCTGTTGAAGCACTCAATTTTCGACGTCAGTACTTCGACAGTTAACAACTGCTCACATTATCCATCCCATATAAATTTTATTCAATCACTATTTAACAAACTCTCTATTCCGACTCCACTACTGGGCCATATTTTTTCGTCGGCCGAGGACCTGAACCACACTGAAGGGAGACATCCGAAGGAGAGAAAAACAACATTTGTACAACTGCGGTGGTTTTAATGATATTTTAATAAGAAGCAAGAAACCTTAGATGATCTGCATAGGTCTTCCTTTTCGCCGAAATTGAATGAATAGGTTAAGACCTTTCGAGTGACCACAAATAAGTTATTCTTCCTATTCCTCTCCCTGTTTACATGTTCTTTAAGGTTCGTAGGACACAAATGTCGCAATATTCTTGGCTTAGGATCTTCGCCGTGAGTAGTTTCCACTGCGAACTGTAGTAGCGTTCACGTCACGAAACTGTGTAGCAGTTCGCAAATATTAATGACCACTGTAATAAAAAGTCGCCCGATAAATAATGGAAATCACTATATTCTAGTTGATTAAAAATGAAACACTGATGTCTAACCAAAGAAAAGCTACTAATATTGCCACGATTCAAGCATATTGGCCGCCCTTTCTTCAAATAGAGCTCCAATTGGCGTTTTTAATTTCTTTCACTACGTTTCTGCTGAAAGTGCAAGACAAAGAAGGAGCCTACGAAAGTAATGATGTGATTACAGTGCCTTCACGCACTAAAAGAATTCTCCCTATAGAAACTGTTGATCTACACCACCTAGTTAATCTTTACGCGGTATATTATACGGAAAACCTCTTAAGGCTTTCATCTAAAAGGCAATTTCATACCAGCAGGCTTCAGAAAATTAATTTTCGACGGTAGCAGCCCCCTCTTCCCCACTGTATTAGTCCGCTGGTAATTAAACTAGACGTGAAGTACGGTATTTTGAGACGGTTGTGTGCAGTGCACAGAAGACAATAGAATAGACGTCGGGAGAGGTCTCCGTAGCTATAAATAACACAAGCACGAATACGCAGTCCGACGCCGGGCATACCGTAATCCAATAATTGACACTGGAGCGCACATTCCGCGCCTCACCTCTCACCACTGTATTGAAACCGCGTGGCGAAGCCACGCGGTCAGGCTAGGGGAGGAACTCCGGGGTGGGTGAGTCGTCCTAAGCAGTGCAAAACTTATGGCTACGGAAGGATCCGAACACTGAACCATCCTACAATAAAGGCTATCACTGCCACTCACCCATCTCCACTGCTTGTAGAACTCTTTCGGATCCCATATGACGGGCCACTCCCAGTCCAAATATAAATTTTTATAATCAATAAAAATTTCAATTATATTCAAATTCAATTCTCGACTGAAGAGAAAAATGAAACAGAGAAAAAGAAACAGAATCTCGGAACAACAAAAAAGTTCAAAATTACAATATACAGGGTGTCCCAAAAAATGCTCACTGTTTGAAATGTCATAATTTTCGCGAAAGTGAACCAATCGAAACGAATCATATTTGAAGCATGGTCGATTGGCAGTGCAAGGGCTGTGCTCAGAGGAGCCGAAAAGAAATTTTCTCTGAAATCATTATCTGACGGGGGCGGTTATAATAAGTTCTAAAAATGAACTATAATTCAGGCGGGGGCATATTTTCTGCAGCTACTATGGGACTGTTTGGTAAGTATGAATGTAGGTAAGTAAGTAGTAATTAATAAGTAATAGTAAGTAGTAATTAATAAGTAAGTAGTAATAAGTAATAAGTAAGTTCTAATATGTAAGGGTAATTTAGAAGGATGAAAAAGAGCAGTTGTTGCTGGATAATTCGAGTGTGCTTATGAGTGCCACTGACAGTGTAACTATGCGCTGATATGATACCTGACAGATCAGTAGCCGCATAATCGGCTAGTCATCGCTATGTTGGCGTCGTTTTCCGAACCTGCGGTCAGATCACTATCATCGATTTTTCAGATGAGAAAAAATTGGTTTTGTATCCGAGGTGGTGTATAGTAAATCTTTGGTCAAACAGCTATTTGGACTGGGAGTGGCCCGTCATATGGGATCCGAAAGAGTTCTACAAGCAGTGGAGATGGGTGAGTGGCAGCGATATCCTTTATTGTAGAATGGTTCAGTGTTCGGATCCTTCCGTAGCCATAAGTTTTGCACTGCTTAGGACGACTCACCCACCCCGGAGTTCCTCCCCTAGCCTGACCGCGTGGCTTCGCCACGCGGTTTCAATACAATGGTGAGAGGTGAGGCGCGGAATGTGCGCTCCAGTGTCAATTATTGGATTACGGTATGCCCGGCGTCGGACTGCGTATTCGTGCTTGTATAAATAACATCCAAAGATTATAGCGGATGTGGTGATAGGTTGCGGAAACCATGCAAGAAAAGACCGCCTGCTAAGCTGAATAGTGTCTCAATTTGACATAGCTGTTTATGGTAAAAGTAGAGGCACTATTTCATTTACTGCACTCCAATGACTTGAATGCGAATAACTGAAATAGAGCTTAAAGAAGATCTGAGCTTTATAAACGGTATTAGTTGCGGAAAGATAAGAACATCTTCCTATATGTTACACGTGAAGAGAAAATTAGCTACTAATAAGGCAATCGGATATGTTCTACCCATAAACGCAATACTGAACTCGCACTTCATCTATATGTACATCCCGAAGGATTTAAATGGGGTGACACCGATTAGAGCAAGATAGGGTTGAAAAGTTTTCAAAGTTTGCGTCAAAAAAGTCGCAGTGATTTCAGTTATTTACGACATATATGTCATGACTCCCAAAAATGCAACACCCATAAGCTGAAAATAGAGCAGCAAAGAAATAAATGAGAAAAAAAGAAAGTAACGAAGAACAAAGAAAAAAAGAACAGTTTGAATATAAAGCGATGTTTTTTGAAATGTCCTTCGAAAAACCCGTAATCAGTCAAAGCCTATCTACCAACAACTATGAAGAACTGGAAATTGTCTGAAAAAACAGGAAAGCAATTTTCGGTACTATTGTACTTTTGTACCCACTTCTTTCCTTTAAAACATGCCAGCTTAATGCGGACTTTGCATAACAAAACAGGAAATTCAGCAGTGGAAGCACTTCGAAATGTGCAGGGGAAGAGAGTGCTCTGTCTGCGTCTTCCGCGGCCGCGAGCTATCTTGCAGGTTTCCTCGCCTCTAAAACCTAAGATAACGAGCTTATAAGGCATTTCTGCAATTATCGAGTATCAGAATTGTTCTTCTCATGGCCGATTACCCCTATAGGCATATTTTAAATGGAAAAAGTGGTGCCCCAAAAGTACGATAGTACCTAATTTTCAAAAGCTGCGAAAGGGCACTGACTGTTCCCTAAGAAGCCCCTTGAGAAGTAATATGACTGGCATGGAGAACAATTTGTTAAGTAAAAAGGGTAAAGGAGTCGTCGTTGCTCAGTCCCATAAAGACACGCCGCCGCAATCATATTTCTCTCAACTCGAAGAGGCAAGGTGAACGCGTATTTAGGCTAAACCAAGAAACAATAAACAAAAAACGGGAGCCAGTCGCTATACCAGAGACTTCATCTTCCCAGAGAAGTCTGGTACCAATTTACCCGACCTCGGAAGGATGTCGATCGCTCGACCGTTGGTACCGGTAGCGAATCTTACCACTGCACCACATGCACAAGCACATGTAAAGGTAAAGGTGCCGGCGTTGTTCAGTCCCCTGTGGACGCGCCGCCGCATTCGTGTTCAATTCAAGTCGTAGAGGCATAGTGAATGCGTATTTGGCCTATACAATGATCTGTGGGGGCCAGCCGCTATACCAGGGCCCACATTCATCATTGGTAAACCCCGATAAACCCCGAGGTATAGCCTGTGAACGGCGCGCACCTTTCTCTACGTATCCTAAACTTCCTATGTTAAACGCAATCCCTCATCGACTCTGCCGTCTGGCTCTAGCTGCGCCGCGGTTTCGGAGACCGCTGGTCTGTTCGTGAATTTGGGCCCAGGTCAGTGTCTTTAGCTTCCCAGACAAGTCCGGTACCAATTTACCCGACCCCGGAGGGATGGAAGGCTTGGTTAGCCCGGGCCACGATCGATCGCTCGACCGTGCGGGTGACGGCAGCAGCGCCTCTTACCACTGCACCACGCGGGCCCAGCGTTAAGTAAAAGTATTAATAATATCACAAACCTTAGTAGCGTTCAGTATGTTGATGAAGTTATCGTTAAGCGAGCGAATATTGTCACGAAGTCGCCGCTTATATTCTTGGATGATAAGCGTCTTCGTGGCAACAGATCGACTGCTGCTCTTCTTACCGGCGCCTCCGGCAACACCAGACATGATCCTGCAAACAAAATCAAACAAAAACATAGCCAGGTTACTTACCGTAAACTCGAATTATTCGATGCTTCTAGGACATGAGTAAAGAGTTGCAATAACAAACGCTGTAAAACTACTGCAAAGCATCGCAGTCAGCAGATTTTTTCACACATTACCGTTGATCGACCAAGAGTCGAAACAAGCAACTTTGGTCAATATTGAGAAATCAAAAGAATAGAAGTCTGAATTCATGAATAAATTCGATTACAAGCAATTAACAATGACGACGGGAGACGAACAAAGAAAAGCGGCTCTGACATTTCCCAACAGTCTACCGTCCAAAGCGTCTATAATTTTTATTATAGGCTGAACGGCCCAGCCTGCTGAACGACTGGGACCCAAGTCCATCAAAAATAAACGAATAAAATAAAGGAAAAAAAGAATAAGGGCACAGTAACCGAGTGTTCGAATCCAACTTAACGTATAGTGCAGTGCACTGCGTGCAATCGGCACCGCTATAGGGTATATTACGCCTCTCGACATTTTCTATGTTGTGCACTTTTTCGCCTTTTCTATCTGGGGCTTGTTTTTCACCTATCCTGTTCTATAAGATCTTCTTCTAACCGCCGATACAGTTATTGCCGGTAGATTTTTGCTTTCCCTCCGAACGGTACAAATCTGCAAAGTGATGCAATTATCCATATATTTTAGGATCTGTTGTTTGACACGGTCGTGCAGTTGTACGGAGGGAAATAAAATTTGCTGAATAATTTTAATAGTATAAGCGGTGGTTAAATTAAGTGCTTGCTAAATATTTTTCCCCATCTGGCTTGGATGAATTTGGTTAAAAATCTCAGAACGTCGGAGGGCGATTAATGGAGTGGTGCTGCTGAAATTTGTAGAGAGTACATCCAAAGAACATTCACATTTATCTCGAAGTGATTGGGATACTAAATGCGAGAGGAATCAATAAATATCAAATATTATGCTACTTCAGGAGAAATTGGAATAAAAGCTGAAAATACAGTCCTTTCTTACTTTTTTCGCTTACAAGGGCTTCTTAAATTTGTTTGAGTTTCGGTGTCCCTAACTGAATTATTTTCCTATTTTCTCATTGTATATTCACGCCTAATGCCACTGTGTTACTGTACCATGATTTTATTTTTGTTCTCTGACAAGGGAGGTCAGTAGACTCCCCCCGACGATTCTTAACAAGGCCTTATAGAGCTTGAAGCGTAGATTACAGATATGTAATTTATTTTTGCTGAATGGCAGTGGGTGGTCCGAAAACTGCAAAAAAGAAAACACTGTTCCGACAACACTACTGAGGGGCGCTGAATAGCCCCTGAGGTGAGAGGTTCGTACAGGTGTGCTTCGGTAGCGCAACGGTACCGCAGTGGACTGTTGTTCAGAAGGTCAAGGGTTTGGATCCTGTTGTTGTGTTTTTGTTTTGCTTCAATCGCTTTGATACCATATGGTGCTCATTTTGCGATTCTGTCGTGTAGATTGAAGAAAATCATGTTTGGAGCAGCTTAAAACACACAAATTTTAGTATATGACAACATTAATATGGATAGCCAATATCCACCGTAACTTACCTTAAACGGACGCGAATTCAGAAACTAACGTCAGATTCGTCATCAGCGGCCCAAATAACCCCCGCATTTGAAGAATGGACGAAATCGGTTATTTTGACCCAGGCATCTCACCTGCCCACCCTTACCATAGCCAACGCTCACCAGCCCACACACAACCAAAACATTTCAAATAAAATGGAATATAGCGATACTTTTCTCTGTGGAGAAATTAGCCCTCGTTCTCAATGCTTGTTTCTCACCTACATTTTGCAGAATGGTTTAGCAGAGTCGATCATTTTGGCCGTGGTTATCGCCTCAAGCGCAGTTCGGTATTCGTTTGCAAGTAACGGTTGATATTTAGAAGATGTTCCGAGTACAGCAAGGTCCTCCAGCTCCTCCACCAGTGAGCACACGGTTCCCCATCTTCGACTCCATATACAACAATCCGTTTCACTGGTAATTTTGCTTTTTTTTGAATTTTGTTGTGATGGACACTGAGCTTCCATTTTCATCTCAATAGCCGCTTTTTTGGTAAATAAGCTTCCGAGACATTGACAAAATTAGATCTTAGGACTCGTTTAAACGCCGCGCGGCAAAAATGCAAAATCGAAGCGCAATCAATATCACGCAATCAATGATTTGCGATTGATCTAATTTCGCCGCACCGCGTCTAAGCGAAAAAATAGGCATATAATCACATAGGGAACAAATTAAATGAAAAATAGCGAATTTTGTCAAAATGACTTTTAATAAGGAATAACAGCCTCCTAAAAACCCGAATGACCAGTAAGTTTGCCTATATGAGGCGCCACCGGACTGCGCCACTATTGCAAAGGAGGAAATTCGATCAAGGACGTTAATTATTGATTGCGCTTCAATTTTGCCTTTTCGCCGCGCGGCGTCTAAACGAGCCCTTGGGATCCTTCTTGGTTTAACTTGTGTGTTCGGAGGCCCAAGTTGGTATGGAGATCAATCCATGATACTCTCAAAAACTGAAACCGTGACATCAGTTGAAGATCTTACTCGAAAATATTAGGTGGAGTGTTAACATTTTTTATCGTGGAAGAATGGAATGAAAGGGGACTGTCTAGGGCGCTGATCGCGAATCTGGTATCCTATCATAAGAATTCCGCCGCCAAACGTGAAATCTCGTCGATATTCATGTATACCCGCTTGATTAGGCGTATTAGCCAAGAACAGATATTGGATTGATGATCACCACCCCATGAACCCCCCGGCGAAATATTTCCGACAAATTTCTCGACGATGACTTGCGTACACGGTAAAACGTCAGTGCACATGGCGAGCAAGCTCATAATAATTTATTAAGCATACTCTGGGGTTAAGCTTTAGAACAAAATACAAAAATACTAGACGATTTTGATTGGAAATATGGAGCCTTGCCCTTTGTCGCGTTACTCATTACGATACCGCGGTTTGCTATTCTCTACTCTTTCTATTCTCTAACACAATCCATACTTTGATGTTCATCTCAACTTTTTGTAAGGACTGTAACTGACTTTGAATCATATATACGCTCATGTCACTAGGCTTTTCTAGTTCCTTCACGGCTACGGCAAGTGAACAGTCAAAAAATTCTTCGCATTCCTTCTGACAACCACTGGGAGCGTTAAGAAGCAATTGTACCTACTTCCTCCCTGATTTCAAAGATTTCCGTTGATTTTAGGAACTCAAATTCAAAGCGATTAGATGTAGGAAAAATGATCGGCGTTGATTAGTCTCCTAAGGTCGAGGTGGTTCCACTTTGTAAAAAGTTTCAGGTCGGTAGTGAAAGGACTGGTCGGTTTTGTGGTTGGTGTGGTGGTTGCTCGAACTGTCAGCGAGGAATGGGCTAATTCCGTTTGATGTCCTGCAATATAGCTGAAGCGGTCTAATGGGACGCTGTCACTCTGGACGTACTGATCTATCTCTCTTTGTTATTCCGTTGTTGTATTGTTAGGCATTGCTGATTACTTCTTCGAAAGCCATCTTGGTAGTAAATCACTAGTATAAGTAGGGGCAGCGCTTTCATTTCTTTTGAACCAGCCATATGATGAGCGTTGCATTTATTTGCTGATGATATCGAATAGTTCACAATGAAGGTTTATGCGGACAAAGTACCTTTGTACAATGGAAACGATAAATCTTTGAGTCGCAATCCAATCGGTTTGGTTTTGTAGGAAGTCGAAGAGGAACGACAAATTCCATTGAGAATTGGGATTTTCTCGGGTTATGTATGCAACCGAAGGGATATGGAATTTCCAGAGCGGGGGAAACACTGGAGAAGATGAACATTTGTTTATTTATTTATCAGTGCGCGAAAACGTGCGCAACTGGAAAGGTGAAAGACGATATATTATGAATAACCTACTGCAGTCAGAATAAGAAATAATAACATGCGATTTTCGATTTGCTATTCGGCTATTGATGGCTCTTAAAGAGTAAGGTGGTCGATGTTGATCAGTCCCCTAAGGACGCGCCGCCGGATTCGTGTGTGATTCGAATCGCAGAGTCATGTTGAATTACCTGGCCGCTATACCATGCCAGTGTTTTTACCTACCCAGACAAGTCTGGTCTCAATTTACCGCACCCTGAAAGAATGTATGGCCTCGTTAGCCCTAGCGAGGTCGAGCGCGACCTTGCGGGTGTTAGTAGCGCTTCTAGCCACTGAGCCACGCGCGCTTTCGTACTTCGTACTTCTTCGCTTTCGTACTTTCGTACTTCTGTGAAATAAATTGATGGCCAAATGCTGATGTGGTTGTTTTTTATGGGGACCTGTTTATATTAGGTCATTTCATAAGTCCTTGCCGTTTTTTCCAACGTCCTTATGTAAATTTAATAGGAAAGTTCTAGCAAATAGCTGTATACTGTTCGATAGAGAATTGTTTGTAGTTTTAGAACACGTATTTTGTTTTGATGGATACTCGAAATATTGCTGATTTTTTTACCAGTTAAATGGAAAATGAAAATTCGTAAAAATAGCCCTTTGCGGCATGGAATTTTCTCCAAAAAGTGGGGCCTTTCGTAACACTTTGCATACCGTTTCAAAGAGAAATTCGTCCTCTACAAAATGCTGTATTGCATTTTCTTATTGCTTTTGGTTTTTGTTAACTTCAAGGTCCTACATAACAGCGCTGCGGACGCATTTAACGCGCGGCGGTCGCGTTATCCGAGCTGCTCGGCATAGGACCGCCAGGAGGGCTCGTTCATCGTCACTTTCAACAAGCTGAAAACGTATGCGATTCGATATGTGCGAAAACATATAATATGCTATCTTATAGAGCAATTCTTCCTCTTTCGAACAGCATATGTTGTTTGGCAAAACTATCCCAACAAAAAGACTAATGACGCACGACGTACAAGGGGTACTCGCTACTGCTAAATTTTGCTTAGAACTCAGCGACGTGAAGAACTGAACAGATCTTCTGATAGAGCAATAAATTATGACCTAAGACATACAAAAAGAGTTGCAAAAACTCTCACACAAAGAGCTAAGAGTTGAGTCCAAAAATATTTGACGACTTTTGGGTCACTCGAATTGAAGACCTTGAAGTTAACAAAAACCAAAAGCAATAAGAAAATGCAATACAGCATTTTGTAGAGAACGATTTTCTCTTTTAAAAGGTATGCAAAGTATTACAAAAAGTCCCACTTTTTCTGGAGAAAATTCCATGCCGCAAAGGGCTATTTTTGCGAATTTTCATTTTCCGTTTCACTGGTAAAAAAATCAGCAATATTTTGAATATCCATCAAAACGAAATACGTATTTTAAAACTACAAACAATTCTCTACCGACAGTATACAGCTCTTTGCTAGAACTTTCCTATTAAATTTACATAAGGACGTTGAAAAAAACGGCAAGGACTTATGAAATGACCTAATAGGGTATTTTAATTCTGTCGTAACATTATTTACAGAATTTATTTTGAAAAAACAGCCTTTGCCACGATAAGATAAGTAGCTGTTTTTTGAAATAGGTGTCTGACCGGACAGGAGAAGACTTCTGTTATGGATGCACAACCGATTCTGGAGAAAGTGGTAGTTAGCCACAGGGTAGGTTAGTGTGAGTGCGACGGTAGATTAGTACCTCTCGAGACGAGAACCCATGGCATTAGAAAGCCTATAAATATGAACCCAGTGAGGCTTGTGGCCTGGGTAAAGTAATTTGCATTACTAACTACATCTGCCTTGCATTCTGTATTTATTGTCTAATAGACTGTTGCTGAATGACGAGTTTCTTCCCCATATTACAACCTCCATTGCATCTGGAAAGTATTATTCTTTATTACACAGGGCAAACCCGTGTGTAGAAATCAAGAAACATTCAATAATCAACAATCAAAAGTAACACTGGAGCAACTGGGAGCTCTGCCAGTAGCGCCATCGATATTTGATACACTAATCGAACCAACTGAACAGCATAGAACTTGTCAAATTTTCAATCAAGTACCGGTCGAACGCGTTTTTGAATGCCTGAATTGCGCTCGGTAACAATTTAGACCTACTGATTTGTAAATAGTCAGATCCCACTGTAATACCTAGTAAAAAGCGCTGTCGCAGATTACGTCGAGCGCGAGGAAGCACTACCGAGGTGAATGTGATGGTTAGGTGGCTGCGCCCACAAATTACTCCCTTGAAGTTGAACTTATTATTATTCTTGAGGGTATTCAAAACAGCTTTACTCGCAAGCTAATGATGAGGTGGGGCTGAACGAGCAAAAGTACTTAATTTGCCGAGTCTACTCTCGCGTAGTACAGTGGTAAGAGGCGCTAATGTCCGTACGGTCGAGCGATCGACCCCGGCCCGGGTTAACCAAGCCTTCCATCCATCCGGGGTCGGGTGAATTGGTACCAGAGTTGTCTGGGAAGCTAAAGACTCTAATCTGGTATAGCTGCTGGCCCCGCAGGTCATTGTATAGGCCAAATACGCATTCACTATGCCCCTACGACTTGAATGGAGCACGAAATCGGCGGCGCGTCCTCAGGGGACTGATCAACGCCGGCACCTTTACACCTTTACGCCTTTTCACTATCGAAGGAAAAATCGACCTCCTAGTGATGTTTAAAATATTCATGCGCAGGGTCTTTGTCAATCCACACTGCTTCTTCGAATCATCACTGACAAATCCAAAAGAGGACGGCTGATACTAAATGTTTCTGTGGCGAAATCACGGGTCAAGAGTAGCTTCTTCACCTACCGGTGTTTGGTAGAATTCAACCGTATTTTGGAATCAAATCAGAAGGTCCTGGGTCTTTTTATGCGTGGTTTTCCATGCCTGCTAGCTCGTGTGTGAATTATGTAATTCTGTAAATGGAACTAATGCATTTACTTACTTACCTAGTAAGAAAATGCAGTTAGATAAGCATCTAAGTGTCTTAATGCATTTTCTTACTCTTAATAACTGCTTCGAGATATGTACGCGCTACGGCACGCGTTGGGTTCCGTCGACAAATGATGTGTGTAAATAGGATGTTTGATGTGATACTGTTGATCAGGGGTGTGCGGAACTTCCGTTTCCGTGTTCCGCTCATTTTTTTTGGGCGGAACACGGAAGCGGAAGTGGAGATCTACTATGACGGCTAACAGAAGGGAGACTGAAATTATTGTGATCCATCCGAATTGTGGAGGAATGAAAGCAACGCAGCAACACCCTGCTAAGGAAACTTGCAATGAAGTGTTTGTCGGCACCTCCCACATCGTCGGAGTGCAAGAGATCGTTTTCTACTGCTGGTTTCATTGCAAACGATCTGAGAAAAAACCTCTCTCCCGAGGATCTTGAAAAACTGTTGTTTCCCTTCCATGACATATTCTAATTCTATTCTCAAAACATTCTTGTCTACCACGACAAAAACGTCTCTCTTTTTGTACGTACTTGTCTTTGGTTTATAACAAAGTTTATAAAGATGAATGAAATTGATATGGTTTTTCTGACGAATTTCCACAGTTTACTGTGAAGTTATTACTAAACGTTGAATGCGCCACCAAAATAGTAGACACATTCTAATGGAAACGAAATGGACATTCTATGGGTACTTTTAGAAACAGAGGACAAAACGTTTCGTAGTCAAGTTTCGTCTTAATTCCAATAATGTAGTGATTTTTGCACTATTTCCGTTTCAGTGTTTCATATACCGGTTTCCGGCCATTTTTGGCCGTTTCCGTTATGTCGTCCGTCTTCCGCTTAAAAAAAATTTCCGCACACCCCTGCTGTTGATATTCTAGGACAATAAATACAGTACCGGACATATCTTTTGATCACTTCTCGAAAAAGACGTTTTGTAGCGTTCCAAGTGGGTTTTTTTCAACAACTTTTTCGAAACTCAATTATTTGTAAAGATATACATACTTTTGAGCTCAGCAGCTCGAGCTCTATCGACTGGTATTCAGAGATCGGAACATCCGTCAATCCATAAGGAACTATTGAACCGTCCGTCATTTCGGGGTCGAGTAAATTGATACCCGACCATCGAGAGTCGGGAATAATATTTCAAAATTTTTTTTCGGGTGTGTATAATTTGTATACCAAACGGTAGCGCTCGCGCAGCTGCACTTCACAATGTGTCTCCTTTCATGAATAGTTGACATTTGAGAATGTTCTTCCGGGAAAAGCCGCTTTGGAACGCTCCTAAGCGGCTTCTCCGGGTAGTGATCGAAACACATGTCCGGTTTTGTATTAGGTTATTGCAAAGTCTTGCGACACTTTTGCAACATTCTTCAAATTGACAGCAATTTATTCAAACAAAATCTCAGTCGACGATATGATCACTATTCAGATTTATGACTCTTCCCCATCTTTGGGGCAACTTCTGAGCTCCTCTCCGCCAGAACTCTGAGAGCTGTGACGAAAAAAATTGGCCGACCTCTATTGCTAGTTGGTCTCGGTTGTCGAATTCCATATCTCGAAGGTCTTGCTTTAAGAACCAGAATAAGTGATAATCTGAAAGAACAAGGTCTGGAGAATAAGGTGGATGCGGTAGAACTTCCCAACCTAAATCCTGAATTTTCTCACGAGTCGCTCTTGCGATATGAGGACGAGCGTGATCATGCAAGAGGTAGACTTTTCCCTTTCAGGGCGTTTTACTCGCATGACGGGAAGTTCTAACGCATCCACCTTATTCTCCAGACCTTGCTCTTTTAGATTACCACTTATTCTGGTTCTTAAATCAACTTTTTCGAGATATGGAATTCGACAACCGAGACCAACTGGCAATAGAGGTCAGCCAATTTTCTTCGTCACAGCCCTCACTAGGAAGGTCAGTGAGCGTGCCCCAAAGATTCCGAACGAGACCTATATAGTTTTGTAGAGCATCGAGCGGGGATCACAGCAATATAGTTTATTCTTGCTGAGCGCTAATGGGTGGTCCGAAAATCGCAAAAAAAAACCACCGCTCTTGAGACACATTGGGAGCGGCCTCTCACCCCCTACTCTATGGGGCGAGATGCTCTCTCCGGTGTGGCTCGCTGGCTCAGTGGTATCGCCGTGAATTGTCGTTCAGAGGGTCGTGGGTTTGAATCCTGTCGGTGCGGTTTTGTTTTGAGTCAATCGCATTGATACCAAAACGTGCTCATTTGACGATTTTGCCATTGAGGTTGAAGAAAATCATGTTCGGAACAGCTGAAAATGCACAAATTTTGGTAAATGGCAACATTAATATGGGCAGCCAATATTCGTCGTTACTTACCTTAAACAGACGCAAATTCAGAAACTAATGTTAGATTCGTGATCAGCGCCCCAAATAACCCCGACGAACGAAGTTTGGACGAAATCGGTTACGTTGACCCAGGCACCTCACTCACTCATACCATAGCAAGGGCTCACCAGCCCATACACAACCGAACCCACCGTAAAATACCCTCATCTGTTGCAAATCACGAAACTAGTGTTAGATTCGCGCCTCAAATAGCCTCATTAGCAAAATTTGGGCCAAATGGGTGACCATGATGTTTCGAGCCTCATGTCAGGTGTTGGTAGGTTTGCTCAAGCTTCGGTCCTTGATGAATTACTGATATATTATCCCACCATTCAGACTCTAGCTATCAGAAAATCTTCAGCATCCACTATCTTCGTTCCAGAAATTGCTTGGGAGTCTCACCTGGACAGCTGATCACGAGTTTTACTTTTGCTTTTGGAATTCCGAGTGATGAGCGTTAGCTATGGTAAGGGTGGGTAAGTGAGGTGCCTTGGGCAAAATACCCGATTTCGTCCAAACTTCGTTTGTGGGAGTTATTTGAGGCACTGATCACGAATCTAACATTGGTTCCTGAATTTGCGTCTGTTTAAGGTAAGTAACGGCGGATATTGGCTACCCATATTAATGTTGCCATTTACCAAAATTTAGTCATTTTAAGCTGTTCCGAACATGATTTTCTTCAAGCTCAATGGCAAAATCGTCAAATGAACACGGTTTGGTATCAATGCGATTGCCGCAAAACAAAACCGCACCAACAGGATTCAAACCCACGACCCTCTGAACGACAACTCACTGCGATACCGCTGAGCCAGCGACACACACCGGAGGAGTGCGGTGTTTTTTTTTGCGATTTTCGGACCACCCATTGGCGCTCAGCAAAAATAAACTATATTGCTGTGATCCCCGCTCGATGCTCTACAAAACTATATAGGTCTCGTTCGAAATCTTCGGGGCACGCTCACTGACCTCCCTAGTCAGAGTTCTAGCGGAGAGGAATTGAGAAGTTGCCCTGAAGACGGGGAAGAGTCATAAATCTGAATAGTGATTATATCGTCGACTGAGATTTTGTTTGAATAAATTGCTGTCGATTTGAAGAATGTTGCAAAAGTGTCGCAAGACTTTTGCAACAACCGGCACTATTCAACTTAACGGACTCCAGCACTCGATTTTTTCAGTCAGAAATTTTTTCCTCAGAAATTCGCTGAATCCTTGCACAGGGGTGAAATTGAGGGCACCGATCACGAATCTGCTGTCCGTTTTCAAGTCGCTACTTGGGTGGTCCAGTCAGGATCACCGATTTTGCTGGAACTTTGCCTATGGGGGTTCTCTGGCGTCTTGAACACGATGGTTAAGTCCGTTTTCCAAATGACGGCAGAATAGGGTAGTTATAGGTGAGTGTCACCAGGTAAGGTCGGGTACCCACCTATAACTACCGCATTCGGCCGCCATTTCGAAAACGGATTTCACCATCGTGATCAGGACACCAGAGAACCCCCATAGACAAAGTCTCAGTGAAATCGGTGATCTTGGCTGGACCATCCAAGTGGTCGATATGGGTGGTCCGAGACGACAAGGTGAAACATGGACTTCACCATCGTGTTCAGGACCCCGAATAACTCCTATAGGGAAAGTTCGGCGAAATCGATGATCCTGATTGGACCACCCAAGTAGCGATTTGGGTGGGCCGGGACCACCCACGTAAAAACGGACGGCAGATTCGCGATCAGCGCCCTCAATTACCCCCGGGCAGAGTTTCAGCAAATTTCGAATTTCGAAAAAAAAATCGAGGACTGGTGTGGTAGTATTCTGTTGTTTTGTGCAGAGGAGACTCAGTAATAACGTCTTTATTGGGTGGACGTATCACATGAGACTGATGAGAACATAGTTGCGGCTCCGGACCTCCCTGTAGGAGGGCGGAGCGAGGTCGGCGTGCGGTCATCGTCGCTGGCGACGATACTGCGACCGGCCCGACGATGAAGAGCACGAAGACATCGTCGCTATCGACGATACTGCGGCCGGGCACTGACGAACTTGTCCATAGGTGGTTCAGTGGGGAATCTATGGTAGATAATTTAACAAATATAATAAATAGAATACTCTGCACGTTTGCGAAATAAGAGACAGTAAACCGACCAGTATTTCTTCATTTGCTCTGCAATTCCACGTCAAGTCGTACTACACAAAGATATCTCTTCTTAGCGTATCAAGATATCCGTTGTCATGATTGTAACGCTGCGGTAGTACTGGCTCAGTCATGGAATCACGATTTGGGCGATTAGCACTTTCGCCTTTGAATCGGACCCGCTTAGCCGCCACGACTGCTTTTACCTTCTTTTTCACAAGTTTGTGATAAGCACCAGGCACTGGTTTCTCCGACAGTCGCAGCGATTTTTTGCCGAAATTCCGCGGAAACGGGTAATTTTTCGCGTTCATTTCTGAAGAAAGATCATCTCGGTTTCGTATCCTACGTCTTTGTTTACGGTCTACGACGCTGCATCGAGATTGAAGGTTTTGCGATCTCTTCAAGGTTGGTTGTTGGCTTGGAATCGAGGCTATGAAAGGTTGCCGTTGCCTAGCTCCAGAAATGAGTTCGTTTGTAGGGATTTCTTTTGATTCCCATATAGCTGTCATTTCAAAGGAGACACCTTCAGGGCTCCTTTGTGGAAGTGATCCTTTACCGTATACGGTAGGCCCAAATACTGATTTGACGATTTGTAGGCCTGTGGGAGTCTTTACGACATCAATTGGACCAGTAATAAGTTCGTGGTAGTGGTCCAATCCCACGAGAATGAGCGGTTTTTGATATTCGCCGCGAGTTTTTGAGTTGGCCAGGCAAATGCTGTTTGCCTTCAGGTAGGCCACGTCAATTGGGCTGAGATTGACGGCTGGAAAACCACTAGTAATAGTAGGTTTGGTTTGCATTTCCAGACTGAGCTCTTCACCATAACCGGTGCTTATTTGGAGCTTTACTGTGTGGCTCTTGAAGGTTTCGATATGTCCACCAATACCTGACATGGTGCAAATTTCCGCGGTCTGCCTTGGCATGCCCAATTGGGCAGCCAGTGATTCTTCTATGACGGTTTTTTGTGCTCCCGAATCAAAGAAAAAGAGGACTTTCTCGTATTGTCCACTGTTGTGGTTCCAAACGCTGCCCTCAGCTGTCAATAATACTAGCTGCGAAGATTTGCTATCTTGTACTGGTTTCGAGCACATTTTCAAATTGCTGATATTCAATCCAGTTCGATTGGGGGAATTTATGTGTTCCCTTCGGGAGCGACCTGGTTTTGTGTTGCTTTGACCAGTTTTGTTTCTCTGATAAGAGTTTGGTGGTCGAGTGTTTGGCGGACCACTTTCTCTTTTGAAACAGAGGCTGATATGATGCTTTTGTCCACATTTGTGACAGTTAGGTTTTGAGCAGTTAGAGCTGGTATGTTTCGCAGAGCAGCATTTCCAGCATCTGCGCTCGTCTGTTAGTAGCTTTCTACGGAGTCTTTGATCGGTAACCGATCGACATGTCATCGAGCCGTGATTGCCCTTCTGGCAGAACAGACATAGGTCGTTGGTATACGACCGGTAAGAGGCATGCTGCTGTTCACCGAGTTGCCTTTCGGAGGTGATATATGTCTGGTCGCTAGAGCGCCCGCCAACGCCAGCAGGGTGCCAGGCGTGTGTGGCGCCAGAACGATGAGGTCGGTACTCTGTTGTTTGATTGTTTGTTGAGTGACCTAATCGCTTTTCCACATAGATTTTTGCGGCGATCTCTTTCTTTAGGTGGATTAGTAAGTCTCCCACCGTTTGATTGTGCTTTGATTGCGTTGCTATGAGCACGGGTTTCACAATATCGTGAGGAAATTTGGCGAGAATTGTTTCGCACCAAATTGGATCATGAGTGGCTCTCACGTCGTATCCAGCTGATACCATTCGGTTTACTAGGACTTGTATTTGCTCCAACGCTAGTGAGCAACTATCGGCAAAGCTGGCGGCCGATTTCATATTCATTAATTTTCGGACGATTTGCGATCTGTTTGCGGTGTAGTCGCTGTAGGAGTCTTTCAATGTCCTTATCATCCATTCATAGTTTTGTGGCAACGGTTGTATGCCTTGGATAATGGTTTTTGCTCGGCCAGTGAGGCTTTCTTTGAGCAAAAGTGTTTTTTCGATGACGGCTAGCTCTTGACTTTCGTGAACAAGCGTCTGAAAAATTGCCCAGAATTCTGGAAATTCCTCTGCGTTACCACTAAATTTGGGTAATAATGCTTGCGGAGGTTTTATTGATCGACATGTATTTCTAGCTGGTCGATATGTGGGCTCAACTTGGTTTGAGTCTTGTGGGCCCATCACTTCTTCGGTTTCTCCATTTTCTTCAGTGTTGTTCAGAGAGTTAGAAGATTCTTCGCCTTCCGGCTCAACCCGTTCCGCTCTCTGGGACCGTGCGGTCGCGTAGCCTAGCCTGATTACCATTTTGTCACGAATGGATTTTGCTTCATCAAGGCGGGCTGTCAGCATGAAGCGGAGGTCGCGGGATTCCGCTAAAATCGAGTGTATGTTTGATTCTTGCTCGATTTGCTCTATTTCGAGCAGTATGTCCTTTTTATCGGACTTTGTTTTGCAGTTTCTGTACTCGTCTCGCATTTCGGCGTACAGGTTTTGCAGATTGCTTCCGCTTTCTGCGAGTTGCTTCACGCTGCTCTGTAGCAGGGCTATAGTCGACCTGCATTTGTCGTAGGACTC
Organism: Nippostrongylus brasiliensis; assembly: GCA_030553155.1. Taxonomy (NCBI): domain Eukaryota; kingdom Metazoa; phylum Nematoda; class Chromadorea; order Rhabditida; family Heligmosomidae; genus Nippostrongylus; species Nippostrongylus brasiliensis. The sequence goes on along the minus strand of CP130735.1, from coordinate 36,479,950 downwards.
GTCGTCGATGACTGAGAAGTCCACCCTAACAGTGTATTCGTTGTACCTGTCGGTTAGGGCTTGGAGCGAAGATGCGCTCATTACAATGGGAGTTTTGTAAAAGTGGAGTGCCATTGTACTTAGTTGTTGATCTGAGCTTTGGTTGAAGTTCAGAGCGTGTTCCGTACTGTTGTACTGGAAATTATTTTGTTCCCAGCTGGTGGGTTAAGAGTACGGTTAAATGGGCAACCGTTTGATTGGTAGGCTATTAGCCTGCCTAATTAGCTCGATTGAGCGATGGCGGCGGTGTAAGGAGCTGGTCCTTAACACCTGTGCTCGGTTGAGCAAAGATAGTTAGTGTAAGGAGCTAGTCCTTAACACTGGTGCTCGGTTGAGCGAAGATAGTTAGTGTGAGGAGCTGGTCCTTAACACTGGTGCTCGGTTGAGCGTAGATGGTAGTGTGAGGAACTGGTCCTTAGCACTTGTGCTCGGTTGAGCGTAGACAGTGTCAAGAAACTGGTCTTGAGCACTGGGATATTTCGGCTTATTTTAGCCGATGCACCAAAATATGTGGTAGTATTCTGTTGTTTTGTGCAGAGGAGACTCAGTAATAACGTCTTTATTGGGTGGACGTATCACATGAGACTGATGAGAACATAGTTGCGGCTCCGGACCTCCCTGTAGGAGGGCGGAGCGAGGTCGGCGTGCGGTCATCGTCGCTGGCGACGATACTGCGACCGGCCCGACGATGAAGAGCACGAAGACATCGTCGCTATCGACGATAACTGGAGTCCGCTAAGTTGAATAGAGCACAACAACCTATTAGTTGTTGCGAAAGTAGCGAGTATACCCGCTTGATTTATCCACCCAACATTTCAGACGCGAGACGGGGGACGACCGGTGGGCGACGTGGCGGGGCGTGGTGGTGGGGGTTCGTCGGCCACGTCGGGCGGCCGACGCACTCGTCCCGGCCACGAGGCGCCCACGATGTTCGTCGTCGGCTTCTACGTGCTCAGCGTCGCTTGCGCTGCGCTCTACTACTACACCCGTACCGCCGTCGACAGCCATGACGACGTCAACTTCAAGCGCTTCCAGGCCACCTACCTCGTCGTCTACCTCATGGCCGTCGGTGAGTGATTCATCTGCATACGGCCGCCGCCTCCGGCCGGTTACTTTGCGTTTATTTAGCCGCTGATTTCTTGGAACTCTGCGCGTGGTCGATCTTTATGTTTATTCAGCTTGCATAGCTACTGGTTCGTCTTCTTGAAAGCCTCATCACGGACCGCCAAACGATCAGAACAGTAGTGCAAAAGGGTACTAGACGAAATCGTACCCTGACGAGAATACTAGTCAGAGTATGACTTTGTCTGGTTTCCTCTTGACTACTGTCCTGATCGCTTTGAGATCGATGGTTAGGTGCGGTCGTTTGCCTTTTCCCTACATTCTCGTCTTCGTTAGTTCACAAATTCCATTAGGATTGAGTTGATTTTGCATAAAGCCTAGGTTTATGCAAAATCAACTCAATCTCAACTCATTTTTTTTCGTTCCACTTTCTGAAGAATGCGAACCCACCGCAACGTAAGTCGAATAATATTTAATACCTACCTCTAGCAGGGTTTCAAGAAATTGGCAGTTAAATGCTCGGTGCACCGAGGTTTATTTAGAGTCGTATTTGGTGACCTTTCTGGGTTTGTTACCAACATTCTGAATGTAGAAAGGCGGTTACCTTGGCCATGTAGTTTGTAAGAGGACGTGTCCTCAGTTTAGGTTTAGTTCCAAGCGGCCACAGGAGAGCAGCTAAATAAGTGATGAACACTCAGACTCCAACCACCAACTATAAAAAGCATCTGATTAACATTGATAACATCATTCCTCCTACATTTTCTTCCCATCCAAGTCGTAACCCTTGGTATGATTGATTAGTTCTCAATAGCTCACACACAAAGGTGCTACGGATTTAGAGTAGACTCTCCTGAGGTCTGATCGAATCAAATGGGATTTGTGCTGCTGTAAAATACATTAAAAGTGCTTAACGATGGTGATTCGGGCAGAATTCTTGCGAATAATCCGGGATTGCAAGTATCGCTCCATATGTTTTTCCGTAGGTTTGCTACTGAACAGCTGATTAGGCTGGTAGGTGCTACATGCGATCCGAATCTCCAAGCGGGAATGTTTTTGATAGCTTCCAAAACCTGTTTGGCGCTTTTCCCTTTTATTTACTTCCTGCTTTCCGATGATCAGCAATAGTTCTCAAAAATGCGATTCATAGCTACATATAATGCCGATATTTCGGCAGTAACTTTGCAACTGTAACCAATCAAACAATAAAAACGCTGTCTAACTAAAACCAGTTGTGCTTGAAGATCTTCCATTGCATCTCTCCGTACTCTAATGTTAAATTAGGAAAGTTGGATGATTTTTCTTGTATTTCATCGGAATTTTCTCACTCTTGGGTGTTATCAGGTAGAAATTAGGGCGTGTGTAGTTATTCGAATTTCCGCTTCAGCGACAGCTGTTATCGTTAGTTTTTATCAGAAACGTTGTCCAGTGTAGTGACAATGTTCTTTGCTTTCCCATTTTCACAATAACATTGCCGTGTCAAACACTGAACGTAATAATACTCGGCATTCAATCTACTCTGTGATTGGTATGCGCCCTGATACGAATAAATCGCGAACGCCTGTTTGCGGGGTGTTTTTGAGGTCGGAGGTGTTTGCTGCACATCATTCCACTCCGTGCAAAACCCTGGAAACATCGAAATTTCAATTTTCTCCAGTACCCGAATGAAGACGGAAGGAATCCTTTGAGAAACATCGAGAAACTAATATAAATACTTTGGTGAAATGTATGCTGCATGCTACTCATCAAGTTAGTTCCTGCAGATTGAAGGACCAACGTCTTAACTCCCATTGGAAGTGTTTGACTTCGAAAGTTGACTGTTTTTCAGTCAATCGTATTCGTTGTACAGCTGTCATCCCGTTCCAGCGAGGCTGATATGAAAGGGAACATATAAATCGTCCAGATTAGGGATGAATTGCTGAATAGGAGTAGGTGGGGAAGTTAGAAAGTATGGCTGTGGAGATTTCAGTGACAAGGAAAACCTCCTCTGGAGTATTCAAGTGTTTCTTTGCCGGCAGTCCTTTGAAGTTTCTTTCCTTCCATTATCAATGTGATCTAAACAGCATCAACCTGAACAGAGGCTGAACCAAGCAAGTCATTGTATAGACCGAGCTCTTATTTACCATGATTTTGAGTGGGAGACGGATGCATGATGCGTTCTCATTGGATTTACCAACACCAAGCTCTTTGTTCTTGCTGTGCCCAAGGACTACCAAGACATAATTATTACGCCTTATTTAACGATGGATGGGCGTGGTGCAGTGGTAAGAGACGCTACTGACCCCGGCATGGTCGAACGATCGATCCTCGCGTGGGCTAACCATGCCTTCCATCCCTCCGCGGTCGAGTGAATTGGTACCGCACTTTTCTGGGAAGGTAAAGCTACTGACTTGGTATAGCGGCTGGCCCGCACAAGTCGTCGTGAAGGACAAACACGCATTCACTGCGATTCTGAATGGAATACCATCATCAATTTATTTAATATTATGAGTACGAGAGCGCGCGTGGTTCAGTTAGAAGCGCTGCTAATAGCTGCAAGATAGGGCGCTCGATCCCCCCTCCGGCTAACCAAACCATCCATTCTTTTATGAATTTGGACCAGACTTGTCTGAATAGGTAGAAACACCGGCTCGGTGTAGCGACTGGCCCCGCAAGTGATTGTAGAGACCGAATTGGCATTCACCATGCCTCTAAGATTCTGAAATGAATACGAATGCAGCAGCGCATCTTTAGGGGACTGATCGACGCCAGCACCCTTTTGCCTATTCAAGGATGGATAGAATCTTTGGTTTGTTCATCGATATTTTGAGTGTGGACGATCAAATGGTTTATAATTTTTATAATACAAGGTTATATAATACGTCATATTATACTATTATAAATCTTTTCTGTTATAGTGCCACATGGCTCGAAAACGTGCTAATATCCACAGTCGGTAGAGACCGCCTCATCACGGGTGCTTTTGTGTCAATTCAGCGCAGCTGTGCACTTTATTGACAGTACGCTCTCGATGAACTGTGGATTGTACGGCCGGAGTGGCTTTGGTGAGGCATCATCCAGAGCTGCTAGGCGAATTCTGTCTGCATCAGCTGGCCTTGTTGAGAGCAAAGTACATTGATGCTGAGACCTCTTTGCTGCTCCTTCCTGGGAAGCCCAACTTTATCATAACCATGCAGATCGGTGTAAACTTCAAATGAAAATGCTATAAATCAGAAATCAGTCAGAAAAGCACTAGTGTACTGTTTCTGAAAAAAACTCTATGAAGATGAAAGGTAAAAGTAGAGTGGTGCACGTTGATTAGACTCATGAGGAAGTGCCTTGAGTAGTACATAGTTTCACCACCAGATAGCCACGCGGGTGTTGAACCGCCAATTTCCGGCACGAGTTCAAACATGGGTCATTAAACCTTCATTTTGCAAGAAAAATGAAGCGCAAAACACAACAGGGGCTTTCGGCTATCTCGTTTCATATCCTACTTCTATTTATACTGAAAGATCCGATTCATTGATAACTAAAAATGTCAACAGAAATCGCTATGAAGCTACATTTTCTTCAAAGGCATGTCTACAATTTCGAAGACAGATGGCTACAAGAAATAGAGAATCTTCTCTATACCCCGCTCTCGTCGTTCATTCAGAATCGTGTAGACGATGTATATTTCGCCTACACAATGACTTTTGGAGCTTGACGCTTAGTCTAAGCACTGGCCTTGCCATTCTAGACAAGGGGAGGTATACTTTTTTAGCGGAATAACTACTTGAAAGGGATCGAAAATGTAGGATTGCAGGTTGAGTACTACTAAGGAGCTGTCGTCGGAAGACGATGTTCCCATGATACGATGTCTACCCCCATTTTAGGAAGGGAAATCTCTTGCCTCCCAAAGCGGAGATGAAAGTAGAAGCTGGCAATGAAAGAAGCGGTTGAAGGAAAAGCACACATCGCTCGCTTCTGTCCGCTCTGAGCGGCTAAATATTTCTCTCTATTGCTGCTATCCTTTTATTTTCTTTACATATTTCTACGCCCGGGATAGATCCGATGAGATCACCAGAGGTAACTTGTGCATTTCACACAATTTTGTTACAATAATTCATGAGAACAGCAAAAACAGACAAATGTACTGTTACTACATATCTAGTTTGAAATAGTCTTTGGTAGAATAATCTCCTACGATTCTGGCTTTCCATGCTCCGACGAAGTCATATTTTCCGAAAGGTCGACCAAAAAACCAGAATAAAACCAGTAGCCAGAATAAAACTGTAATATCTTGGTTAACTCGAGCAATTCGAACTGACAATTTCTCGTTCAGTATAGAAGTTGTAAGAAGTGTTCCCCAAAAGTTCTTCTCCTAATCCCTTTCGTTTCGGTCAGAAATGGGTTGACGACAACGTTCGCGAGTGTACTTCTGAGTCACCTAAACGGAATTATAAACAGTTCCTATAGAAATTCTGTTGGTTAATATGTTTTTTGGGGGGAACTAATTTTGTTTTTTCAACCTGTGATTCATGCAGGACTTGTTTGGTGAATTGTTTCATAGGGACACCTTTTTACGCACTAAACGACCATGTTACGCAGATTCAGCGATAGGCTTGCGCGCAAGAAGATTGCTATCGGCTCCAGTTCGCTATGAGTTCGACCTATATCTCGGGATCTGTCTACTCACATCGACCTAAAGAAATGTCGACTAGAGAAGGGTCATTTCCTTGTGAGGCAAGAAAAGTGGCGTCACATGTGCGATAAGCTGGAAAAGAAGAACAAATATAAAAATGTGTGGGAAATTCGAAATAAAGGCGCTGGAATTTTCCATGCACTCCAAGGAGATGATTCGACAAATAAATTATAAGAAGCTTATTGCGCCATGTGGCAGTCTTTGTGGTTGCTGTCCAACAAAAATTAGTCTTGAGGTCTGCAGTAGAATGCTTGTATCAACTGAACATTCGGAATATTTGTCAGGTGAACCAGTAGGGTCCCTAGATTATTAATAGTATAGAATATGTTAACTCGGCTTGCCGGAAGCTTTGGTCAAAGAATAAATAATTTCAACACATTTTTTGAACGTTATTGAGTCAATATTTTGTTGTGACTAAGCTAAAGGTAAAAGGTAAAGGTACCGGCGTTGATCTGTCCCCTGATGACGCGCCGCTGCATTCGTGTTCCATTTAGAATCGTAGAGGCATGGTGAATGCGTATTTTTTACAAAGACTTACGTAGACTAGATGCTATTCCAAGTCACCGTCTTTACCTTACCAGACAGGTCTGGTACCAATTTACTCGGTCCTTGAGGGAGGGAAGGCTTGGTTAGCCGAGCGGGGATCGATCGATCGACCGTGCGGGTGTCAGTAGCGCCTCTTACCACTGTACCCCGTGCTTTAGAACTTTAACGCATACTTTCTTATCTTGAAATGATCTGCTATGTGGCTCAGTTTGTGGCGGTTTCATTGAAGATGTTTCAACCAGATTTTTTATTTCAAGTTGATTTGATTGTCATATTAACTACTCGAGTTTTTATATTTTGTTGGTCTTTAGTTTTTCCGTGGTAGTTTGTCCTACTAGTCACCAAAATTTTGAGTGCGTCAAAGTTTGCAGTTATTTAAATATTAGGTTGGTAAGAAAGTTCCCGCCGTTTTTTTCAAACGACTGCTGTAAGTTTATTTCGAAAGCTTCTGCACAGTTTGACACAGCATTCGAAAGAGAATTGTTTGTTCTTCCGAGCTCTGTACTTGTCATTTGTGATAACTCTGGATATCATTGTTTTTTTTGGCTAACAAAGTGAAAAGCGAAAAGGTGAAAAGATAACCTCATCGACAGCAATTTTTTTCCTGCTCAGTTTCAAAGGCATAAATAAAACTTGATACACCCTCCGATAGACAATGGTTTTCTTTATTAGACCGATTATCATTTGTTCTTATTTGTCTCGAAAATTACAAAATTTTAAACCACTGAAGTTCCACCTTCGGAAGGAAAGAATAATTTTCCGATGGCGCTCCTGGTTTTCTTGTGAACGCACAAGTTGACTTCTGTAGAGTTTTCTATACAGAATTTTTGCTCTATCAGAGGACATGTTTATTTTTAAACATCGCTCGATTTTTAAAGATTTTCACGAGAAGGGCGTCTTGAAGTCTCTCGGCAGAGCAAACCTCCAGTTTCAATCTTTTCACCAAAGTTTATGCGGTATTCGAAAGAGCAGGATACGCTCTACAAGATGGTTTATAGAGCGTTTCAAACATTCCTGGTTTTCATTGCTTTTTAGGCCGTCAAAGTGGACCTAAATCCGTACTCCAGGATGATTCGACGTCGTGCCGCACGAGCCCTATGCGCCGCGCCTACGATTTAGGTCCCCTTTGACGGCCTAAAAAATAATGAAAACCAGGAATGTTTGAAACGCTTTTTGAACCACCTTGTAGAGAGTACCGCCCTCTTTCGATTGGTGTATGAGATTTGGTGAAAAGATCGAAATTGGAGGTTTGCTCTGCCGAGAAACTTCAAAACGCCCTTCTCATGAAAATTTTTTTAAAATCGAGCGTTGTTCAAAAATAAACATATCTTCTGATAGAGCGAAAAATTCTGTATAGAAAACTCTACAGAAGTCAACTTGTGCGAAGAAAACCAGGAGCACCATCGGAAAATTATTCCGGCCCTCGGAAGGTCGGAATTCAGTGGTTTGAAACTTTGTACAAGTAAAAACAAATGATGTACGATCTAATAGAGAAAATCGTTGTCTGTCGAACGGTTTATCAACTTTTTTTTATGCCTTTGAAACTGAGCAGAAAATGTCGCTGTCGATGAGGTTATTTTTTCACTTTTTCGCTTTTCACTTTACTAGCCAAAAAAACAATGATATTCAGAGTTATCACAAATTAAAAGTACACATCTCAAAAGAGCGAATAATTCTCTTTCGAATGCTGTGTCAATCTCTGCAGAAGCTTTCGAACTAAACTTACGGCAGTCTTTTGAAACAAAACGGCGTGAACTTTCTTACCAACCTAATAGATGAATAATTTCCACTTTTCGAAGGAAGTTGGGTTTTCAGAGAGTGGTTCGCGCTCTTCTTCATTCAGCTATTTTCAGCGGGAGACTGGCTGCAGGGACCACATGTGTATGCTCTTTACCAATCCTATGGAATGTCGAAACACCAGATCGAGCTGCTGTTCATCGCCGGCTTCGGATCGAGTCTTCTGTTCGGCACTGTGATCGGATCGTTCGCCGACAAATTGTAAGTATTTTCAGATAATGTTGTTCAACTGAGGCAGACTGTTACCTTCGAAACTCTGCACTCCGGCACGCCTTGTTGGGCTATGCCACCCCCCCCCCTGGTGAAGCCCCAGGGCAACAAGGCTGTACCTGTAGTCTCAAAAACCAGACTCATGGAAAAGCAAGGCACGGACTACAGCAGTGGCAATCGTTTTGAGATTCTTGAACTCACCATCTGAAAATGAATAAAGCGATCTTTTTAATTTTTCGAAAAGTTTGCTAATAGAAATTCCGGCGTCAAAATCCGTCGAGCGTAGCCTCTTGGGTCAGAAACTATGGTTGGTGTTGTAACCTGAGATCCAAATGCGACTATCATACATCAATACGTTAATTTGGACCGAATGAGTATAAAATTAGGGTTGAATTTGGAAATCCGAATTGACAAGAAAGAGAGGGGAATGGGTGGCTGGAGCTTTTTTCGGGAACCATTTCTTTTGACTTTTCATGGAAAATTTGGGAAGGAAGAAAAAAGAAAGAGAGGAAACAAGTGTGTTGGAAAACGCTATGTGAATAAGTAGTTGCTGCTCGAGAAGAATCCAGTGTAAGCCTCGTTAGTTCGATAGAATGTTTTTCGCTTTCTGATCACAACGGTGCATTGATATTATCTTGCGGTTCGAAATAGCCTTTGGTGGGATAATCTCATACGTTTCTGGCTTTCCAGGCTTCGAGGAAGGCCAGTAAGTCGAAACGTCAGCCCAGTAAATCTGTTTCATCTTGGTCGGTTCGAACAATTCGAACTAAAACCGTAGTATGGCAAATAGTTCAAGCGCACCAATTTTCCGCAGTCGATCAACTTTTGACAAAAAGGCAAATATTCGAAAACACATTGCCATGAACATGCTACTCCTGCCCTAAAGGCATGGTTCCAGCAGATTGCCGTCATTCATTTTATGTTCTAAATGATTTTGTTTGGAACTATCTATCCTCCTCTGAGCATTCAGTTGAAGATAGAAATCATCGATCTTATCCTGATCCACTAAACGAGTGCCCTGTATCTCTGCATTTTCAGTGGTCGTCGAAATAACTGCATCATTTATGGAATACTCTACGGATGCTCCTGTATAACGAAGCATTTTGCCAGCATGGAAATCCTCATGATTGGGCGATTCTTAGGGGGAATCGCTACGAGTATTCTGTATTCAGCGTTTGAAAGCTGGGTGGTCTACGAGCATAATAAGGTGAGACCGAACTGTGCTCCATCAGTGTCACCATTTGCGTTTCGACATTGAAGACTTTATTATATTTTTTATACAGCGATTTGAAGTATTGTGCGAGCATATGCTCTGAAATAGATACCATTAAATGTTTTATTCGAGACTTGGCTCCAAAATGTCACCAAAAGTCGGAAATTTAGAACCTATTACTTACTTAGATACTTAGATGGCCCGGCTTCACTGAACGTGCGGGCCCCAACACAAGTTCCATTCGCTTCGTTGTCTCGCGATCGTCATCCAGCTTGTTGGTCGGAGGCGACTGTGACGACAGCGAGAATTAGCCGTTCTGGAATTAACCATATTCTTAACGTGTTCAGCGAACACATCAGACCATCCGGCAGGTAGTTTTCCACGACGCCGCGTGTAATCCCGCGGCAGCCATTCCACCGTTCTCCTTGTCCAGCGGCCGTCGTCTCTCATTATGTGACCTCATTTAGTGACCGACTCATCGATCTTTGGCTTTTGACGTGTACAGGGTGCGGCAAAAGTTCTTGGACACAGATTCTTGACCGTCTAGACGGCAGATCTCAGGCAAATGAGATGAAATTTATAACATTCATTGCCTTTGACCACACACATATAAAAAAGCATCTAAGTTCCAAAATGACCTCCTTTCGCTCGAATACAGGCCATAAGTCTCTTGAGGAACGCGTCTACGGCGGCACGCACGTTCACCGACGCGTCCGGAAAGTCGACAGCCACAAGTCCTGGAAGACGTTTTGAAGAAAGAAATGCTTTGATGGGCTTTTTAGCACTCCGAAAACACCACTCGGATCTATCAGCAGGGCGCTGCACCTGCCCATAGTGCCGAAGTCGTACAGAAGTGGTGCGCCGACAACTTTCCCGATTTCATCTCAGCAAAAAAGTGGCCACCGAATAGCCCGGACCTTAATCCGATGGATTATTCAATCTGGTCCATGTTGAAGAGCAAAGCCTGCGCAACATCCCACGCGAGTGTTGATTCTCTTAAAGAATGCTGAAGAAAGCCTGGGAGGAAATTGATGGAGATGTCCAGCGTGCCGCCGTAGACGCGTTCCCCAAGAGACTTGGGGTCTGTATTCGTGCGAAAGGTCATTTCGAAACTCAGATGCTTTGTTATATGTGTTTGGTCAAAGGCAATAAATGCTATTTCATCTCATTTGCCTGAGATCTTCCGTTTAGACGGTCAAGAATCTGTGTCCAAGAACTTTTGCCGCACACTGTATTTCGAAGGATCTCGAACACGGGACATTTGCCCTAGATCGGAGCTGCGAAGCCCGGCACGGTGTTGGAATAGCTGAGTGAACTTCAGAAGACACACGCTCTGTGTATGACATGCAAGAACTTCGCCTTGGCTGACGTATCAGGCAACGTCTCAGCCGCGTAGCACAGAGTAGGAGGAACGAGCCGAACGAATAAGGGCGGAGGTCAGAATCCTGGAGTTGATCGATGGCCTCTTTGAGAGACCCGTAGGCTGATCAGCTCTGGCACTCCTTCTTCTGATTCCTTCATGTCGTCATCCGTGTTCACGCGGCAGCCCAGGTAAAGAGAAAGCTTCATTTTGGCGTGGGAAGATCCCTCGAGTTCGATGTGCACACCGTCGCACCTGAAGTCTCTCATGAATTGCGACTTCCTTCGAATATTAAGTAGTTAAGTTTTTTCTTCCAGCTTCGCCCAGCTCTGGGAGCATCGTCTCCGCTTCAGTTGTACTTTTCTATATGACGATATCGTCCCCACAATGGGGGTTCGTGAGGATTTATCTGTCCACACGTAGGCCAATTTCGTCCCATTCGAGCGACTTAATGTCATCAACTGTTACCCACCACATGCAGCAGCTGATGATTCAGAGCTTGATGCGTTGTAAAGGTAAAGGTAAAGGTGCCGGTACGATCAGTCCGCTGAGAACGCGCCGCCGCATTCGTGTTCCATTCAAGTCGCAAAGGCATAGTGAATGCGTATTTGGCCTGTACAATGACCTGCAGAGGCCAGCCGCTATACCAGGTCAGTGTCTTTACCTTCCCAGACAAGTCTGATACCAATTTACCCGAACTCGGAGGGATGGAAGGCTTGGTTAGCCCGAGCCGGGATCGATCGCTCGACCGTGCGGGTGTCAGAAGCGCCTCTTACCGCTGTACCACGCAGGCCCAATAAGATGCGTTGTACGGATGCGTTGTCTAAAAGAAGTAATCGGGAAAGTGAAGTCCTTCTACAAGTTTGTCGTCGGTGACTTCGACGGATCGGAAAAGGCAATAGCGAAGATCACAGGATCGGAAGATTTGGGATAGGCGATCCAAAACCTATTATAACAACAAATCATGCTTCATCAGAATATCACTCTGGACTGCAACTTAGCGGTGGTTGATATATTTCCATTTGAAATTGCCTTTAAAATCCATTGTGAAACGTTTCGAAAAAAGCCAAATTTCGCTAGATGACTACGGATCGGTGTATTTTTGAGTGAATTTATCTTTGAACTAGCAGTTCGATCGACGGCGAGATTTCTCTTGATTTGAGCGATTTGTACTCAAAAATGAGGTGACGCTTTTGACCGCTAATGTTATCCATATCTTTTTCCTTTTCGTTCGCTTAGAGATTTTACTCTCGAACAGAGAACAAGTCTTCCCTAATTCAGAGAGGTTTTCCCGAAAACCTGTTGGGAACGGTGTTCTCTCATGCTGCCCTCGGAAACTCGCTGATTGCAATTGTCTCTGGTGTGCTCGCTCAGAAAGCAGCCGACGCCTTTGGCTACGTGTGCGTTCTAAATATTTTTCCATTGATATTTCTTTCCACGAGAACAACTTCCTAATTGATTCGGTCGTAGGGCTCCGTTTGATGTGTCACTGATGGTGCTGCTGGTGATGTGCGTGTTTATTTTCCAAACATGGCCCGAGAACTATGGTGACGAGAAGGCCCCGATACGGGAGACTTTCACCAAGGCGATTGAGACCATCAAGACAGGTGGCCGTTTCTAGCACCTTGACGGCTCGAAATTCGAGTAACCTGGACGATTTTCAGATGTGAATGTGCTCTGCTTGGGATTGGTTCAGTCTCTATTCGAGGGCTCCATGTACACGTTCGTTTTGGAGTGGACTCCTGCGCTGTCTCAGGTAACCAGTTTTGCCGACTGGATATCAGAAAGCACCTGCGATATGAAAACTAGATCAAGAAAACGTTTTGACCACCTAATTTTCACCTATTTGTGTTGCTGAAGCAAAATGAGGGTACTATTGTACTTTTGGGGTATCACTTTTTTTCGTTTAAAATAGGCTTAGTAGGGGTAATTGGCCATGAGAAGAACGATTCTGATACTCGCTAAGTGCGGAAATTTATTTATTTATTTATTTATTTATTTATTATATACGTCCAAAGACGCGCACAAACTTGAAGAACAAAGCAGATAGAAACTAAAGCTCAAACTCAACACGAAAACAAACACAGATGCTAATACAAACAATCAATAAGGCAATGCAACTCAACTAATGAAAAGAAAAGAAAAATTCATCAACCAGTCTCAAAAAGTTATCCAGTGGGAAAAGGGGATCAACGCTCTAAACTCGTCTTACAGTGCTGCTCACAAAAATCAACCACACTCAGGATCCAGAGACTTTAGCGTAAGGTGGATAGTTAGTTTGCGCATGAAAACCGAAAGCCAACAAAAATGTAAGATTAATAGTGAATAAATAGACCGATAAACTTAAAACCGATGGTAAAAAAAAAGAAGAAATGCTAGTCATGTTTCAACCAAACACCCCCTGCGGTAGGTATATGGCGAGGGCCAACGAAGCCTGATGTCCCAAAGATGTAGTCCTATAACCCGAGCTGGATTTCTTATATGGAAAAAATATTCAAAAGCGGACCAAGAGAATGATAGACATGAGGCCTGTGGCCCTCGAAACGCCCCATATACACAACCTTGCCTTAAACAGAAATCTCCGCTCAACACAGCTAACACCAGCTCCAAATACATTCAATAGCCAGGTGTGAGCCGCAAGTAAGGGGAAAAGAAAAACATACTAGCCTTCAGCGAAATCTAAAAATATACAGGTAACAAAAAACGTAATGAATATTAAATAATTACTTCATTTATATGTGTTTTATAGCTACAGTTATCCTCATGAATCTACCTAATCACTGTGGACCATGGAAGCGTGTGGTAGTTAGTAGAGAAAAGATAGAGACCAAGTCCGGGCGCCCTCTTTCCACAGGAAACCAACAGCGCAATTTTGCCATAACGAAGAAGACTTCGCAGTTAGAGCAGAAACCAAAATACGGATCAAGCGTGAAACCACGCGTGAATAACATCGCTGCAGAATAAGCAACCAAATGATTAAGGTTAGATTAAGTCGACAGAACACCCATCACAAAATCTCTAGGTGAATGAATGGTTGTGAATAGATGTAGAACAAGAGGACCAAGTACCAAGTGAACCACACAATGTAGTCGAGTCGGTACCTAGAAATGGATGACTTAGAAACAGTTAAGCTCAATATTTAAGTCGCAAAGGCGAGTTTCACCAACCTGCGTCTGAAAGTGGAGCTCGTTCGAGCTTCGAAAATGTCCATCGGTAAGAGACGGAACCACCTAGAGACCCGGCAGAATACAATATTGAACAGTTTATCTCTAGCATAGCGTCGGATCTTACCACAACAAATGCCAAAGTAGTTCTGCCTAGGACTAATCGGTCGAAACCTCCAATACTTGCTAGCCGAAAGGTTCAACTCCTTCCTAATCACTCGAAAACAAAAGACCAAATCCGAAATAATTCTACGAACCTGTAAGGGAAGAAGCCTAAATATCTTGAGGCGACTTTCATAGCTAGGAAGACTCTCACGATCTTTGGGATTGGTGCAGCGATACCACAGTAATCTAGTGAACAACTTCTGGACCTTCTCTATTTTGCGAACCCACTTCTTCGTACTGGGGCTCCACAGTTGCGAGCAATACTCTACATGCGGCAAAACAAATGATCTGTATAATCGAAGCAGGAGTACTGAATCCGAGCATTTAATATTACGAAGCACCAAAAACATTGCTGAATAAGCTTTTCGTGCGATGGAGTCTATATGCGATTTGAACTCAAGTGTAGGTTTGAAGAAAACACCTAAGTCCTTTACAGTGCTACAGTTCAATATAGGAGCGCCACATATCTCATATACAGGACTAGAGAGGCTACCTAAATGCATCATTTGACATTTTTTCAGATTTACGGGAATCTTCCACTCTGCCGCCCAAGTAACTAGATTTTCAATGGCTTTTTTTAGCTCTCCTCTCACCTCTGAGCAGTTACTGGCTGAGTAAGATCCGTAAATCTTTATGTCGTCTGCATAAGCTTGCACTTTGACTAAAGGTGACTCGTTTAGCAGTTCCAAAAGTTCACTGGTATACAGAATAAAGAGCAAGGGCGACAAGACTCCTCCCTGAGGGACGCCACTGGTACTACGATAACAACGAGAGTAGGATCTGCCAACCTTTACTACAAAATTGCGGTCCTGCAAATAGGATGCCAACCACCTCAATAGATTTCCGTCAATTCCTATAGACTGTAGCTTACTAATAAGTTTCTCGTGACACACCTTGTCGAATGCTTTCGAAAAATCAAAATAGATGATGTCCAAGGACTCCCCTACATTGATAGCTTTGCAACCATCGAAGTAGAGATCAATCAGATTAGTCAACGTGGAGGCACCAGGCAAGAACCCATGCTGTTCAACCGCAATGATTGATCTTTCCTTAAGGAATGACAACATCTTCTCTCTAATTATCTTTTCCATAACTTTTGATGGTGTCGAGGTGAGACTAATAGGTCTCAAGTTAGCTACACTACAATTCCCAGCAGACTTTGGCAGAGCCGTAACAATGGTCTGCTTCCATAGGGACGGAACATCACCATAGAAGAAAGATAGATTAAAGATGTGTGATAGTGGTACCGAGAGTGCAGAACGACATCTCCTAAAGATTATCTGGGGAAGGCCATCGTAAGGCTCAGAACAAGCTGGTTTAAGTTTACCTAAGACTTTATAAACGTCGACAGGGTGAAAGTAAACGTTTGAATAGTTGAATGTGGAGAACTCACTGTCCTCGACAGCAGCTATATGGTTGTAGCCCAACGTAGAGTCCTGATCTCTAGAAAAAACACTAGCAAAATAGTCTCCGATGCAAGTTGCTTTATCTGCATCGGATAAAACAGGATTAGAATCCAAATCCAGCAGTACTGGAACCGAACCATTCATCTTCAATCTATTTCGAACGTACTGATACAACCGTCTAGCTGATCTGCTGCGGGAAAGACGACGCTCATAATTATCTAGGAACTTTATCAAATGGAAGTTTATGTCTGCACAAATTTTTTTGTAAAGCGCGGTGTTGGAAGAATTGCGTGATTTACAAAATAATCGCTCTTTCTGATCAAAAAGATTCCGTATGTGATTGGGAAGTTTGATTCGAAAAGTTCGCGGAGCTTTGAAAGAAACAAATTTTGCGAGGGCGGCGTAAAGTGCTTGGCAAAACCGCTGGTAGAGCTTTGAGACTGAGGTATATTGATAAAACACAGCCCACCAATCAATAGACATCAGATGGCTATTTAGCGATTTAAAATCAATGGTAGCAAAATCGGGTACCGGTAGGCTAACGGAACAAATGGGTCGATGAAGAATATGAAATTCTACAATTGCGTGATCGGATGATGCTAATGGTGCTCCCACGACAACATTGGATATGTTATTCGACGAGGATAAGATTATGTCAAGAACATTATTTCCATGCGTCGGCTCTCCCACAAACTGACGGAAGCCAGCACCTTCGAAAAAATCGAGAAATTTCGAAGAATTGACGTTGAGCGCTTGTCGTATAGTCCAGTTAACCTGAAGGTTGAAATCGCCCATTATGACAGTTTCTCTATGACACGACGATAAATCCCGAAGAAGTTCAATCAATGAATCGTCATTTTGGGGAGAGGAGTTTGGAGGCCGATATACTACCTCTAGGCGCATAAACGACTCGTACGGGGGAAGGATGCAATCGATCCCAACTAAATCAGCAGCGCCTGAATAATCAATCTTTAGTCTTCTCACACAGAGATCAGATTTGGTTAGACAACATACCCCTCCTCCTCTACCTCTAATCCTATCACTTCTAAAGACGCTGAACGGAAAATCGCTTACTAGCTCGGAGTCTAATATTCTATCCGACAACCAAGTTTCAGTAATCGCTAGAACGCTAGGGTTTGCTTGGCTGAACAATAAATGGAGGTGCTCTATTTTATTAGTAATGCTACGTGAATTCAACAGCAAACATTTTAAGTCACTCCTACCGTGCCTAGTTAACGGTTTCCCATGTTTGTGGGAGAAAGTTCCGACACATGTCTTAATTTGCCCTTATAGACAATCCACTCTTTTTTTTACCTTACCTCTGTTGCGCTGGCGAGCTTCTTCCCGTAGCTCAAATTCCCGCTGTCGTTCCTCGATTGACATGCTTTTGCGTATAAAAACATGAGAGAACGGAGAATCGCGCAGATGGCGCGCATTAGCAAGGGCTAAACTCCAGTGACTTCTTGTCGGTAAAAGAACTTTTACCAGTCGCGGCCTTTGAGGGTTTCTCTTGCCCATTCGATAGCAAGTGATCGGGCACTCAATGTCAAGAACGTCCATTACTCCACGAATCTTCTTCTGAAGGTCATCCTGACGTTCAGATGCTGGCATACCTTCCGGAGCTTCTTGAAGTCCGCTAATCACAATAGCATGATCATGTTTGTCCTTCTCAATGGCTCCTTTGACCTCAAAAGGGATTCTTGTCTTGAGAGCCAAGAGCAGCTCATTTACTAGGGGATCGCTGTTGATCTCCAGAGCCTTCTCCAGAAGTTGGGACATCGACATCTTATTGGTGTCGTGACTCTCCTCCCTCACCTCAGGGTTAGTATTGGAACTAACAGGAGGCCTAGTCGGTACTGCCTGAGAAGTCGTTCGCTGCCCACGCCGTGCCATAATTGATCACTGACCACCTGGACTCAAGAAAGTCAATCTGCAAGAAACGTGCCCGCAAACAAAAAAAAATTAGGAGATACTCCGATTGGCAAGATATGAAATCACCCAAGGTAAAAACACTGTGAATATAGAGTATCTACCAAACCGCGATGATGATGTATATAAAAATAACGCTAAATAAAGCAAACAATCTCAAAAAAATACTTACGAACGGGAGAGCGTAGTGGGGACGCCGCCGCTCAGTCGGACCGCACCGGGTGCTATATGCGTTATAAGCCCGTTATTTTAGGTTTTAGGGGCGTTATAAGCCCGTTATTTTAGGTTTTAGAGGCGAGAAACCTGCGAAATAGGACGCGGCGGCGGGAGACGCAGACAGTGCGCTCTCTTCCCCTGCACATTTCGAAGTGCTTCCAATGCTGAGTTCGCGTTCAGTTCGCTCCGACTGGTCGGGGAGTTTCCAGTGGAGGCTTGGACAACACCACCAAGGGTTTTCTCGGCGCGGTAGCCGTAGAATTCGTCCGTCCCCCACGACTCTCAGACAGTACCATGACAGTACTGTTTGGGTATTGTCCTAAGCCTTGGAGGTGTTGTCCAAGCCTCCACTGGAAACTCTCCGGGCAGTCGGAGCGAAATGAACGCGTACCCAGCAGTGGAAGCACTTCTAAATGTGCAGGGGAAGAGAGTGCAGTGTCTGCGTCTCCCGCCGCCGCGTGCTATTTCGCAAGATTCTCGCCTCTAAAACCTAAAATAACGGGCTTATAACGCATTTCCGCACTTAGCGAGTATCAGAATCGTTCTTCTCACGGCCGATTACCTCTAATAGGCCTATTTTAAATGAAAAAAAGTGGGACCCCAAAAGTACAATAGTACCAAAATGAGTAGTTAGAAACACAGCAAGTACCTCTGTGCTAAGTCGAATAGAGAGGGCTCTTCGTAGAAGTTTCGACTCCAGAAGCCGGATTCGTTCACATGTTCGAAATTCGGCTAAGATCTCAGATAAACGTGAATATGGCTCTTGTTTTTATGACGTCCATCAATTTAAGTGTCTGACCTTAAGTCAGAGTAGTAGCATTGTGCTGTAAACGGTCCCCAGCTGCCGAAAGCTTGAAAAATAGTAGCAGTTTTGCTGCTAGATCCCATCAACAACCCCTCCAACTCTCCTGAACGAATGTGCAGCGAAACCAGTGAATTCCATCACCATAGATTGAATCCGACTGACATCAGATCTGAGAAGTAAGCCTTCTACCTGATGCGAAGAATAATCTGAGATGTAGTCGACTAGTTGAAGCTCCAGACAGATGGTGTTCGTTTATTACTCGTCTGCTGTTTAAGGCCACATCGGAACCGATACCTCACGGGTATATTTTTGCTGGCTTCATGGTTGCCACCATGATTGGATCGTCCGCATTCAAGCTGTTCTCAAAAACGCATAAGCCTGAAGATTTCATGAGGTGGGTTGGCTTTTAGCTGTCATTTTTTGTCTTCTGCCTGTTCCAGTTGCTCATTTTCGGCCTGTTGTGATGGCCTTCACTTTATATTCCAGTCATTCAGTACATGCTCGTGAATTTTTTATTTAGGCATTTTCACAAGTTCCACTTTACCTTTCCACCCATTGTTAACAGTGAACGTCTTTTCTTTTCCTAATTTGTAAAATATTGCCGATTAAGATATGTTCTTCTGGTGGCCGCCGCCTGCTTAGCTGTTCCAGTTGTGGTGCCGAACTGCGCACCTCTCATCTTCATTGCATTCCTCGTGTTTGAGGTGGGTCACCACCCCTTTCCCGCAGTTCTGGAGGGGTTTTTCTACCTTTCAAGTAGATGGGCTCATCATTTTCTCTGCCCTATAAAGGGCTATACTGTTATTGTGCATTGTAGATGTGTGTGGGTGTGTTCTGGCCGGCGATGGGCACACTCAGAGGCATTTACGTGCCTGAGGAGACCCGCTCAACGACTATAAACCTCTTCCGGGTTCCGCTCAACCTCATCGTGATCTTCATTTTGTTGCAGGTCAGGCAGATCTTTGGTAACTGAATCCTACCAAAAAATAGCAAGATCTCAGATATTTCACTAGTCAGCAACTTCTGCTTGGTCATGAAGAGATAGTGGTCTTTTCTTCAATTTCCATTTTTGCAGCCTTGAATACTGGCAAACATGTGAGCGAAAAGTTCTTATTTAACAATGAAACATTGCAAGAATCTTGCGAATTGGTTCCAACAAAGTAGACCTATTGAAACCGATATGGATTCAAATATCACAGTCTACTGACGATCCTACTATATAATAAGCGAGACCGCGATGTTTGTAATGCGTGGCTCATATGGGTCCTGAAGCGATTAATGTACTCCCAGGGTCTTTTGCTATTTGTTCATCGTTCTATTTTGAAACTTTTCTCTTTTATTTCAGGTCTTTATTTCAGTCTATAAGTGGTTAGTTTTTGTTTTTATTTAACATGTATTTAGCAGCCTTTTGTCGGCCAGCAAGGCGCTGAATGGCTGGTTTTAAAATATATAAGAATCAAATTGTGGTGGTGTAGGGTTTCCTATACCTCCAATCATCCTTTCCCACCCTCGTCTGTCGGTTCCCACTTGGCCGGTCAGAACACCCGCTGTGGTGAGGAAGTCACCTTCGAGAACCGATCTGACGACGTCATCCAGGGTCACGTAGGACTCACCCTTATCCTCCTTGGAGCATCCGGTTTGTGGTGCGTTCACCGATATTATGGTCCAGCATCCGTCCTTTATGTCTAATCTTACCGTTATTATCGCGACCTTCGTACAGCGCACATTGAGTCCTTTAGAGCTCTTAATGAGGGAGGTTGCCCAGCGTGCTCCGAAGATTCACAACGAGACCCATACTGTTTTGTAGAGCATCGAATGGCGATTACAACGGTATAGGTTGTTTTTGCTAAGCGCAAGTGGATGGGTCGAAAAAAGCAAGAAATCCTGACCACTAAATAGTGGCGAAAGCACTTATTGGTGCTAACTAACGGGGACCGTACCATTATGGCTCAGTGGGTAGCACGCAGGACTCTCAATCTGATGGTCGGTGGATCGATCCCTTTGCTCTCCCTTCCTTTTGCGTTCCTACGCTAGATACCAATATACGTTCCTTTTGGAATTTTGTGTCGCAGTTGCGCGATAGAACCGCGTTTGGGAGGAGTAGAGTGAGAGACGTTAGGCAGGAATCCTAATTGCCAACTCATGGCGCACGCAAGGTGACAGTACCTGCGGACCATTGGCGAGTTCACCACGTGCACGTGCACCCTGGCCCTCGCCGCACGCGATCTTGGCCCGGACGAGCTCCTCGATAAGGAGCTGGTGACCCGACGGAGGAAGGAGTCCGATGGCCGCCGAAAAATGTTCCAAACGCGTTCGCCTACATAATCAGCGACCGCGTAAATGGTCTAACGACTCGGTTATACATGATCGTAGTATATGAGCATATCAAAATTTTGAGCTCTTTCCAATGGGCTCAATCAAAAATTCGTAAAAACAGTTTTTGGTACGCATTTCTCGATTTTCGAGACCGTGTGCCTTTAATCGTAAAATAATCGTCTTTTATGCAATTCTATCAAGATGAGATTATGGGAAAACTCGAACTTCATGTATAACTCAATCTTGATGTTCATTTTAACAAAAATAGAAGGAATGGGGACGAGATATGAGAATGGAGACGAGATATGAAGAATGGAGACGATATATGAGATTTTATAGAGAACCACGAGGCAAGATTCAATTCTTAAGCAATCACAATGAGAATAATACTACAGAATTCAAACTGCTCGTCCTGTGACGTGTCTGGACATTTTAACACAGTACTTCGTAATGTCTCTGGCAGTAACCCTTCTTGCATGATACCGATCAGCGAATCTATAAGATGAAGTTATCTATGAATACTACATTATCACGCATCTAATACCTCGTCACTTCTCTGTCGATCTTAAACCGCCTCTCAGCATCGCGTTTTCTTAAGCGTTTCATTTCGTCGGTCTTCTGAAACCAAACGCAGGGAACTATATGATTTGTGATAGTAAATTCTTCCATTGACATTTACCGCGATCTTTCGCTCTAGACTGCAGTTTGTCTGAAGGTTGAAAAACCGCAGATGACTGATTAAAGTGGCTAAGTCAGGATGGTCACATCTAATCAGGCTCTTCAACTGACTGTAACGGCTACGAATTAATCGACATCACATAGAAACCTTACGATTAGTGCTATAACAGGTCTTCACCTGTGGAACGCTTCGGCGATATTAGTGGTGCGAAGCGTTGATATTTTCCACTTGCACCAAAGATCCTTGAAGGGACCACTAAGCCACGTAGACCTAACATACCTTAGAAGAAAAAAACTGTGGAGCATGAACTATATACAGGTGGTGTGGTGAACAAGCAACCTCAGGAACTGTGTGCATTTGTCGTACGCTGGATGTGATCTCGGGACTGGTGGGAGCCTCAGGGCGCGCACACCATTTCGGAGCTCCTCGGGCAAAAGCATAACTCCTTTGATGGTTGCCCACCAACGACTGATCCTCGGATCACGGAGAGAACCTAGGTTTTTCATTGGGTGTTACGTCATTTATGAAGGCACTGGTACAGGTACACTGACCCTTCATGTGCTGTTGAAGACCTAACGCGTTCTTTTTTCTGTTCCATGCTTGGGCGCGATGGAACGCACATCCTTCCACCTAGACAACAGAATTCAGGGAGTTGAATATGAACACATCTAGGGCAAATGTTCACCTTAGCCTTGGGAAAGGACGATTTCGCCGCATTGATGGCAGCCTTTTCATAATCCAGCACGATTCGAAGACTTTCTCCTTCACTATTGATCCCCGCCTGTTCCAGTGAAGTCTTGAGATGCTCGAAGATGCTAGTATGAACCCTCTCAGTTTTTTTTGCAGTAATCGCGTAAAGTAGCGGCACATCGAAGCCTTCGTCGCACACTCCATGGAGAATGTCTTCCCAGCTCTTAGGCCTATGGTATACTCCGGCAACGGACCCGTCGCAGCGGAGGTAAAAATGCATGGCTCGCCTCTATACAGCACTGCAGTTGGGATTTTTTTATGCTGCTGTGTGCGAGGACTCGGAGCAGTGCTGCCCGAACTGTCGCAGCTGGCGCCGGCTGGTAGCAGCGCACTGCGCTGCGACCGTCGCAGCTAGCTGCGACAAGCATCGCAACTCGCTGCGACAAAAGCCATAGTACTGTCCTGAGAGGATCTGCACCATCGTTTTTCCTCTTGCGGTAAACTATACAAGTCCCCGCACACAACAGCACACAAAAATCCCAGCTGCAGTGCTGTATAGAGGCGAGCCATGCATTTTTTAGCTCCGCTGCGACGGGCCCGTTGCCGGAGTATACCATAGGCCTTAGGGTTGAGGAGTGTGCACTCCGTCGGCAACGATTACCTGCAACCCCACTACGCACGCCTTCTAAATTAATCCTATTACGCATTGAATCATTTTGTTAACTCATAGTCTTATACAGTACTTATGTTTTTCCACAAAATTGCTGAAAACCTGGTAGAGCATTCGCTTCGTTGTTTCCTCAGTGTAAGCGCGTGGCGAACAGCGATGCGCAATAGAGCACGGATCCGTTAAGAATGAATCGTCAATTACCTATTAAGCAGAGGTAATTTTGAGTTCATGAGGCGACAGCTACAATGCTCACTTCTACTGTTACGTAGAATCCTGCAGACTTGCAAAAAATGCAGCGGTATACATCACTGCTCTTATTTTTTCGATCAAAGCAAAATGTGTATGCCGAGAGTGTTCCTAGAATGGATACAGATATCTATTAGGTTGTTAACTAATTATTTGCCGTTTTTTTCAGGCTTCTATTGTGCGCCTAGTAGGGAAGCTTTTGAAAACATCCAGATAGCATTCGATAGAGAATTATTTGCACTTTCACAATATGTATCTGTTATTTACGAAACGTTGAAATTTTGATAACTTTTTGACCATTGAAGTTGAAATCAAAAATGAGAAAAATTGACCCCACCGACAGTGAATTTTTTTCGTTTCGAGACTTCCTGCAAAATTGTGTAGATCATCTGAAAGTAGACGAATTTCTCTATAAAATCCAATACAGACTGTTCTGGTTTTCATTGGTATTTGTTTACTTACAGAGCGTCAAAGTGTGGTACCTCAAGGAGACAATAATTTTTAGATGCTTGTGCTGCCTTTCTACCGAACGTTTTCCATGAGCTCTAAACACCGTACGATAGAGCATTTGCTGCTCTATCGGGTAATATGTTATACAACAACAACATATTACCCGATAGAGCATTTGCTGCTCTATCGGGTAATATGTTTATTTTTCCATGCTAGCCGTTTTTTAAAACTTTTATCACGAAAGCGTTTTTAAAATTTCTCGACGTGTAAAACATTTCGTTGGAAACCTTTTGCAGAATTCCGGGTACCATTCGAAAGAGGGGGATGTGGGCTATAAGGAGATGCATCACGGTTTCCCAATCCCACCAGGTTTTGTCAACTTTTAGGTCGTCAAAGTGGAGGTTAACAGGCTCGCGTGGCCGCGCTGCGCGGCCAACGCGACGGCCGCACGGGCACCCTTCAGTAACTGCGCGGCGGTGCGGCCGTCGCGTTGGCCGCACAGCGCGGCCACGCGAGCCGTCGAGTCTCCACTTTGTCGACCTAAAAGTTAACAAAACCTGGTGTGATTTAAAAACCGTGATGCATCCCCTTATAGCCCACACGCTTCCCTTTCGAATGGTACCCGGAGTTCCGGAAAAGGTTTCCAACGAAAAGTTTTACACGTCGAGAAATTTTAAAAACGCTTTCGTGATAAAAGTTTTAAAAAACGGCTAGCATGGAAAAATAAACATACTACCTGATAGAGCAGCAAATGCTCTATCGTAAGGTGTTTAAAGCTCATGGAAAACGTTCGGCAGAAAGGCAGCACAAGCATCTAAAAATTATTGTCTTCCTTGAGGTACCACACTTTGACGCTCTGTAAGTAAACAAAAACCAAGGAAAACCAAAATATACTGTATACTGTTTTATAGAGAAATTCATCTACTTTCAGACGATCTATACAATTTTGCAGGAAGTCTCGAAACGAAGCAGAAAAAATTTACTGTCGGTGGGGTCAATTTTTCTCATTTTTGATTTCAACTTCAATGGTCAAAAAGTTATCAAAATTTCAACGCTTTGTAAATAGCAGATACATGTCGTGAAAGAGCATACAATTCTCTACCGAAAGCTATCTGGATGTTTTCAAAAGCTTCTCTACTAGGCGCACAACAGAAGCTTGAAGAAAAACGGCAAATAATTAGTTAACAACCTAATACTTAGCGAGTTATTTGGACAACTGAGGTAATACCTGGAACGCAATAGAGTAGTGAATTCTTCTTTCCATATTTCGATGTTACTCTTGTTCCTTTAAATTGCTGCGAAGGTATTATCGAGGTGCTGGTAACATGAGGTAGCGGTACTGTCGCTGAGTGAGAGTGAGTAGCAGTGGTGACTTCAGAAGTGAAAGCGTCATGCTCTACGGGTGGTAGAAGCTCATTTGAAGAATGCTGTTGAGGTGGAGGAACGTTGAGTTGGGAACCTGGTTAATTAGTAAGAGTTGTTACGGGAAAATGATAATCTTCAGGAAACTTTTGCTTCAAACACACACTTCTCGTGCTGCTGTCTTCTCCCAGAATAGATGCAATAGAAAATCCCAATGCTGCCAAGAAAATAATAGCGGAATTTCATCGTATAACATGGAATAATGGGTAATAAGGCGAACCTTGTTGAGAAGAATGGCTTCTATACACACTAGATCCTAATTCTGTTGAAAAATTAGCCGCAGTGAAATAGAGAGGCGCTGAACAAACATCTTCACAAGAAATACGATCACTGATTTGTATGAAATCACCTGAACCGTTCTGCTGAGTTGGACGACTCGAAACTGCATAGCAGTTAGATAGGTTAGTGGAATAATCGCTGTCGAATGAGAACATATCGAATAGTGTTACACTAATGATAATGAACGGAATTCTTCGATGGTGGGGAGGGGGATGTGGGCTCTGACACAGATGCACCTGTGTGACTGCAAGCGGTCACCTTACAAAGAGAACACTGGAGGCGTTCGAGGGGCAATAGCTCTGCATTCTTCTCCGTCCACGTCTACGAGCATCACGGTGATGTGCGGGATGTATTATACTTTTTTGAATTTTTGAATTCAGTTTGAATTTTGTAGTATTATTTTCAATGTAATTGCTTAAGATTTGAATCTTGCTCCGTGGTTCTCTATAAAATCCTATTCGTTGCATTCGCGTTTCTCTTATCTCGTCTCCATTCCTTCTATTTTTGTTAATTTGAACACTAAGATTGAGTTATACATGAAGTTCGAGTTTTCCCATGATCTCATCCTAATAGAATTGCGTAAAAGACGATATTTTACGATTAAAGGTACACGGTCTCGAAAATCGAAAAATGCGCACCAAAAACTGTTTTTGTGAATTTCTGATTGAGCCCATTGGAAAGAGCTGAAAATTTTGATATGCTCACATACTACGATCATGTAGAACCGAGTCGTTAGACTGCGGCGAAGGCCAGGGTGCATGTGCACGTGGTGAACTCGCCAATGGTCCGCAGGTACTGTCACCTTGCGCGCGCCATGAGTTGGCAATTAGGATTCCTGCCTAACGTCCCCCCCCACCGGAGGAGTATGACCAACAAAGTACGCACAAACAACAATGTCTTCTAGTACATCTGTATGTGACCCATATGTACCGTGACCAACCCAAATCGACCCCAAATTCAGAAACAAATGTCAGATTCGCGATCAACGTCGCGAATAACCCCCGTAGACAAAGTTGGGGCTAAATCGGTGATTTAGACCCAACTACCCAAC
Source organism: Nippostrongylus brasiliensis (assembly GCA_030553155.1). NCBI lineage: Eukaryota > Metazoa > Nematoda > Chromadorea > Rhabditida > Heligmosomidae > Nippostrongylus > Nippostrongylus brasiliensis. Next base: position 36,453,572 of record CP130735.1, on the reverse strand, counting down.
TTTGTTACCACGGACCGTAGCAAGCTCACGCCAGACACAATGAGAAAAGTCGATGTCAGATTTGTGATTTGTAGATTTGTCAGCTACCCAAAAAATCTTTCTTGATGAATATGAAAAGAAACTCATCCAAAATGGAGTCTGTGTTCTTTAGAGTCGAAAAGTAGAGCAATAGAATAAGGAATATTCTCGGTAAGTGGACCTTCGTACAACTACTCAACACTAGTAAGCTGATCAGCTCAAAATCACCGATTTAGCTCAAACTTTGTCTACTGGGGTTATTCGGGGCGCTGATCACGAATTTGACTGTTTTTGTTTTTGAATTTGGGTCGATTCTGGTGGTATCTCTGGTGTTTGCGACCTAGAAAGCCCATGTGCCACTGGTTAGTTTTCAAGTTTTTTTTTGCCTTTTTTGGGCCATCCGTTTGCATATTGCAAAAACAAACCATACCGTTGTAATCGTCATTCGATGTTCTACAAAAGAATATGGGTCCTGTTGTAAATCTTCGGAGCACGCTGAGCAACCTCCCTTGTAAGACCACTATTCCTATTCCGTTCCTCTTCCCATCGTCGCCTCTGTAGAAGAGGTTGACACATTATCCTAACTTTCTTGGCATTTCCCCCTTTAATCGCGTTTCCAGCAGATACCGAATCTGGATATTCTTCCTCTTCATTAGATCAGCCACTTCTCTCAGTGCACCCCCGTTTAGTGTCCTTATTCGACGGGTGAGGGATAAAATGTTTGCAATGTCGACTCGACCAAGGGCGGGCGTCAATACCTGTGGGTACAATTATTTGCAACTAGCCCAGCGACGCACCCACCGCGGTGGCGGCGTGGACGTTGACTCCTTGTCGCTTCAGAATTTCACTCTATCGAATGAGCTAGGCAAGAACACTCTTCCAGTAACCTTACCGACTGTGGCTCCTAAATTTTCCTCTATATCCTAAACCACATCCACATTTTCCAATTTCAAACCACCAGTCCTCCTTGAAAAGACTACTGTCCATCGAAACAAAAACTCCAGTACATGAAAAATTTCAAACGTGTTATCTATTGACAAATATGAGAATTGTCGTAAGGTATGAAATTTGCGACATTTCTATGAATGTTTATATGCGAATAAAACATCAAACTCAAATGGTTCTTCAAGTGACGTGCATCGACAACTTACTGTAGAACTTTTGATCTGGCTATCACTCACTCGTTCCGTTGGGTCACATTTATCAATCAATAGACGCATCCCATAATAATCAGTAGATCAATAGACTTCATTCGATAGAGGATAAAATTCTGATTCAGAAACTGTATGGGTATCGATGCTTTCGAATCTAGTGAGTGCTTTTTTGAATCTCTTTGTGAGACATTCATTGATCGAGACAGACGCAACCAAATTTGGTCGACCTCGGGACCAGAGTAGACGATCGGTTCGTCGGAGTCAGCTCAATTTCGCCGCTTAGGCCTATGGTATACTCCGGCAACAAGCCCGTCGCAGCGCAGCTAAAAATGCATGGCTCGCCTCTATACAGCACTGCAGCTGGGATTTTTGTATGCTGCTGTATGCGGGGACTCGGGTAGTTTACCGCAAGAGCAAAAAGGATGGTGCAGATCCTCTCAGTACAGTACTGTGGCTTTTGTCGCAGCGAGCTGCGACGTCTGTCGCAGCTAGCTGCGACGGTCGCAGCGCAGTGCGCTGCGACCAGCCAGCGCCAGCTGCGACAGGTCGGGCAGCACTGCTTCGAGTCCGCGCACACAACAGCATACAAAAATCCCAGCTGCAATGATGTATAGAGGGGAGCCATGCAATTTTTAGCTCCGCTGCGACGAGCCCGTTGCCGGAGTATACCATAGGCCTTAGTCGTCGCCGTCGACCGGCGACTGCAGTTGGCGCGTTGCTGGGCGAGTCGTCACTCATTGTATTCAGAGGAACTGGCGCCCTCCCTTGTTCGAGTTGACATTGTGAACAAACGGCACTTATTCGACTAGCTTCGTTAACCCTCGTGTGTCCCGCCGGCGGGACACACCTTGTGGTCCGCGGTGGACCGCGAGTCCCGCTGGCGGGACAAACCTTTTGGTCCGCGGTGGACCGTGTGTCGCGCCGGTGGGGTACATTTTTGCACCGCGTGGACCTGTATAATATAATACGGGCCATGTGCGCAATGTTACTACCAAGGTAGCCCTTCGGCGGGCCACACTTTAGGGTCGCGTGGGACATGTAGCCCAGCGACGGGCTACACTTTTGGGTGACGTGGCACGTGTATCCCAAGGAGGGGCTACGCGTCCTCCCTCTTGGTGATGACGCTGAGGATAGGAGTGTTCATTTAGGCATAGTTACTACCCATTCTATATTTTCCGTTTTATCAAAGCTTCAAGATATTCGTAAAGTGGACGACCTTTCAAGATGCTCAAAGAAGGGTCTGAAAATTTTCTACTTCTAATGGTTACATGAATAAGTTTCAAAATCAACAATAGACACGGAAAAATTATTCTTATGATCATTTTGAAAACAATTAATGCCGCTGAGGCGCTCTTATCACTGATCGTGCGCTCGGTCCCCCGCGCCAGACACGTAGGGCAGGCTCAAGCGTGAGTTTCGATTTCTGCCAAAAATTTACGACCCCCCTCAGCAGAAGAGGTTTTCGTACGACCCCTCCTTTATCTCAAAAACTGCGATTACAGCGTTATGACTGGGAAAAAAATTGTATGAAATTTGAAAATTCATTAATTGCTCTCCCTCATCCGAGGAGATACAAAAATGTATTGAAATAATCCTGTTGATTATGTGAATTCAGGTACGCCAATGTCGATGAAGAAAGATGAGTGGAGTTTTTAAACAAAGACAAGAGAGGACGGCATTTGAACTACAAGAAGAAGAAAAGGCGGCATGTGATCTTGAAAATGTATGCAGTAGAAAAATTTATTGTTGCCTGGTACGATTTTGCAATAGCAACAGTCGCGAAAAGAACAATAGTAGCTTGATGTTTCCCACATTAGGATAACTGCAACTTATAGTTTTCACTACCGAAACTTCACACAAGGAATATTCCTATCTAGCCCGAACTTTGATGTAAAATTCAGAGTCCAATGAAGTTTCCTTCCTGTTGAACAAGGTAGTTTCGTTTTGGTTTCGATTTCTGGCAGAGGCGGCGCGGCGAAATCCTTCGCGACGCGACGCGCTACTGCAGGGAAGGCAGTGGTGTTAGTTAAGTGCTCATAATTTCAAAAGTTCAAGAGATTTTGGAAATCTAAACACAGCGTTAAACAGTAGAGGATTCCATCTTTCTTCCATAGTAGAGTCGCTTTCAGAAATCACTTCCTTGCTGGTGAAGAGGGTAGTTTCGATTTTGTTTCGATTTCTGCCAGAAATCGAAACTAAATCGAAACTACCTTGTTCACCAGGAAGGAAGTTTCATTGGATACTGAATTTCTCTTCAAAGTTTGGACTGAATAAGAATATTGCTTGTGTGAAGTTTCTTTCCAAATCGATCAGTCCTTGCAGTACAATAACCATTCATTCCAACAGCACTATTTTCAAGAGGCGGCGCGGCGAAACCCTTCGCGACGCGACGCGCTACTGCAGGGAAGGCAGTGGTGTTAGTTAAGTGCTCATAATTTCAAAAGTTCAAGAGATTTTGGAAATCTAAACACAGCGTTAAACAGTAGAGGATTCCAGCTTTCTTCCGTAGTAGAGTCGCTTCCAGAAATCACTTCCTTCCTGGTGAATAGGGTAGTTTCCATTTTGTTTCGATTTCTGCCAGACATCGAAACTAAATCGAAACTACCTTGTTCACCAGGAAGGAAGTTTCATTGGATACTGAATTTCACTTCAAAGTTCGGGCTGGTTAGGAATATTCCTTGTGTGAAGTTTCGCTCCGATTAGATGCGTTCTTTCGGTAGTGAAAACTGTAAGTTGTGATGTGGGAAGCATCAAGCTACTATTGTTCTTTTCACGACTGTTGCTATTGGAAAATCATACCAATTCTTTTAATGCATACATTTTCAAGATCACATGCCCTCCTCTCTTGTCCTTGTTTAAAAACTCCACTCATATTTCCTCATCGACATTGGCGTACATGATCTCACAAAACCAACAGGTTTATTTTATTACATTTTGTAATTCCTTGGATGAGGGAGAGCGATCAATGAATTTTCGAATTTCATACAATTTTTTCCCATTCATAACGCTGTATTCGCTGAAAATAGCGCTTTTCCCTGATCTCAACCATAAAAAACGACCTTTTTTATACGACCCCGTCCCCTCTTCCCATGCAAATACGACCCCCCAGTTTCGACTCTCGAAACTCAAGCTTGAGCCTGACGTAGGGAGCGCACGATCGTCAATGGGTTAACCGAGATTGTCCGCCACTCGCTAGCCCTCGCATACTGACCACAGGACGCGTCAGCGGTCCTGCGCGCCACTTCGTCCTAACGTTATCTCTGATTCCTTGTCCGACTTTGATCACGGTTTTGTGACGGGGTTTGACCATCAGCAGGCCTGTAAACCCGAGCCTGACGCTGGAACGGTTACCATTTCTGCAATTTTTGCAATGCATGGCTTTTTGCGTGAGCCCAGATTTGGACCTGGGACGTTTCGCGCAAGAGACTACATTGCTAGCAGCTCGGGTTCACATCCGGGTTCACACGTACGTTGGTTATATCAGCGGAATAAAAACGATGAAATTATCATTTTTCGAGCGATTGTCTCAGGTATTCGCTTACTTTACTTTCTCTCTGAGTATGTCTGTATACATTTTTGTTTGGTTTTCATTTTTTGTCAAGAACTTCATCGTAAAGGCGCAAAAATTTGTGGGAATACCCGTATACGATTGCTAGATAGATAAAAATCAAGTTGTGGTCAAGAAATAGCGAAGAATTACGCAAAATTGATGGTGATGTTGAGGCTACGAGGTAGATAACGACGGGGATGCTTTTTTCTTGTCCCAAAATAATCGACTTAGATATTGGTGTTCACCTTCCACAAATACTTTTATGCTCTGTTTTTGCTTCCTTCATTTTTCGTTTCGCAGGATTTCTCGATGACGGCGATCTTCCAATTCTGTGTGCTGTTCCTGACACTTGCTGCGGCAGCACAGCATGTGCTATTCAGGTTCGTGGCTCAACGTCCGACAAGTACTGCTGAACATCTCCACCGAGACTGAATCGCAGCCATGGTTCAACCATTTATGCCAAAATGTCCAGCACCGTTGAGATGTTTCATTCAAATTGACTTTTGTTTTGCACATGAAACCAGTGGTAGCTTTCTACGAATACGAACTGTAGCTTTCTTTTCGGGTTCTGTGGGTCTCTTTGCTTCCACGCATCTCAAAGGACGTGTTCTCAATGTTTAAAAGGTAGTCTGAAGATCAATTTTGGGTTGTGTTTCCTAATATTTCTATTTGAAGGGGACTAAGCATGTTTGCATAGGTTCATATGTAAGGACAGCAAAGGTAAAGCTGTCGGCATGTTTGCGTAGGCTCATATGTAAGGACAGCAAAGGTAAAGCTGTCGGTGCTACCACGGTGTCTGATACCAAATGGGTCTCCTCTTCGCTGAGCGAAATCGATGGTATAACAGTCGCCTAAAGGTGCGCCGCAGCTTTCGTGGTCCATTCAAACCCTAGAGACATGGCGAATTCGTATTTGGCCTCTTTAAAGGCTTGCCAGGTGTTCCAAGTCATTGTCTCTACCTTGCCAAACAAGTCTCGTACGAATTTACCCGACCACGGAGGGATTTAAGGCTTGGATATCTCGGGCGGGGATCGATCGCTCTACCACAGTGGTGTCAGAAGTGCCTCATGTAAGTTGGTTTGCGCCTCGGCAGTATAGTGGTAAGGGAAGGTAGATGAAACTAAATGCTTAGATGACAGAATAAACAATCACTATCGCCGTTGGAGGGGATTGCAAAAGACCCGTGGAGTTCACGTGGTCTACGAAACCCCATGTGGTGTGTTCAATTGAGTTTTCGGATTTCCGTAGGTTGTCAATATGGAGCTAGACACAAAATTACACAGAACATCTCTAGAAAACGATATACTTCACCTCGTCTATTTGCCGGGCAATTATACACTTGTCAGAATTTTGTTATTACTAAGCTAAGGGCACCCATGTAGGAACTCCAGTTTAGCTAGACTAGATACTACTTTCTCTTCTAGAGCAGCTTTAGATCGGTTTTGAATAAAATTCAAAACCAGATGGGCTGTAAAGACATGACGAATAAAGGGATGTCACTTAGTGGAAGATTTCAGAGAAGGTTTGATAGAAATTGAAACCCGAGGGAGCTGGAAAGGCACCACCGATTAAGGTATCTCACCAAGTAACGTGTCTGCAACATTTTAATGATGAATAAACAGGCTCATCCAATGCAGTGCATCAACACAAAAGCCAAAATCGCTCTCTGCTCACAGCTGGGCGCCAAGTGCGTAATTCCATGTAGGCTCCGTACTCGTCAGAATTCATTTCGGACGAGTCCGAAAATCGCAAGGGGTTTCTTACGAGTACAGCAACCACCAGTACTCTCGGTTTTGCGCTGGCCACATTACATTCAGCAGTAGAAGATTTCTAGATCTTACAAGAAATGTGCTTTCCTTATGAATGCTCACCTTTTCAACATGATACAGTGATTGTGAACACAACCGTTGAGAGTTTTCGATTTCGGTTTCTTCTTTGGTCTCCTCTTCTTCGTTCGCGAGTCGTTGGGTGCAGAATTCGGGTCTGAACAGAAGTTCTGTACAGAATGGACTCGTTTCTTAGCAATTGTAACAGTAAATGTGGCATTGCCACTGTAAACGGTCTATCCCTAGACATGAAAAATGACACACTGCAAACCTTGCTACATTGAATAATACTAGTCTCAGTATCGCAGCATATCTTCTCGTTTTGTAGTGGCTTTGTAGGGAACATCCTTGTTTGGTGATAATAAGGTTTTCTGCGAATTCTATGGCTTTCGAATCGATGAGAAATTTAACTTTCGTTCTGACAAGAAAAGGTTACGCTCATTTGACCAGAAGCCCACCGATTTTCGTGTTAGACGTCATCACTCCGTAGAAATGAGTATTGGTCCTGTCGTCTGATTTGGACCGAACACTCACAGATCTCTCAATTCATTATTCTATCAACAACATGGAACACCCGTATAATCTTCAATTTAGGTCATACTTGTCTGCAGCTGCCAAAATCGATTTTGAAAACGGAATTTAAATTTGTGGTTACGGGGCGGGATACACCACATCTATTGTAATATTTGTCGAAAATGTCAAGAAACACCCCCTCTTAGCCGTCGAATCTGCAAATATTCTCGATGACAGGGCTTGTTAATGAGACCCGAAGGCTTCACATTTGGAAGCTGAAGTAGTCTTCTGTTTGGCTTTATAAATCTGTTGAAAGCAGGCAAGGTAAATTCTTCCGATTCACGTTTCCTTGTGTGGTTTAATCAATTACTGAGACTTATTGTTCAGTCGAAATAAATAGATCAATAAATATTTACTTTGCAGCCATTGCTCGAAGACGGTCACGGGACTCCCTGAGAAGATCCCAGTTGTGGAGAATTGATATTACCGATATTATTGTACATAACACTGCAGTCTCCGTGCGCATACCTTTCTACTCAGGGTCTGCTCCTGGTTGCGTTATCGTTGCTCAGCTGGTGAATAGCCGTATTCACTTAACCGCTTTGATCATCACTTTCTACTTATCCAACATCGAAAAACTGGTGATAGTGACCGCACCTTATTAACTGAATACGGGAAGGAGTTTGTTATTAGATACTAACAAAGATCGATACTCGCAATAGTGTTTCAATGCGAAATTTATGATAATCTGTTGACCGTTTATCCGCTTTAACTATAAACAATACGCTAGAAATAAATCTGTTCAAAGGAAATATTGGTGACTAGAGATTTGCCCGGTCGCGGCCTGTTGAATTTTAGAAACGATTAAGAAAAGCATTTGTTTCATCCTGGAAATATTTTATTCCTCTAACAAATCTCGAAATCTTGTTCAAATTGTTCTCACTACCATGTTGAGTTTTGTTTTGTTGATCATTGTACTTTTCAGCACCACATGTGGAATTACCGCATGTAGTAAATCAAATTAAATCAAGCTGATCAAAAATCAAAACGTAGATGTTCATATCTCATTAGACAGTGATAGTAACTGGAGATTCGACCTTCGGAAGTTTAAACAAAGGGGTCACAACGCTTTGCTATGTTATGTTATGTTATGTTTATTATGACACTTAAGGTGACCGTAAGATATGAACAGAGAACAACAATAGAACACAACATACAACATTCATGAAGAAATCCGGTCAGACGACCTGGCTAAAAACGTATGTGATTCGCCTCAAGAGTCCAGCGGCTATTCTACGTTTGAAATAATTCAGCGACATCTTGGAAGGGCAAGTTTTGGTCACTTTCAAATACAGTGAGCCTGCTCGATTTGTGAAGAAGTTTCTGCGCACTGAAGTTCTAGCTCGACCAAAAGTTATTTTGTTGCTACTGCCACGCGTAACAGAGGGAGTAAAGGTAAAAAATTGACATACTCTCAACCTCATCAGTCCATGAATGATTTTATACGCCATGCATACATCTAACATGTCTCTTCTGGAGGCTAGCGAGTGCATCCCAAGATCTAAATTCCTTTTCTTCGCATTGGGAATGCTGGAGTACTCATAAGTACCAGTCCTGAGCAAAGTTTTCCTTGTAAAGTTGTTTTGAACTTTTTCTAGTGTATCTATGTTTCGTTTTTTAGCTGGATTGTAAACTGTAGTTCCCGATTCGACTATAGGTCTTACGTACGTAATGTAAGCTCGAAGGAGCGCTTGTGTGTTTTTGGTACATAGGCCTTTGAAGATCTGGAGAGTTCTCCAAGTCGCATTTCTTGCTACTAGAGTACAATGGTCTGAAAAGTCAAGCTTGCAAGTGTAGGTAAACCCTAGATCTTCTACTTTTTCAGAACGCTCAATGGCAACTGTACCTAAATAGTACCGACCCACGCTTTCCGTTGACCCAATTCGCATGTGTACACTTTTTGTCGGAGACAAGCTTAATTGCCATTTCCTACACCAATCTAGCATGCAATTTACCGACTCCTGCAATACATTTCTGTCCTCCTCGGATGCTACTTCCCTATAAATTTTCACATCGTCTGCATACATTTTACACTTCACACCATCCACCTGAAGATGAGATGGAAGGTCTGAAGTATAAATGTTAAACAGAATCGGAGACAGTACACCTCCCTGAGGTACCCCGCTAGGGACTGGTAAGCACTTGGAGAAAGTACCTCCCAAACGAACTTGAAATGTTCTTCCTTGCAAAAAGCAGGCGATCCAGTTAACAATGTTTGGATGAAACCTGAGTTGCCTTAGTTTGAACAAGAGCATCTCATGATCTACACTATCGAAAGCCTTATCAATATCGAAATATATTACCTCACAACATCGCTTCCCATCTAATGAGGACACCCAATCATCCAATGACTCCAAGAGATTTGTTTCTGTTGATCGGCCTTTCACGAAGCCGTGTTGCTCAGGAGGGATGATAGTGTTATTGTCGATGTGCTCAATGATGTGCTGTTTCAAAAGCTTCTCAAAAACCCGGCAGATGTTCGACGTAATGCTCACAGGACGATAGTTGCGAGGAAGATCGGAAGGTGTTTTCTTCAAAATAGGTGTAACGAAGCTATGCTTCCACCTGAGTGGTATCTCGCCATGCATTAGGCTTTGATTAAAAATATAACACAGCGGACCAGCAATGACGTGTGCTACCTTCTGAATAAAGCAAAATGGTATGTTGTCCGGGGTCAAGGAGAAGGATTTCTAACTTTGTTGCAACCCTTCAAATACTTGGGACGGCGTAAATGTTGGAAAAGTCTCCATGGGAATTCCCACATCTGCAGTGAAATCACAATTGGACTCATGGTGTGTACTAAACACTTTGAAAAAAGTTTCGGCTAGCAAATTTGCCTTCTGGTCCTCCTTCACAACCACCACACTGTCGCGCTTTAAAGAAGGAATGCGGGAATATGTTCTGCGCCTCTTGTTAATTAGTTTATAAAAGTCCTTACTCCTTCCTGAGTTAATTACTTTTTTCTCAATATTGCAATTGAATTTGTGCAGCTTCTTCAGAAAACACTTATTGTATTTATTGTAATCACTCCAAAGACCAGTGGACCTAGCATTTTGAAAGAGGCAAGCCCGATGTTGGAACATATTCTGCAAATATTGCGGAAGGTTCTTAGACCCATCCGCGCTTGCCACTTTCCAAGGAACGAAAGAAGCTATTGCATTCTGCAAAACCTCGAGGAGCAATTCGTATCTCTCATTAACCGAATCCAGCTGATTAAAAACATTAATCCAATATACTCCAGAGAGAAACTCACAAATCTTCTCGTAATCTGCTTTAGCATAATCTCTAACCTTCCCAGGTTTCGGCACATGACAATGGTAACGAATCTTGAAAGTTAGACTATTGTGATCGCTAGAGCCAACTGGTTCGGCGACTGCAATATCCGTAACCAAAGAGGTGTCACTGGTAATAATCAAGTCTAGTAAATTTGTATTTCTCGTGGGTTCGCGGACGAGTTGGCTCAGTTCGTGAGATTCCAGTAGTTCTACAAAATTAGAAAACTTTGAAGAGTCCTTGTAATTATCAGCACTCCAGTTTATTTCCGGCATGTTGAAGTCTCCAACAACAATTGTCGGAACTTCACAAGCCACCAAGTCACTTAAAGCATTAAAAAGCTGTTCGCCTCCTTCAACATTGCAAGAAGGAGTTCTGTATACTATAATAACTCTGAAGGAGAAGAAGTCGTGCAGTACGTCAACCGCGAGCATTTCGTATGCATTATCGATAGAACCAGCATGAACTAATGAGCATGAGAGCCTAACGTGTGCAAAAAGAGCTACTCCCCCGCCTGTTTTCTTTTGTCTATCGCAGCGAAATACGTCGTACTCATTCTGTAAGTCAGGAAAGAGCGAGGCAATAGTGTGCTGTGTCTTAAGCCAAGTCTCAGAAAAAATCAATAAATCGTAATGGTTACTTAATACCAAGTTAACATAGTCGCAGTTCCTCGGTAGCGATCTGACATTTGCATAAAAACAATTGAGGAAAAAAGTATTTGGCCGAGGCTGCGAATCTAGTTTAACTGGCTTACAATAGAAGTTTGTGTTGAAGACCTATACTGGGATAAAGCATTCGAAGTGTTGGACGGTGTTAAGGCTCCCTGCCTTCTTAGCCTTTCCTCCCTAGTCAACGATTCACGTAAATACACTCCTTTCCCTGGAAAAGATCGAAGCCGAGAGGCCCTACGTACGGCCAGGGACTGGAAGTACGATGCTGGCAGTACTACCTTAATAAGCCTATTTTTCCCGCTACCTCTTTACCCATACGGTAAACTGCTACGGGGAAGCACTGGACATTCAGATGAGATAGGACGTTAAAAACGCTGTCCCAATCATACTGGACCCGAGCACGCAAATTATCTGAATGTAGTTCTGGTATCCCTTTCAACACAATGGAACGTCTTCTTTCGAATTCTTCGTAGTCGGAGTGGGCGATGGGCACCATAGTGGCTGATTCTGACGAAGGCGTCTCTTGAGGGGGCTTCGTTGACCTTCGTTTCTGTTCATAGTTATCTATCTGTTCTTTCAACTTTCTGTTTTCCTGACGAAGCATAGCATTTTCAGCAAAAACAGAACTCATCTTGTTGACGAAGACCTTCATCAGTTTTGTAAAGATGCTCTTGACACCATCTGGTACCGCATCGGACTCGTTGAGTTCTGCCACAACATCGTTGACCTCCGAGAAATCAACCACCGCATCGCTCATTGACTGCATGGCCGGCATTGATCGGAAATTGAAACGGCACAGCACACCACGGCAACACAAAAACAAATATCCGAGTAAATCACCTTATCTGATCGCAAATTTTCAGCCACTAGTTGATTTGCTCCCTTGCGACAAGGAGCAGCGCTTGAGTTTGTTAGATAATTCCGAAGAGTCGAGTAAGGCGATGTGTTGTAGATGATTAGTGAATAGGCAGGCCACCGAAAATTATAGAGCCGCCGCTCACGACGCAGGCACGTACGTGAATGCGTCGTGAGCGGCGGCTCTATAATAGCAGTACACGTACGTTGTTCCCTTGTCATAGCTTAATGTGGTCTTGCGATCGGAGGAGGTCTTCCGGCCTGAGCTTCCGCATCCCAGGTGGCGCGCTTCTGCGTTTGTCAGCAGTTCGGGCTTGTCATCAAGACATGACAGCCGACGACATCAACATCCGCAACCCAAAGCGGGGTTTGCCCGCTCCCTCGATCACTGTCCAAGGACGTCAGTTAATTCTAGTCGTACTCACTACGCGTTCGAAACATTACGAGCTTTCCTACGTACCCACATATTTTTTGTTCCTTTGCCTTAGCTAGGCTGTTGTGTTTGTTATTTATATGTTTTTGTTTCCTTTTAGAGAATTCGGGTTTGCGGAGGTTTGCAGCCGAGGCATGTCCTCAACTGACTGCCGTTCGTGCTGGTTGCTAAGCCACTTCTTCGACGAACGGCGGACCGAAGAACAGAGGCTTCTTCTGGTCTAGAAGGAGGCTTCTGGATTTCTCCAGCGTGAATAATTTTCATACTACCTCAAAGATATTTCAGAGGTGGAAAAACGGATGACGATTGTGGTTACCTTTTCTGGACGTTCTAACGGTCTAGTTTTACGTTCTAACGGTTTTCTCAGTCTAGGCGCAGGCACTATCTAGAGGACAAATCCATTACACTGTCCTTCCTTTGTCACAGCTTCGCAGTGCGTCACCACATCTTCGCAAGCATAAAGCTTCTCAGGAGTCACACCTAGTCGTTGCTTTATGTCAACGTACTGTGCAGCCAAGCCGGCCACCTGACCTTAGCGAGCAATATGGCAGTTGGCTAACTCTTCTGGAGCGAGCTGTTCCTGTAGTGCGTACCAGACCGTTTTATTCGGAGAAAACGCCTTCCCGTTTTCTAGGATAGCAGGATGGAGATGCTCTGCCTCCGCCTGTGATTCTCTGTGAGAAACGGCATCGATTATGCCAAAACTGACGGAAAACGGAACGGCACTCATTGGTAGGCGATTCAGCGATGTCTTTTTCAACGTTGTCAATTACAGTCCTAAGCAATAGAAATAAATCTGTTCAGAGGAAATATTGGTGACAAGTGATTTACCTGGTCGCGGCCTGTTGAATTTCAGAAACGATTAAGAAGAGCTTGTTTCATCCTGGAATTGAGGCTCAGCTGTTCTCTTTCACATTTTGATTGAAGTCAGACAAACGTCAAATGCGTCGTTGAAAAGCTGCCACAAAATAGATTGTTCCTTTCCTTCTCTTATTTTCCCTTTTTGTAAAGCTGTAATGTTTATTACATAGGTGGTCACCCATCGGGATGGGATAAGAACCAAAACGAACAAACAACAAATCGAAGTGGCGGAAGACCACACGACGTGGATTACCAAAAAAGTGAATAAAACTCTAGAACGATTTGAAGAGGTAAAAAAGAACACAGTGCGTAATGCGTATAATGGATATGGTCCACAATAGTACTGCAGTCAGATAGACGGGTGTGATGCGTGAAAAACAGTGGTCGTTGTGAATAGGCTTTCGGAATGCATGATAATGTAAACGGAACAAAATTGATTTTCAAACGTTCATACTCAGCAGCAAGACAATCTCGTAAATGAGCTAATTCGCAAATGCCACAGCAGTCAACCATCATAGGTTCCACAACATTGCGTTGTTTCCAATCCTGAGAAAGTCGCCTAGAGTTGCTCTAACCGTTGCAAAAGGTCCGAAAATTTCATTTTTAACTTGCCCCGTTCTTCTGGTTCTCCGAGAGCGTTGCACTTTACCGAGCTGCTTCGCTAGCGAGTATAACTGCTCTATGGCTACCAGCACAGCAACCTCTGCTAGCTCTCCACCTCTTCCTAATATCTGGATTGCTATTGGAATTATCCTAAGGTCGGTCAGATAAACCTGCCGTTCGCGCACTGCGACACGGCGTTCCGCGGTAGGTCATCGATAAACCTGCGCATAATACGTCGCGAAGTCGAACACGATGTAAACGGCCAGATCACGGACAATTAACATGAAAAGGCAATTGACCGGACATTTAATAACTCCTTGTTATTGTTTTCTTCAATGTTAAAGCGCATTGAGGTACGGATTTAGTAGCTAGACCTGCGAATACTAGAAAATAATAGAGATTCATTGTGGTGGCTTCTTTGTGAATTGATCGTTCCAATGGCCAGAAGAAAATCATACACAGCTGCCTTCAAACTTGACGCGGTGAAATTCAGCGAGGAACATGGAACTGCTGCTGCAGCTCTTCATTTCGAAGTTGATAGAAGGATGATTCGAAGATGGAGGAGAGAAAAGGAGAATCTGCACGAGCTGCCGTCCACAAAGCGAGCGCGTCGCTTTGGGAAATTAAAAGCGACAGAAATTGAGAGCATGTTATATGCGTGGCTCACTCAGAAACGAGAATCAAACAGAGCTTTCCTGATTAAAGAACTTAAGGAGGAAGCTCTGCGATTAGCAAGAGAAAAAATAGGTCTCGGGCATGGAAGACTGCAAATTCTTCTGCTGATAATGACGCCCCAGAGTTGTGGGGGGTGTTTGAGAGGATTAGCAATAAATTCGAAAACCAACCGAGAAAATATAATACTTCTGTGGAGAGGAAAATGGTCGACAGCGGCAACAAGATGGAGTTTTTTAAGTTTTTGAATGGGAGATTGCAAGTCAAACCGAAAATAGGCGTTCTTTCTGGCGCTGATGGTTATGTAGCAAAAACGGACAAAGAAAAAGCAGAGGTGCTAGCAGATACGTTTGAAAGTACTTTCGCAATTTCAAGTGAGAACAGCCATCACGGTGTTCACGTAAGCCATCCGGTTATAGTGGATTCGTTTTGGTGGAGAAGAGAGGAAATTTTCGACCTGCTCAGTAAAATGGCCATTGTCCACATCTGTTACGCCTGACCACATTCCGCTCTATTTCTTTCAGGCTGTAGCAGGGGTAATATCGTCACCCCTTGAGTTTCTCTTTAAACTCACGATGCTCTGAGCACGCAGATGCTCTGAGCACGCAGATCCGGTCATCACTGCGTAGGTACGATCTAGATGACGTGGTTAGGTTGGTAGAAATACCACCTAAAAATCTTCGACATCAGCTAATCCGCAACCGCCTTTATGACCGATATTGCGCCACCCCAGGGTGCATTATCTGCCCATATGGGCGCGTGGGCGATTGCTTGGTGTCGGGCGCCATCTACGTCATCACCTGCAAAGCGTGCGGCGAGGAGTACATAGGGGAAAAAGGCCGGCCCCTAGCGGTCAGGGTTAAGGAACACATCGATGGACTGAAGAGATCGATCCCCTCTACGCCTCTCGGTACGCATCGTCTGGTAGACCACAAAAACGCAGAGATTATGGTGTCCGTACGAGAAGGATGAATGCCTAGCCTAACAGAAAGGATGAATGCCTAGCCATTACCGGCGAGCTCGCTCCGTTCCTCGACCTCTGTGGATTCTGATCTACAGTGTCCGCACGTCAGGGCGGCAGCACATCTTCTGGGTCATCGACCTGTCAGAAGGTCTGAGGGCGACTCCCGCGAGCTGTTCTCCTGTCTTATAGGTGAGTCTACTTACCTCGGTAGAATGGTTTCTTCCTCTCTGATTTCAACGATGCATTGAAGTGAACTTGTAGTGTGAAATAGTCTTTGGTGGGATAATCTTACACGTTTCTGGCTTTCCAGGCTCCGACGAAGGCGAGTAGGCCGAAACGTCAGCCGAATAAAACCTGTACTATCTTGGCCAGCTTCACAATTCGAATCAAAACAGTATCTTTAAACTCAGTTTTATGTATGCTAGTGTGCCACGAAGGTGGGAGATGTCATATGTTACCCCGTTACCGAAGAAGCTGCCGTATGATTGTCCCCGGAACTTTAGACCCGTGAGCATAACGTCTGTCCTGTCAAGATTGTTTGAAAAACTCTTGGAGAAAGCAATTGTAAAACGTTCAAACAAAGAAGGCATCATTTCGGCCAATCAACACGGTTTCCAAGAAGGAAGGTCAACAGTCACGGCAATGTTACAGTGTCTTCACAGCTGGACTTCTTCAATAGATGATGGTCAGGCAGTAGATGTAGTGTATCTGGATTTTGAAAAGGCCTTCGATCGTGTTAGCCACAAACTACTCTTAGGTAGAATGCAAGAAGTCGGGATACATCCAAGAATTATAGCCTGGATCGCAGACTTTATCGAAAATCGTACTTTCCAAGTGCGAGTAAACTCGTGTTTTTCCCGCCCAAGGCCGGTATCCAGTGGAGTCCCGCAGTCAACATATCCACATTCGACCTTCCCGGATTAGCGTGTGAGGCTGGAGTGAAATGTTGCATATTTGCCGATGATCTGAAACTGTACCATGTAATATCCAATGCAACTTCCTATGAAGTATTGCAAAACGGGATTGACACGGTCCATTCATGGTCGATGAGATGGAATCTACCCTTGTCAGAAGAAAAATCAATATTCTACATTTAGGCCCACGGAATGCACGTTTTCGTTATAATATTGGCGGGATACCTATAACCGCAACGGGTAGTGTTAAAGATCTCGGGTTTTTAGTGACCGAGGATCTGAGTTTCGATAGCCACTGTGAATGCATTGCTGCCAAAGCAAGTCGACTGATTTGTGCAATCTTTCGAGCACTCTCAACCAATAAGCATGAAATACTCCTTCAAGCGTACAAAACCTATGTCCGCCCAGTTTTGGAATACGGTACGGTAGTATTCTCCCCCTATAAGAAAAAGTCGATAGCCCTACCAGAGAGAGTTCAGAACCGCGTTACACGAAAGTTAATGATAAGGTCTTTAGGGTTCACCTACGAGCAAATCCCCGACGGTGAGACGCGTAATCTTAACTTCGGCCTACAGTCATTAGCTAAAAGAAGACGGAAAAATGACTTGCTGATGGTGTACAAAATCATATTCGGCCTGACAGGTCCAGGTACTGGCGAGCTATTTAGCTTAAGACCTTCGCGCACGCGTGGGGGCACAATGAAGCTAGCAGTATCTAGGGCCAAAAAAACCTAAGGAAGTTCTTCTTTGCAAACAGGGCAAGTACGGAATTTGACAAATTCAGCAAAAAGTATCACATTCCACGGCGGACCCATACCTTCAGAAAATTGCTGGATAGCTACCTGAAGCATTAGGTTATCAATAAACGTTTCCAGTTGAAATAGCGCATTATAACTTTCAGCTCACCACCTAGTTCTCGGTTCATATCGCCGCTTATGTTTTACTATTTTTACGTTTGATTGTTACTTCCAGTTCCCTACCTCAGTTTAGGTGTTTGGTCCATTTTCAGGTTCCACTCTCTTAATTGTTACTGTATTTATTACGGTTTTTCTCTTGAAATTTTAGCAGGTCATCGGCAAATTCGTTGCCTGGTGCTTAAGGTTCTGTTGGTTGTGTTGAGGTCTGTATACCTACATACCCACATGGACATCCATGTAATAAACATACATACAAACATACAAATAGGACGGAGTGACTTCAAAGCGTCAGCCATTTGGTGCCACGCCTTTATGCGCAGGTGGAGATTGAAAAATGCACCAACTTCAGGAAGTTCGTGCAGAATGAGTCCCTTCACATCTCTCCTCACAATATCGGGAATGTCGGCGAAGTTCCCGTTCCCTTCGACATCGTTTATGGAAGAACCGTGAACAAGATAGGAGCAGACGCCGTGAAGATTGATTCGACCCGACACGAAAAATCCAACGTCACCGTTGTCCTCTGTCACTGCCGCTGGGGAAAAGCTGAAGCCGATGATCATCTTCAGGAAGAAGTTGATCACGAAAGAAAATTTTCCTCCTGAGGTTGTTGTTAAGGCGAATCCTAAAGGTTGGATGAATAAGGACCCCATGGAAATGTGGTTGGATGAATTTTGGAATCAAGGGCCCCATTGCGGCAATGACCCATCGCAATTCTTACTCATACTGGATTCTGCAAGGTGTCATTTGACAGATGGCCTTCGACACCTCTACTAAGAGTTCCATGATTGCGGTTATTCCGGGTGGGCTCACAAAACACTGCAGTCTCTCGATGTTGGCATAAACAAGCCTTTCAAGGATAAAATGAAAAAAGGATGGGAACAGTGGATGGCCGACACAACAAAAGCTTCGTATATCGTAAGCGGACGCAGGAAAAGGATGACGTACAGCGAAGTCGCCGCTTTGGTGTGCAACAGTTTCTTTTCGATCTCTACCGACACCATCGTGAACAGTTTCAGAAGAGCTCTGGACCTGAATTCAAAACTGCTCGAAGAATTTGTGTTCTAAATGTTGTAAACGATGAAATGGAGACTGAATAAAAGTTCCATCTAATTGAGTTCATTTTCACGTTATTACCTAAACAATATTATAGTAATTCAGAGTGCCAAAGGAAATACAATAAAATCGTGAAACTGATTAAGTCCTGAGAAAGAGGACACTCATCAAGAAGGGTAGAGCATATCTATAGAGAGCCATCGATCGATACGCCGCGTTGCGGCGCGCGCAGGGCGGACTTACCTGACCGACTTTAGACCGTAACAATGAGATCGATGTTGAACAGTTCATCGAAAAGTTTGATGAGATATAAAAAAACGCCTGTTTCGATATCATAGCCTCCGCGAAAGTGCTTACAGAAGGCATCTAGGCGTTCATTCTCACAATTCGCACCTCTGACCTGAACGTTCATGTCGCTCTTTTTCAATTAATTGCATGATTAGAAACTAAGAAAAACCACTTTCCAATCTCCTCTTCATTGTTGTTATGGATGCCGTGACGAAGGATCTGCAAAGGCATGTTCCATGGACTTTGCTTTATGCAGACGATGTAACGCTTGCGTCCGACGACAAGAATGAGCTCGAAGTGCTGTACAAGCGTGGAGTGATCCACTAGCGCAGTTCGGTCTTCGCCTCAATGTAAAGAAGACGGAGCGCCTTTCGACCAAGGTGAATGACCCTGGTACAATTACGATTGTCGGAACAGAACTTGTAAAGGTCAGCACCTTCAAATATCTCGGTTCAACAATAGCCTGTGATGGAGTTCTCAGCGGCGAGGTTAGCGCCCGCGTAAGCAGCGCTTTGTCGAAGTGGCGTGCGCCCGTCGGCGTACTTTGCGACAAAATAATACCCGAACAATTGTCGTGTTCTTACACTGGGTACACAAGGGTACACAGGGTGCGCCAGCTAAATCCGGACAAGCGCGACTCTATTTTTTAAACAACCTTAACACAACAAAACACAAAACATACGATTCAAATCACGAATCTTTTTACACATTAGTAGAGGGGTATCTTAAAATTACAAGTACTCAATGTGGCCTACGTTAGCAGCAGTAATCGTCTCCATCCCTCACCTGAAGCTTTCGCAAGCCCTCTTCGAAATGCTCGGTCCGAATTTGCGAATGATGCTTGGCTACAAACGTAGTAATCTATGGGGTTTAAATCAGGTTTAAATCCTTGCACCAAAACATATGCAAGTTATTGGACAGCTAGTTTTGAACCAAATAGCTCATGTGAGCTGGTGCGCCACCTTGATAGAAGACATATGCACTTTCTGAAGATATACCCACTATCCAGGGTTCTATACTACTGTCACTGAACTTTGGCTAACTCCCTACAGTGTCGCCAACTTCCACAGCGACTGTCTCGGGTCCTACAATATCAACTCCTGAGCCCGTTCACAACTTCGTCGGTTCTCGAAACACGTTCTCGCGTTTGGGTTCTCCTCACCGGAGTTGTAGAACCCTCTTCGGAAACCATGTACCTCGCCACAACATCGTAAACCGTCGATCTCGAGTATCCGGAAAATCGAATAATTTCCACAGCTGTGCATCCAGCGCGAACGCCTTCGGTGACTGTGGCTCTTCTGTTGTACCCCGCATTAGTGGGAAGCACTTAGTCAGTTATGAAGGTATCACTACAAGCTAGAGGATTTTGCGTACACTATATCAAACCGGAACTCTGATGAAGTTACGGTATGGCGGGAAATTTGAATTAAAGTTTGTCCGGAGTTACTTGGCTAATTGGCCTATATAGTGACATTCAGGTTTTTATTTCTCATTTTGGGTGTAGGTGTTACTTTTCTTTTAGTGGAATATTATGTTACTCATATTAGCAAACATGCTCTTCCACCTATACTCTGTCCTGAAAATTCTGTATCATTATGGAGTCTTTCCGTATTGTATGTATTATAATTTCGGAAGACCTTTGAGGATGATTGTACTAAACGCTTTCTATCATTTTTAAACATCGATTTTCACTGCTATGTCGACCGCTTGTTCAATGAAAGTTGGTTTTTAACAGTAAAACCTTCGGTAAACAGGTCGTTGAAGCAAGAACATGCTGATATGAAGAACAAAACAGTAGTAGTAATATGTTCAAAAGCGCGACGAGTTTCTTGAAAAGATCCACAGTTCCTCTTCAAATTGTGAGAGCGGTTAGTAGGGCAAACAACAATGAAGATGGCAGAGAACACGAAACTCAAAATTCTCAGGTGGCTAGTAAGACAGTTGAAAGGTATTTTCATCCTATCCAATGCGCTCAGAAAACTTCATTCAGTAAAATTCTTTCAGCTGCCGCATAAACACGAATTCTCCAGCCACAGTACCATGGCAAGTGTTGAACAAATACAACAGAACAGCAAATTCAGAACATGAAGAGGGAATTCTCAGTACCCCAAGCACCAACCCAAGATCTGGTTATCGTAAACGCAATAACTGCTGAAAAGGAAAAAACTCCGTCACACGAACATGGTCTTGTGGGAATTTTTGAAATATCCCGCCACCATTCGAATGTCGTCAACGTCATCCCTACTCTTGAAAACAGTGCATTTTATGCGAGAATTAACCGGCAAACAGCACTGAAAGAGCGAGACTTGGTCCACTCCAATAACAAATATCTTTATTCGAAATTCCACATCAGAAGTAATACAAATCGCCTTCATTGTTTCGTGTATAGTACACCGGAACCAACGACGGCGGATTTTCAGTGACTTCGTATGCTCCATGGTTCCCAACAACGAGATCAGCAATCTTACATTTGTGTTCCTCAAAATCCCTGAAAGCGAAGTGGTCGTGAACTGTAGTAAATGACAGCAGTTTGCTGCATGACGACTTCTGCCCATTGGGCAGCAAGCTCTATATATAGTATCAATTCTCATTCAGCCACACCTTTGCATAAGTCCAAGTCTCAGTGTAATTGTACTTCTTTCATCCTTTCGCTGAAGTGGGTTGTATGCGATAACGGAGACATGAGCAAAGGCTAATATCTAGCATATTGTCCCAGAATTTGTGGAAGAGAATTTCTGTTTATACCGAAGTCTATGCATTGTTATTAACCAAAGCAAAAAAACTGTAAAAAGTCCGACGATTTTTCAACAGCTTCAGGGCTCCTGCAATCTCGCGAAAACCTGTAAATGCTGAAGGCTTTTTGTTATTTGATTAATTCTTTTCAATATCCAACGTGGTTCGCTCGCTTTTTGGTTACGCCCTCCACT
Source organism: Nippostrongylus brasiliensis (assembly GCA_030553155.1). NCBI lineage: Eukaryota > Metazoa > Nematoda > Chromadorea > Rhabditida > Heligmosomidae > Nippostrongylus > Nippostrongylus brasiliensis. The sequence goes on along the minus strand of CP130735.1, from coordinate 36,432,021 downwards.
CGAACGAACTGGTCGAGCGAAGCGAATATCGAACAAGGCGAGATATGTGGGACTCGAATGAAAAGAATTTGTTAACTACAAGATTAGAAGGGGCGACACCATCTCTCAAATATGTTTTTGAAATGTTTGCTAACATTGAGAAGGAGCTTGTGTTGCAGAGGCGTGACGTTATTCAAAAAAGCCAAATGATATGTTTGAGGTTTCGAACAAAAACGAACATACGCTTACCATAAAGGGTACATAGTTCCGCTGCAATTGACAATTGCAGAAGGAAGCACAATTCCCGGCCGTGTGTAGTACAGCTCTGAGAGATCGGTTCCTTGTCCAAACGTTCTGTTTGCAAATTTCGGCTCGTAAGAGTGTGCACGGTAGAGAAAACCACTCCTCCCTGGGTTGTCGTTCATGGACTGATTGTCCTCGTGATATAGGTAGAATATAATAACGGTGCGTATGCAAATGTGCAGATCTCGAGATCTCGGTACGTTTTGGTGGCCAGCCAAAACGGAATCTTCCTTACTGTTAACTTTCTTTAGACTAGAAAAGCAAAAGTCCTAAAGAAAGATCTCCCTGGGACCTCCATGTCATGCTGGTCCCGACAGGAGTGAGAGCTTTGATATAATTTATTATAAATCTATAGAACAAACATAAAGTACAACTGTTCGATAAGAGCACAGTAAGGAAGACTACCTACACAAGAGGTCGGAGCGGGGCGTGGCCACGATACCGTGACCGATACCGTGACAGACTCGAATGAAAAGAATTTGTTAACTACAAGATTAGAAGGGGCGACACCATCTCTCAAATATGTTTTTGAAATGTTTGCTAACATTGAGAAGGAGCTTGTGTTGCAGAGGCGTGACGTTATTCAAAAAAGCCAAATGATATGTTTGAGGTTTCGAACAAAAACGAACATACACTTACCATAAAGGGTACAGTGCAAACCAATGCCGTCTGTTTCGGGGTCATAGCTCATGTTCACATTGAACCAAAAATGTCTGCGCTCGCCTTCAAAAAACCAAGATTGCAAAACGACACGACTCTGTTTGTTATAGAGCTTGAAGGTCAGGGTCTTCATTCTGAGTTCCGGAGCAATCCTCCCAGATTTCCGGCATTCTGACAGCGCATGATACCACATAGTCACCTGTAATATACGTATATGGCTATCGTTGTTATCATTACCATGTCTATCATTGTGCGAACGATTTGTGGACTTTACGAGCTGGACATGTAAAGACGAGGTGAACTCGAAATTGCGGATCAGCGCCTCACTCCGCCCTCCTTCCCTCCCAACACACACAGCACCCAATTTTCGGTCCCAAACAAAAGCCCACTGGGATCATGGAATCACGGTACACATTTAAATGTAAAGTAAGGATAGAGTGCTCGACGTTAGTCAGCTCTAGAAGATGCACTACGAACTCATTTTTCAGTCAGAGTGAAAGATACGGCTCTTGGAACTTCTACAATCTTTCTGTTCTATAGTTCCTTGGTTTTTGTGAATCACTCTCAATTAAGCCTTATAAAGCAGTCTCTGGAGCGAATTAACGGTCAGTGAAGTGTGAGCTGCTGAAAACTTACCCTTGCGGTAGATTTCATCTTCTTCTCATTGCTTACTCCCATAAGAATAAGCAAAGAAGTGACAAGCAGAACCGTTTTCGCCGTCACCATTGACTTGTCGGAGTGAAGTTTTACCAGACCAAGAAAGATGAACATGCTATTGAGAGTTAGTCGTATAAGAAGATGATTGCAACCTACCAACTGGAGCGAGAAGAAGTTGCACAATGAGTAAGCCGGTTATCACCGACGGCCTTATCTACGAAGTGATGTGGATTCACAGGTAAGGTCAGGTTTCACTTGTTCCTTTTGACTCGGAATCACTGTAATGATGCGCAAGTTCAGCTTCTATTTAAGACTTCAATCTAGACCTTGTCCTAAATTCAAGTCTTCCCTAATTCAGAGAGGCTTCCCCAAAAAGCTGTCTCAAGGGCCGTGTTCTCTTATGCTGCCCTCGGAAACTCGCTGATTGCCATTGGCTCTGGTGTTCTCGCCCAGAAAGCAGCCGACCACTTTGGCTACTTGTGCGCTCTGAATATTTTTCCATTGATTTTTGCTTTCTACAACAGCAAGATCCTAAATGATGTGATCGTATAGCTTCGTTCGATGTATCACTGATGGTGCTGCTGGTGATCTGCCTGTTTATTTTCCAAATATGGCGCGAGAAAAATGGTGGCGTGAAGGCCCCGATACGAGAGACGTTCACCGCGACAATTGAGACCATCAGGACAGGTGGCCGTTTCTATCTGTTCGATTGCTCGAAATTTAACTTACCCGAATGATTTTCAGATGTGAAGTAAAAAAGTACATGTCGAAAGCGTTTTAACCATCTAGTTTTCACCTATTTGTGTTACTGAAGCAAAATTAGTCAGAAACACTGCAGGTACCGCTCTGGTAAGTCGAAGAGAGAAGGCTCTTCGTTCAAGCTCCGACTACAAAGAGCTGGATTCGTGCGTAAGTCTTATAGTCGACTAATTGAAGCCCCAAACAGATCATGTTCGTTCAATGCTCGTCGGCTGTTAAAAGTCACATCGAAGCCGTTTGTATTTTTCTCAGTCAGAACCCTATTTCCCTACTTTATATCTTTCTAAGTTACCCTTTTGGTCGCTCACGTCTGAGTGAAAACTGCTTCTTCTCAACAAAACCTGACGAAGCCACAACCTCTGGATAGTCTTTCCCTCAGGAGGAAGAAGATCGATTTTATTACAACGTATGAAACAATGAAAAGGATGGTAGGTCTAAATCCTCAGAAGTTCTTTTCTTCTGCATATTCACGAGCCAGAGGCCCTGCGAAAAGCTGATTCTAAAAAATTAGACTAAAAAACTAGACTCAGGCGGAACTTTCTCTCAGTCAGAGCGGCGATGGAGTACTCCAATTTGAGCAAAAAATGCAAGGTTCTCTTAATTTGAAAACTTTTTCAAAACTCTTGTCTACGTATTTAAAAAAGTGACACGCAGGTTCCCATCTATGTAAAGCCAAACCTGATACATTAGAGGTTTAGTGTAATATTTTATTCCTCTAACGAATCTCGAAATCTTGTTCAAATTGTTCTCACTACCATGTTGAGTTTTGTTTTGTTGATCATTGTACTTTTCAGCACCACATGTGGAATTACCGCATGTAGTAAATTAAATTAAATCAAGCTGATCAAAAACGTAGATGTTCATATCTCATTAGACAGTGATAGTAACTGGAGATTCGACGTTCGGAAGTTCAAACAAAGGGGTCCCAACGCTTTGTTCCTTTGTCATAGGTTGGTGTGGTCTAGCGATCGGAGGAGGAGCTCTGGCCAGAGCTTCCGCATCCCAGGTGGCGCGCTTCTGCGTTCGGGCTTGTCATCAAGACATGACAGCCGACGACATCAACATCCGCAACCCAAAGCGGGGTTAGCCCGCTCCCTCGATCAGTGTCGATGGACGTGAACTAACTCTAGTCGTGCTCACTACGCGTTCGCCGTTGTATTCGATCTTTATATCTTTTTTCCTCTTGGAGAATTCGCGTCTGCAGAAGTTTGCAGCCGAGGCATGTTTTCAGCTGACTGCCGTTCGTTCTAGTCGCTGTGCCGCTTCTTCGATGAAGGGCGGACCGTAGAAGATAGGCTTCTTCTGGTGTGAAAAGAGGTTTCTGGTTTTTTTTCAGCGAGAAGAATTTTCATGCTACTTCAAAGATATTTCAGAGGTGGAGAAACAGGTGACGATGGTGTTTACATTGTTTACTAAAGTTACTAAAAAGTAAGCGAGAAACAGATTTACAAAAAAAATGCTAGAACTTATCCTCTTCTGCCTTAAGGTCTTCAGGAATCATATCCCAATACCCTTGTTCTGAAGGTTCTCTCAGTCTAGGCAAAGGCACTATCTAGAGCACAAATCCATTACACGGTCCTTCCTTTGTCACAGCTTCGCAGTGCGTCACCACATCTTCGCAAGCATAAAGCTTCTCAGGAGTCACACCTAGTCGTTGCTTTATGTCAACGTACTGTGCAGCCAAACCGGCCACCTGACCGTAGCGAGCAATATGGCAGTTGGCTAACTCTTGTGGAGCGAGCTGTTCCTGTAGTGCGTACCAGACCGTTTTATTCGGGGAAAACGCCTTCCCGATTATTAGAATAGCAGGATGGAGATGCTCTGCCTCCGCCTGTGATTCTCTGTGAGAAACGGCATCGATTATGCCAAAATTGACGGAAAACGGAACGGTACTCATTGGTTGTCAATTACAGTCACAACCTATGTATGAGTTACCTAGAGACTATTGTGACTGTTGTGTCCATATATTTTGGACCTCTAAACAATTACAACTCAGGGACAAAGTGTCATATATATATATATATATATATATATATATATATATATATATATATATATATATATATATATATATATATATATTTTGAATCATATCAAAATAACCTTGTTCTGAACGTTTTATCGGTCTAGACACAAGTACTATCTAGAGAGCAAATCCTTTACACTGTCCTTACTTCGTCCCAGCTTCGCAGTCCGTCACCACACCTTCTCAAGTGTAAAGCTTCTCAGGAATCACACCTACGTAGTCGTTGTTTTATGTCAGGGTACTGTACAGTCATGTTACGCCAGCTGTCCACCTGTCCGTGACGAGCCAGCCATACGGCTGTGGGCTAACTCGGCTTTGAGTGCAAAGAAGCTGTGCAGGATGTTATAAAAGGCTGAGCGAGAGCATGCGGAGAGATGCTGCGAAGAAAAAGGTTACGAGGGTCGACATGTGCTGTTCGAGTTGTGAAAAATATGTTCGTTTATTGTGTTTTAACGATAAGAAGTGTTCTTGCTGAATCTTTGTTCGCTGATATGATTGCACTCTACTATTTCGCTTTGTCTAACTGTTCCATTGGAGCTTTACTCCACGTCCGATACTCCTGTCCTAGAAGTTTTTGCGTGTAATGTGTTCCAGCAATGCGGAGAATTGTTCTCTAGTTAGTTTTAGTAAACCAGATCATTTTTGTGCCGACGCAAACCTAGTATTGATTTTACCTTATAGTCTACGATTCCGAAAGAACAAGAAATAAAAGTCGTCGCCAAAGAAAGTTCTGGGCGAAAAACTCCTGTCCACACATATGTGTGGACATCGTCCCACGCTCCCCCTTGCTGTCCACACATGTGTGCGGACGCCGTCGTGAATGTGTTAAACAGGAAAAATGGGGCTCGCTGGTAGTGCTATGCAAATTCGTTGGGCGTTTGTTGTGGCAACCTCTCTAACATCATTGGAGTTGTTGTTCCGGTACGTGTCGTCAACGTTGTTGAACTCAGAGCTGAGGAAAAACGCTCGCGAGCGATTGTTGTCCTTGGTAATAAGGTTTTGTTCACACCGAGGAGAGTAATATGACGAGATTACTTCAGATCCTCACCAGTTCAGTTTATATTGTGATCGAATTCGATACCAAAGTTACGAAAATGTGTTATTCGTTTCAGGTGATTAAAACATTCAGAAGCAACATCATCTTTCGACGAAGAAGCAGAACAGAGGCGAGGTGAAAAAATTGAAGAGCCTGAGAAGTCGATGAGCTGGACTCATATTAGAGTAACAGGACGGAAGTGTAACGGCATTGCTTGAAGACATTTTTGAGAATCACAGTCGTTTATCGTGGAACCGATCACTGCCGTTGACTGTCAGTGCTCTGATGCTGAAAAGGGCCTCCTTTGAACCTTCATGAGCACATCATTTTACTGTTTCACGCAATCAGCTCCTACTTAACATTGAACAGGGAATCGTTTCAAAGGTGTTGACAACGGAATAAAGTTAAGCACGACTTTCTCGATAGAGATCATCCTTAGAAGAGCTGGGCAAGATAACGACGGCAAATCGTCAGCATCTCTTGACCCACTTCGACTTGGTTACTGTCGCAGATTATGAGGTCCGGGGTATATAGCGTGCCAACCAAAAAGATATCTCATTTTTGAGCTAAAATAGCTACAAATTAGAAGAAATCCAAATAAATTCTCAAATAAATTGATAGTTCTGACAACTACACTGGAAATACGACGAAACATATCCTTGTTGCAATCTCGATATTTTTTAAAATCGTTTCAAAGCGATTTATGATGTGCTATTTCAAGCAAAAATATCTCGACAATCAGAGAGCCAAGTCTCAATCTGAGATGACACTGATAGAGTATGATCCATTCGTTTTAGTAGACTACAAGCGTTTCAGTCAGATAGCGGCTATATTATAGTTTTTGCGAGCAAACATTTTGGCGGTCAAAACTGGCCCATTTTTTTGAACCGTATTACAAACAAAATTTCATAACTCCGTTCTATGCCCACTGCACCAATCTTGAGTGTATTGTAGTGAAAGATTTTCAGAGAAAAGATTTCGATTTGAAGGCAGTTCGCTTAGCCCCTATGAAAATTCCTTTTGAAATCAAGTTCGCATAAACTGTTGTATCCAGAGAACCTCGGGGGTCGACTTCTTTTTCCTATTGCGTAGTAGATTTTTAGTTCCTACAAAAAATAAAAAATAAATAAATTCAACTTACTCGTAAAAATATCGCTTTGAATAAAAATATTGCAACTTATTCATGAATATATAACATATATGTTATTAAGAGCGATATTTTTTATGAATGAATTAAACTTATTCCAGCCCGCATCCAGCATTAAAAGAACTACAAATCTACTGTGCACTGTAAAAACGGAGTAGATTCCCTCCGAAGTTTTTCAAACATAACAGTTTACGCAATGCATTGAAAAGAGAAAACCTTTTTCTGCAAGGTGCTCAAGTGTGATGCAACATTGTTGAAATGTTAGACAGATATGAAATTTTGTCTTAAACATGGGCTTAAAATCAAGCAGTTTTTGGCCAACAAAATGTATGATCAGGAAAAAACCATAATTCACCCGTTATCTTAATCAAGCATTTGCAGCCTATTATAATGACTGGATCATGGTCTATCAGAACAGTCATCCAAGGTTGAGCCGATGCTTAGCTCTTTCCGAGATATTTTCATTCTATATGAAATATCAAACATGAAATAAGCGTATGAAAATAATTACAAAATAATATTATAAGTCTAGAATTTGCAGCAAGGGTATGTTTCGATGTCTTTTCAAGTGGAGCTGGCAGAACTATGAATTGAAGTCGAATTGTTACCAATTTGAGCTGTCTATAATTAAAAATGAAGTGGACATATTTCTTTGACCGATATGCCGCTGCCGACGATACCGGACGTATCGCACGATACGGCAGCTGCGCTTTCGTGCGCTAAAATGGCCTTTTATTTATATCTTTTCAAATTGCGCATTCGAAAAGATGAGTTTACGATTGAATTCAGCCGATCGAGCTCTATCTTTTCATGTACAAATTTTTTATGTTCTGGAAATTGTCAATATCAGCCTTCGCCAGGCTACCACTCGGGGACCCCCGTTGAGTATGCGGCTTGCGTAAACTGCAGTAGGCTCCACCCGGGCCACCACGATTGAATTCAGCCGATAGGCTATCTTTTCATGTACAAAAACGGTCAATATCGGCTTTTCGACGCAACAAAGCGGCGTTGCCGACGCAACAAAGCGGCGTTGCCTCCGCTTCACTGTTGCGGAACGTCCGGTACTAAACGTATGTGGACACGATAGTCACAATGGTCACTAGGTATTTCATAAGTTGTGACTGTAATTGACAACGTTGAAAAAGACATCGCTAAATCGCCTACCAATGAGTGCCGTTCCGTTTTCCGTCAATTTTGGCATAATCGATGCCGTATCTCACAGAGAATCACAGGCGGAGGCAGAGCATCTCCATCCTGCTATCCTAGAAATCGGGAAGGCGTTTTCTCCGAATAAAACGGTCTGGTACGCACTACAGGAACAGCTCGCTCCACAAGAGTTAGCCAACTGACATATTGCTCGCTACGGTCAGGTGGCCGGTTTGGCTGCACAGTACGTTGATATAAAGCAACGACTAGGTGTGACTCCTGAGAAGCTTTATGCTTGCGAAGATGTGGTGACGCACTGCGAAGCTGTGACAAAGGAAGGACCGTGTAATGGATTTGTCCTCTAGATAGTGCCTGCGCCTAGACTGAGAAAACGTTCAGAACAAGGGTATTGGGATATGATTCCTGTAGACCTGAAGGCAGAAGAGGATAAGTTCTAGCATTTTTTTGTTTTTCTTTGTGGATCTGTTTCTCGCTTACTTTTTAGTAACTTTAGTAAACAATGTGAACACCATCGTCACCTGTTTCTCCACCTCTGAAATGTCTTTGAGGTAGTATGAAAATTCTTCACGCTGAAGAAATCCAGGAGCCTCCTTCTAGACCAGAAGAAGCCTCTGTTCTTCGGTCCGCCCTTCGTCGAAGAAGTGGCTCAGCAACCAGCACGAACGGCAGTCAGTTGAGGACATGCCTCGGCTGCAAACTTCTGCGGACGCGAATTCTCCAAGAGGAAAAGAGATATAAAGATCGAATACAACAGCGAACGCGTAGTGAGCACGACTAGAGTTAGTTGACGCCCATCGACAGTGATTGAGGGAGCGGGCAAGCCCCGCTTTGGGTTGCGGATGTTGATCTTCGGCTGGAATGTCTTGATGACAAGCCCAAACTGCTGACAAACGCAGGAGCGCGCCACCTGGGATGCGGAAGCTCAGGCCGGAGGACCTCCTCCGATCGCAGGACCACATTAAGCTATGACAAGGGAACAAAGCGTTGGGACCCCTTTGTTTGAACTTCCGAACGTCGAATCTCCAGTTACTATCACTGTCTAATGAGATATGAACATCTACGTTTTTGATCAGCTTGATTTAATTTAATTTACTACATGCGGTAATTCCACATGTGGTGCTGAAAAGTACAATGATCAACAAAACAAAACTCAACATGGTAGTGAGAACAATTTGAACAAGATTTCGAGATTCGTTAGAGGAATAAAATATTTCCAGGAGGAAACAAGTTCTTAATCGTTTCTAAAATTCAACAGGCTCCTCCTCTCACACCAGAAGAAGCCTATTTTCTACGGTCCGCCCTTCATCGAAGAAGTTGCACAGCGACCAGAACGAACGGCAGTCAGCTGAAGACATGCCTCGGCTGCGAACTTCTGCAGACGCGAATTCTCCAAAAGGAAAAAAAGATATAAAGATCGAATACAACAGCATCGTTAAGGCTAGTAAACAAAAAATGTGTGGGTATCGCTCGTAAAGCTCGTATCTCGTTTCGAACGCGTAGTGAGCACGACTAGAGTTAGTTCACGTCCATCGACACTGATCGAGGGAGCGGGCTAACCCCGCTTTGGGTTGCGGATGTTGATGTCGTCGGCTGTCATGTCTTGATGACAAGCCCGAACTGCTGGCAAACGCAAAAGCGCGCTACGTGGGATGCGGAAGCTCTGGCCAGAGCTCCTCCTCCGATCGCTAGACCACACCAACCTATGACAAAGGAACAAAGCGTTGGGACCCCTTTGTCTGAACTTCAGAATGTCGAATCTCCAGTTACTATCGCTGTCTAATGAGATATGCACATCTACGTTTTTGATTAGTTGTAGTTACGTCAAGTCTTGTTGAAAAGCATACTTGTGAAATTCATAAAACCTATAAGCGAACTTATAAACTTATAAATTCGCGTGGTGCTGTGGTAAGAGGAGCAACTGACACACTTGCGGTTGATCGATCCTCGTCCGGGCCAACTAAGCCTTCCAATCCTCCGGGGTCGGTAAATTGGTAACGGACTTTTCGTGGGAGGTAAAAACCCTGACTTGGTATAGCGACTGGTCCCACAAGTATTGGCCAAACACGCACTCACCAAGCCTCTACGATTCTAAATTGAACACGAATGCGGCGGTGCGTCCTTCCGGTACCGTTTTAATGTTCCATAAAATCCTACATGAGAAATGCCGAAAAATGAAGATCACGATGAGATTGAGCGGATCGCTGAAGAGGTATAGTCGTTGACCGAGTCTCCTCAGGCACGTAATTCCCCCTGAGAGCGCCCATCGCGAGCCGGAACACATCGACACAACTCTACAATGCGTCTCTTCGTAAAAATGTCACTTTTTGAAGGGCAGAAAAAATGATGAGCCCATCTCCTCTAAAGGCAAGAACACCCCTTCAGCATTGTGGGAAAGAGTCAGCGACTCACCTCAAAGACGAGGAATGCAATATAGATGAGAGGTGCGCTGCACAGTCTTCACAATTGGTGGAAAAGTAAGTTGAAATTTCAAAAAATCTAATCAAGTAAAAATATTACAGTTGAAGTGGAAGGAAATCAAAGAAGTCACTACAAAAATGCAGTCAATAAATAAAAATCATGTAAATAAAAAACGTGTAGTCAACTAAACCCACGGTGGGCGAAAATCAGCACACAACACCAAGAGGCACATCAAAGGCATCAGAAACCTGCTTCGAGGTCTGGAGAGAATTTCTCAACTCGGTAACCTAGTGAACCTGCCTACGAGGTAGTGATAAGTTCAGCTGACGCAATGAAGATGGGATTCAAATTCTGCGCATAAAAGGCGGACGTGAAGACAAAGGGTAAAGGGATAAAGTCTAACCCATGATTTATCGAAGACCGTTCGTGACTAGGTCCAGCACTGACTTCAGATGAACCCCGCTGTTGATCAGCAGTTTTCACTCAGACCAAAAGGGTAACTTAAAAAGTTATAAAGTAAGGAAATACGGTTCTGACTGAGAAAAATACAAACGGCTTCGATGTGACTTTTAACAGCCGACGAGCATTGAACGAACGTGATCTGTTTGGGGCTTCAATTAGTCGACTATAAGACTTACGCACGAATCCAGCTTTTTGCAGTCGGAGCTTGAACGAAGAGCCTTCTCTCTTCGACTTAGCAGAGCGGTACCTGCAGTGTTTCTGACTAATTTTGCTTCAGTAACACAAATAGGTGAAAATTAGATGGTTAAAACGTTTTTGCATCAAGTTTTTATACCGCTTGCTGATATCCGGTCGAGAAAGTTGGTAACCTGAGACAGCGCACGAGTCCACTCCAAATGGAGTGTTCTAAAAGAGAGTGAACCAATCCCGAGTAGAGCAAATTCACATCTGAAAATCGTCGGGGTAATTTAAATTTCGAGCCATCAAACATTTAGAAAGGGCCACCTGTCTTGATGGTCTCAATTGCCATGGTGAACGTCACCCGTATCGAGCACACCAGAGACCATTGCAGTGAGCGAGTTTCTGAGGGCAGCATGAGAGAACGCCGTTCCCAACAGGTTTTCGGGAAAGCCTCTCTGAATTAGGAAAGACTTAAATTTAGGACAAAGTCTAGATTCAAGTCTTGAATAAAAGTCGAACTTGTGCATCATTACAGTGATTCCAAGTCAAAAGGAACAAGTGAAATCTGACCTTACCTGTAAATCCACATCACTTCGTAGATAAGGCCGTCGGTGATAACCGGCTTACTTATTGTGCAACTTCTTCTCGCTCCAGTTGGTAGGTTGCAATCACCTTCCTAGACGACTAACACTAAATGGCATGTTCAACTTTCTAGGTATGGTAAAACTTCACTCCGACAAGTCAATGGTGACGGCGAAAACGGTTCTGCTTGTCACTTCTTTGCTTATTCTTATGGGAGTAAGCAATGAGAAGAAGATGAAATGTATCCTCAAAGTAAGTTTTCAGCAGATCACACATCACTGACTGTTGATTCTCTCCAACAACTGCTTTAGAAGGTTTAACTGAGAGTGATTCACAAAAACCAGGGGACTACAGAACAGGAAGATTGTAGGAGTTTCAAGGACCGTATCTTTGACTCTGACTGAAAAACGAGTTCGTAGTGAATCTTCTAAAACTGATTAACGTCGAGCACTCTATGCTTACTTTATATTTACATGTGTACCGTGATTCCATGATCCCAATGGGCTTTCGTTTGGGACCGAAAATTGGGTGCTGTGTGTTGGGAGGAAAGGAGGGCGGAGTGAGGCGCTGGTCCGCAATTTCGAGTTCACCTCGTCTCTACACGTACAGCTCGCAAAGTCCACAAATCGTTCGCACAATGATAGACATGGTAATGATAACAACGATAGCCAAATACGTATATTTCAGGTGACTGTGTTTTATCCCTCGCTGTCAGAATGCTATACTTCTAAGGAGGTTCATCCGATTCTTAAAATGAAGAACATGTTCTTTAAGTTATATAACAAAGAGAGCCGTGTCATTTTCAAACATTGGTGGTTTGGTGGCATTGAGGGACGTGCTTGGGCTTATCTGGACGTGGACTATGACCCAGAAACAGTTGGCTTTGGTATGCATTTCGACGGATATCACGACGACGATCAGTCCATGAACGACAACCCTGTGAGGAGTGGCTATCTCTACCGTCAACACTCGAAAATTGCAAACAAAGCGTACGGACAAGGAACCGATCTCTCAGAGCTGTACTACAGACGGGCAGGAGTGATGCTTCCTACTATATATTTTAATTGCAGCGGAACTACGTACCCTTTATGGTAAGTGTGTTATTTTTGTTCAAAATCTCAAACATCTCATTTGGCTTTTTTAAGCAACGTCACGCTTCTGCAACACCAGCTCTTTCTCAATGTTGGCAAACATTTCAAAAACATTCTGATCTTGTAGTTACCAAATTCGTTTTATTCGGATTCCACATATCTAGCCTTGTTCGATATTCGATTATATCGAGTAGTTTGTTTGAATGGAGGGCGTAGCTAAAAAAGCGAGCGAACCACGTTGGACATTGAGACGAAATTAATCGAATAACAAAAAGCGTTTAGCATTTATGGTTTCAGCGAGATTGTTGGAGCCCTAAAGCTGTTGGAAGATTGCTAGACGTTTTTCCATTTTTTTGATTTGGTTGATAACAATGCATAGACTTCGTTATGAACAGAAATTCTCTTTTACAAATTCTATGACAGTATGCTACATGTTAGCTCATGTCTCCGTTATCGCATGCAACCCACTCCAGCGAAAGTATGAAAGAACTACAATTACACTGAGACTGACTTATGCAAAGGTATTGCTGAATGGGAGTGGATACCGTATATAAAAAGCTTGTTGCCAAATAGGCAAAAGTCGACATGCAGCAAGCTGCTTTCAGTTACTAAAGTTCACGACCACTTCGGTTCCAGGGAATATGAGCCTCACCATTGTAAAATTGCTGAACTCGTTGTTGGGAACCATGGACTATACGAAATCATTGGAAATCCGCCGTCGGCGGTTCCGGTTTACTATGCACAAAACGGTGAAGGCGATTTCTATTATTTCTGATATGGAGTTTTGAATAAAGATATTTGTTATTAGAAAGGACCATGTGTCGCTCTTTCAGTGCTGTCTGCCGGTTAATTTTCGTATAAAATGCAGGAGTGAGCTTTTTAAGGGTAGAGATGACGTTGACGACGTTCGAAATGGTGGAGGGATTTTCAATTTTCAATTCTTTATCCACTTCGGGTATGCATGTCATGATATGTGAGTGATAAAAACGCACGGAATGTATTTGGACGAGGGAGTACAAGAACAACAAAAAAACGAGATGAAAATTTCGTAAAATTTTAGAAACATGAGTGTCTAAAATGTACTGCCGGCTTTGTACACTCTAGGTGCTAGGAGCATCTGTGTTTCAGTGGTTCATATGCTTCAATTGGATTAATATATTTATCTACAAGACTACTAATATAACACATACAATGCGGACTACTATTACTACATAGCAAGCATAAGCGATACGATCATCATACTAAGTTAGTATCCATAATGGGGGTTAGGGACTAAGGAGGAGTTTGATAGAAAGACTAGAAGGTAACTAGACAGGACTGAAGAACCTGACAGGAACTGCCGGATTGGAGCTGCGCGGTCTTTTTATACCGGCAGATATGGGCGGAGAAATCCAGTAGCATTTGACTATTGGCTACAGGTTTACTGTCGGCACGCCCAGGGCCGTGTAATGAGTCATCATGAATATGAGAGGACCTGAGAGGAAAACACGCAACCATTGTAACCAGAATTTTAAACAAGAAAAATAAAGAGATTAATGATTCGGAAAGCGGTGAGCGGCTCTGTTGGTCTCTTATACTGGCTGCCAAACCTCCTCTTTGCCCATGGTTGATCGACTTCAGAGAGAGGTGTCGACGTGCTTGCCACCACATCCTGACCGCCTGTAGTAAGTTATATTGTAGTGTAAAGGTAGAAGAGAAAAAAATGAATATATAGTGTTAAGGTTAAGTATTTTCTCTCATGCGTCTTTATGACAATCCCTCCGGCGGGCGACAGAGACTATATTGAATTAACGCTGTAAACTGGGGGGATGTGAGTGTGGAACCGATGAAGAACGTTTGGATCCAGTGATGTCGTCTACTCCCAAGCGATAAGCATTCTAAGGTACAATTGGAATAAATTATGTAACATGGATAATATGGAGTATTGGGTAGATGCATCTAAGTATGGCACAATCTGATGGTATGGAGTGATCACGTATTATTAACTGTATAGGTGCCTCTGCGATCGATGAAGGTGCTATCGCTCAGATCTCCCTTGGTATCTGTAAAGATTGGTATCAGACCAAGTAATTCTTAAAGTAGTATGGAAATGGTATGTCACTGTTGAAGAAGATTTGGAATGATGGTAAGCTGAAGAATGGTGTGGTCTGGTACATAGATGGCATTGTACCTGCAAATAGAGATTTCCCTACATATTTGCATGCCGTTTCTCTTTACATTGGGGATTGGAATGAGCAGAAACTAGCATGGTGAGTTGACATTTCTGTAGTTCTGCCCGCTGTGCGACAAAAGTATGACGAGCGCTGAGCGTACCGTAAAAAGTGCATTCGCTGGGCCAATGGCTTCCGTTACAGAATACGCATAAGAACATCGGACCGGAGCGTGTAATTGTTATGGTTTTTCCAAAAGAACGCGTTTTTACATGTGAAATACCACTAACTAGCGAATCGGAAGTTTTGTTGATCTTTCCTTGTGCGTGGCAGTCAGGTTTGTCAGATAAAGCGGTTATGGACTGCTGTAGTTTGTTTGGAATTGGCGTTTCGTCGGCGGATGAACAGCAGGGTTTCGTGGGCCGCTTTTCAATTATTGAATGTCGTGGAGAATCTTGCTGACGTCTTGTTGAAGATTCGAAAGCTTAGATTAGATAGTTGTGATGTCGTGGAAGGTTCCTGAATTATAATAAGGGAAAGAAGGAGGTGGAGGTTAGTAGTACGGTTCAGAATGTGGCTAAGAAGGAACGGAGAGAGATTGAGAGAACGAAGGCTGTGGTGTGAGTGGGTTTTGATTTTGGGTCTCAGAGTATGTCACGCATGGATCATGAAAGGTTTCGTTGGAGAACTGATTTTGCTGAGAAATCTTTTGATCGTTAGTATTCGAGGTTACCGTTGGTGTAGACTGCAGAACCGTCATAACTGGTGGAAGCGAAGTCGAAGTCTTTGGCGAGTTGGATGTCGTACTATTTTGTGAATTAGTGTTCTCTGATTATACTTCTGTGAGTTCGGCCGTGCTTGATTGCATATTACCTGAAAGAAGCGATAAGAAGCATCTCAATTGGTCTCCAATTAATTAAATTAATTTATTAATAGTGTCAGATTAAGTTGAATAATGATTTTTTTGCTTTTTTTGTATCACACTTCAATATATGTATATATTTTTCTCTCTTTTTCTTCTTTTATTTTTCTTGCATAATTTCGTTCTTGCCTTAAACATTTGCACGAGTTATAGTCATTTTATTGTTTTGAAAAATCACCACAACAATCAATTGCTTCCTTTTCTCATATCACAATCAAATCAAAATCATGACAATCACTTGCTTCCTTGCTCACATCACAATCAATTATTTGCATCACTTGCTTCCTCAGAATCAGTATCACGTCGGTTATCCCGTTCTACTTCTAGCGTACAGAATAAAGTCGAATTGGTTCTCAACCATCTATACAGTACTGGTAAGGGTAGGAATAAAAAAAGAGGGGGGCCTCCCGGCCTAACCGGAAAGAATCCAGACGGGAAGGTGATTTCGTCGTCGCTCTCGCGTGCGTCGTTGTCCCCACTTGCATCACGGTCGTCGCTTGCTTGCTCGTTGTCGTTGTCGCTGTCCAGCTCTGTCCAGTCAATCAGTTCGAATAACAGGTAGTTGCCCACAGGGCCTCGAAGACGGTAGTTGAAACCGCGGTAGAAGAAGGGGTCAGCTTCTCCCGCGGCAGACGAGGGCGAGGATGAGGACGACGGCATTATGTGGTCTGGACTGTATGGGGTGACCCTTATATATGGGTCTTTGTTTCTTCTATGAAGCTTCGCTTGGAATTTCATGAGAAATCTACTTGTGGTATTCGTTGCTCTGCTTGATCGATGTTTACTTGATGAGAGCGCCTCTGGGAAATTTCTCTTAGAGTTTCATGGGAAAGTTATTATCGGAATTCTTAAGTTTGAACTATGTCTTCTAAGAAATGTTGTGTGTCTTATAAAAAATGCTGTATTTAAAATAAATGTATATATAATATAAGAAATAATTGTATGGGTTTTATAGACAATATTAACGGTAAATGAATATTACATTGGTTATTAGATGGTACTGAGGAGTCGTAGAGCTAGTCGTGCCAGACGAATGGGGATTGTTAGAAGAATACGTATGATAACCCGTATTATATACCACGGAGTTAAAGGAATGCATAGCGTGAGGGTGTTGGTGTTAACTTTCCCAGGCCTACTCTGGGTGAGTAATTTGATGGTTATGAAAGATATCCCTACTGTAATCTCGGTTACCGCGAGAACTATGGTGGTGAAAAGAAGATATTTCTTGAAGTTGTCTAAGATGTGGCTTAAATCTGGAAAAGATATGTGAAATAATTCGTTCGCTGCTGTATGGTTGTCAACCAGCTTAATAGGCGAGTAAAAGGGTTGGATTTGATTAACGAAGTAGAGAACTCCCTGGATTTCGAATATGTAGATGTTTTTCCCGCACTTAGCGCGACATTGTTGGTAAAAGAGTGCTGTTTGAGAGTAGAACTTCACCTGGTTATTATAGCCCGTTTTAGCACATGTTAGTACGAAGGACTGAATTGCGCATTCTATCTCTGCGAGTCCATATTGTTTGTTAGCCGTACAGGTTATTGTGCTTGTAGCGCCTGTGATGCAATTGTAGCATCCATGAACCTCGGTTGCTGTGAGCGCGCATTCGAAATTGTCGAAGAGAAGCGATAGTTGTCGTTTTTCCAAATTGAACGTGATAGCAAGTTCGGCATTTGCGGTTGCGGCGGAGAAAACATCTGATTTCGATGAGCGCACCGTAAGACTGGGAAGTGTGAGAGGCAAAACATGACGCAGGTCGAAATGCGCGGATACGTTTTTATGGCTACAGAAGCATGAAATTTCGTCTCCGGCTGGATTGCACTTGCAACTGTCTTTTATCATACACTGGGAAATGATGGCAGAATCGTTATGATTAAGACATGCATAATAGAATTGAGAGTGTGGATCAAGGACCGCTGCTAGTGCCTTTCCTCTAATGAAAGTGGAGGTAAGAAAGCTGTTAGGAGCTGTACTTAAAGATGTAAGTTGTACTTTGATACTTGCCAGAGTCTTAGGGACGTTACGGTGTAACAGTACCTGGTGTTGTCGTGGTTGTTTGTCACTGGATATTTTTTCGAAGGTGAATGATGCTCCTAAAGTCCAAGTGGGACAATGAAAAACCTCGTAAATGTCTTCGTCCAGCGGTTCATGGTATATCCTGTAGAGCAGACATCCTGAAGAGAAAAAACCGCAAGAACATCCGAAGCCTCCGCATGATTCTTTGCAATATGTAATTCCCGAATGGTTATTTGCAATTTCCAGTTCTGGAACTAAGGAATCTGGTCTTATTGTTGCACATTTGAAGTCGGTACATGTGCCCATATGTGGACATCGTTTACTGAATTGAACTTTAGTTATCGTATTGCTTGTATAGAACAATGTTTCTTTATTACTATTCATTATTGCCTTTCGTAGAGAGAATTTTACTTGCCCTACTGTGTAGTTGTCGTTTCGGAATTGTAGGCATATTTCCGGCCGTAGGGGGTTAATTTTTATGAGTAGTTGATGTTCCTTTTCACATTGTGTCATGTCCGTCGCGCAGAGAACGACGGACGTGAGAAATGAGTGCATAACTACTGTCTGTTGACAAGCGTATGTGGTCGATACTGCGCTGAGGGTGACGCATATTGTGAAAATGCGCACCATTGCTGAGGATCTCCACCGTGCAGTCCTCAGTGGTCTCAGTTCAATGAGTGACGCATCAATAGTCTCTGTTGATTCTTGACAGCATACGCATCGATATGTTCGCTGCACCATTCTTTGGAGCATTCTCATGAGAAAAAGTGATTTTCGATGAGTGAGTTGCAGTATTTTCTTTGCAAACATCAGGAATAACGCACTTGCCATGATTACTACGTACAGGAGAATGCCTGTCACTATTATGGTGGTTCGCGGCTAACAATTAGGGTTGGATATTATAGTGGAGCAAAAATTACACGTGATTTGTTCGCAAAATGGACTTGGTGGACAAGTGGTTTGAAATACGCTTGCGATACTTCGTATCTGTCGTTTTGTCGTTACAATGTGTGTATATAGAGTGATTTCGGGTGGAAATTGGGTTGTGATATTGTTATCAGGGTTGTGGATCTCCATGCAGTGATCGTTGCCGCATTCTTGTAATTTCGCGACTTCATCTTTCTCGTAAATGCTGACTCCTCCGCGCACACAACGATTGGCGATAGCGTGATTTTCTTCAAGTGCGCGTGAAGCTCCGCCTAGCGAACATACTGTCGCGAGAGCGAGCCATTGAAACCATGATATTGGTTGCATTACGGTTCTTCTTCTTATGTCATCATGGTGAGTAAATGCAACATGTGAATAGCGTATGTTTTCCTTAGCTTTCCTTGGTAGAATTTGACGTCTGTTATAGGTTAGGTCAGTCTTTTTATCACGCTGATCTACGTTATTCGGCATAGAAGTTTCAGTATTTGATTGTTTCCCTCCATTTTCTCCATTTTCATTTATCATTTCGTTAGAATTTTCATTTTTACTATCTGATAAGTTCTCGTCATCAAGTTCTAACGGGATGAGCATATTTATCGACCCTTGAATTGCCCTTTGTTGAGCCATGCGGATAGTTGCTTCACGAATTTCATTATCTGGGCCTACTTTTAGTTCAGTTACTATTCCTAAAGGCCGTTTTCCTCTTGGGGTTTCTTCCGAAAAAATGAGAACGACCTCTCCAATTTTCGGTTGTGTTCGGGTGAACTGATTTTGTTTTATTCTTTTCTGATGATGGTTCCGCAGGTCAAGAAGGTACTATTCAGTCCATATGTTCCATAATCGGGTTAGGTGCAATCGATTTTCGTCAAATTGTTGGACTGCCTCTCTTCTGCACGAGAAAGAGGGGATGTAATCTGGATCGTCTTTGTTCATTTCACGAAGTGAAGAGAGAAGTGATAGCTGTGAGTGAGGGCTAATGAAGTCAATCGGGCGTAGGATGGTGGAATCATTTATCGAACATCCTGCATACGTCAGAGGTCTTGAATTGACCATTGCTTCAATTTCTGTAATCGATGTCTGGAATTCTTCCGAAGAGATAGATCGCTTGCCAACAATTTTCTGGAAGCATGATTTGACTGTTCCTATTAATCTTTCATAGAATCCACCTTTGCACGGGGAGAGGGGTGTTATAAACTTCCATGTTATGGATTCGTTGCTGAGGAATCGGTCGAC
Source organism: Nippostrongylus brasiliensis (assembly GCA_030553155.1). Classification (NCBI taxonomy): domain Eukaryota; kingdom Metazoa; phylum Nematoda; class Chromadorea; order Rhabditida; family Heligmosomidae; genus Nippostrongylus; species Nippostrongylus brasiliensis. The sequence goes on along the minus strand of CP130735.1, from coordinate 36,412,309 downwards.
TGACGAGCCGCGAAAGATATCTTGAAGGCTTTCTTGGTCTTGAACCCATTTGTAACCCCATTTGAAATTCGTAGCATTGTCGGATAGAATTGTTTTTGGCTTTCCTCGTCTAGCCACAAATCTTCGGAGGCAATTAACGAAGCACGTGCCGCTAAGGGCCGTGATTGCTTCTAGGTGTACCGCTCGAGTGGCCATACAGGTGAACAGACAAACCCAGAATTTTGTGGTCGGAGTGTTTTGGCCTTCTTTAATTAGAAAGGGGCCTGCTAAATCAATGCCTACGTGTTCAAAAGCTCGCGATGGTGTAGTGCGAGTGCTTGGTAGAGCTGGCGAATTGGGGTAATGGCATGGACGTGAGTTACATCTTTTGCATGTGACACAGCTATTTATCACCTTTTGGACAGTGCGTCTACCTGTTGGTATCCAAAACTGCAACCGTAGGTTGGCCAGGGTAGAGTTTGCTCCTTGATGTCCTAATCGTTTGTGTTCGTCTGTAATAATCAAAGTAGTATAATCGTGATTTGGGGGTAATAGTATTGGAGTTTTCGCAGCGATAGGTAGGTTAGAGTTTCGTAGACGACCATTACATCGAAAGAGACCGAATCTCGAGATACATCAAGGTTTCGCAGTTTGTCTGTGAGAGTTATCGTATGCTGTGCTAGTCGGACGCATATCCTCTCTGCCGTTATCATGTCTTGGGCGATTGCATGAGTTAGTGGGAGAGAACAGTAGGTATCACTCAGTTCTGGTACTTGTACAAGTAGTTTTGACTGATTGTTTGGTGATAGTTTTTGTTAAATATAATGCTTTATGAATTTAGGAATCAAAGTCATGACTCGATGACATTAAATCAGTGAAGGAAATCTGTTGAAAGGCCATAATATCTCATTTGTTGGTTTATTTATTGATTCTTTCGTCGTTCTTCTGGTCAAAGCAGGGACAGCAAGGAGAGAATCGCTAGGTTTATGAGGCATGTAAAATTCGTGATTCAATGGCCATGATTTTTCATCCTGTGAGAGAAACGGAGGACCGTTCCACCACATATGTGTCTGGAATTCGTCCTTGTTGATGCCACGAGTTGCGCAGCCAGCTGGGTTTTCATTTGTGGGAATGTAACAGAATTTACAATTGATCCTTTATGCGTAAAATACGTGTAAATGTTGGGTGTTTTCGTGGCGCGGTTTTGGATAAAAACTCCTTTTGGTTTCTCTGCATGAATCCAGTGTAGAGCGATCATCGAGTCACTAAAGATTCGTATTTTTGTAATTGGCAGATCAATTTCCTCGCAGACAAATTTCGTCAGTTGAGCGCCTATTTGTAAGGCGACGAGTTCAAGACGCGGGATTGTTACCTCTAAATCCGTTGATATTTGTTTGATCGGCGTCAGCCGATGTCTTGCCGCTATTAAGTCGGAAGTGATACTTCCACTACCTGACTTACAGCGTAAGTATACACAAACCGCGAGGGAATGTGATGACGCGTCGACGAATGTGTTTAATTGATAATCCTTTGGGATTGAGCTATTGCTTGAATTGGTCGAGGTATGGTTTTTACGAAATCTTTAGTTTGATCGCATATCAGATTCCATTTTTCGTCATCGGACACTGATAGTGGCGTGTCCCAGTCATATCCTTTTTTCCATAATTGTTGTAGGAAGATTTTCGCTGAAGTTAACAGAGGGTTCAAGAGTCCTAATGGATCAAAGGTGGTGTGTATTTGTTGAAGCACTGTACGCTTTGTAGGTTGGGGAGAATACTGAATAAATGATTTTAGTTTAAGAACGTCAGTTTTAGGGTACCAAAGTAATCCCGAGATTTTTTGTGAGCTACCGGTTGATAGGTCTTCTTCTTTTATGGCATTTTCCGCTGTTTTGTCGTTCGTGACATATTCTCGTAAATTAATAGACATATTCTTGAAGATTCTCTTACTCTCGTGGTACTACTTGTTAATCAGCGTTTGTGAATCAGTGGCCGTAAGAAACACGTTATCGACGTAGAGGTTACGTTCAACTTCTTTAGCGAGAGCTTGATTCTCTTGTTTTCCGAGTGCATATTTTATCGATATAGCTGGTAAGTAGGGCGATGTATTAAAACCGAAAGGAAGTCGTTTGAAGCGGAGAATTCTGGGATTTGTTGGGGATGGCGATTCATTTGTGTTCTTCAGCCATAGGAAACGTACAGAATCACGTTCACATTCTTGTAAATAGATCATATGAAACGCCTTTTCGACATCAGCGGTGAGCAGTTTCGAACTTAGTCGACATCGTATAAGAATTCCACATAAGTTCGGGAGGAAAAGTGGTCCTTGGTGGATGACATCATCAAGAGATAATTCTCCATTACGTCTTGATGAGGCATCGAAGACGACTCTGCATTTCGTCACGTTATGTCCTGGCTTGAAGATTGCTTGATGTGGCATATAGTATCTCGGGTTCTGTATGTTCTGAGGGTTTGTCGCATCTTCTACTATATCTCTTCGTAGGTGGTCTTCTATCACGTCACAGTATTGTTTCCATAGTTGCGGTTTTATATGATATGCTCTGTGAAGTTGATGGAACCTGCCTAACGCAGTTCCATAATTATCGTTTAGGCGATTCTTATTGGATTCCCAAGGGAAGCGGACGAATATTTTGTTGTCTTGAATTTCGACAGAATCATAGAATTCCTTCACCAGTCGTTCATTTTCTTGAGGGATTGTCGCAGATCCCTACCGATTCGAGCTACATCATTTCTGCATAGTCAAAGTTCAAGGTATCACAAGTGGTGTTTGTCATAATAATAGGAACAGCGTGATGTCGTCAAGAGTTTCTCTCGCTAGAGGAAACTCCGGATATCACGTCACCGAAAAAGGTATGTTGCGGGTTTTCCGATGGTAGTCTTATCGGGGGTAGGTCGGAGTATACTACAGAATTGAAGTAATCAATTCCCAAGAGCATATCGGGGTTAATATCGATTTTGCTTTCTTGCAATATATCTGCACTCAATGTGCCTTGATATTCCCGAATGAATGTTATGTCCTTTCCTGATAGTGGCTCAAGCGAAAACGGAGACGTGAGGACTGCCTTTGTAAATAATTCGACGTCGAGGCGTTCATTAGTGTCATTGAATAGAGATACATGGATACGACGAGTATTCAGTTCCTCAACCCGTCCTCCAAAGGTGAACACTTGGACAACTTGCTCTTTGTGGCCTTTCAATTCAATTCATGAGCTGCTTCATTGGTTATAAAGGAAGAGACGGCAGCGGAGTCTAAGAGTGTCGTGAGCGTTTCAATTTCGCCTGTACGTAAATTCTCGATTTTTACCTGAACGGTCATGAGGCGTGTAGTGTATTGGTTATCAATGTCTTCTGTGGACGTCGACGATAATTGGGTCTGCAGGGTTGGATCATCGCTCGACTGTTCACTATCGGGGAAAGTAGTTAAAATAGAATTGATAAAGCGAACCTTTCGTTCAGCAGTTGGTGATGGTCGCCGTCTATTACTTTCATTCGTGCTCTCTCGTACGGTGAATGAGTTCTTTGATTTTTTCTGAGACTTGTCAAGGTTTCCGTTCTTCTGTTAAAGAGCTTAAGATTTTGTCTCTCAGATTTATCACGCGTACGGACATTGCTGTTTAGTGACGAATTGTTTCTACTTGGGTAACGAGAATTGCGAGTGTCATGTTGTGGGAAACGGGAAGGGGATTGATAAGATCGTCGTGTAGGCGAATAGCCTTTGAACAGCTTATAACGATTCTTACACAGCGCGATGTTATGGTCTCCCTTGCATCCTTGACAGCGTGGTCGTTCACATTCGAGGCTTCTGTGTCCTTTGCGGAAGCATATCCTGCATGCGTTTAGATTCATAAGTCGCTTAATCTTGTTATCACGTGACGGGTATTTCGGGCACATAGCGAATTTGTGGTTCCCTTCGCAGCCTATACAGGGCGACCTGTATTGCCATGTTCGTACATTGTAAATCGCA
>CP130735.1:36360261-36407846 GCA_030553155.1 Nippostrongylus brasiliensis | reverse complement strand
TGTAAATCGCATGTCTAGAGTGTGATGGTGGGTCTTCGTTATGGTATGAGACATGAGCTGGACGGCGAACAACCGTTTCTAAATTCTGGAGAAGTTCTGCTATGGTCCATAGTTTGAATCAAATTCCCTTTTCGCAATTTCTTGCTGTGTTGGTCGAGAGAATTTCGCAAGTACTGTTTGCTGTAGACTGGTGTTGTCCACTGGTTCCTCGTATCTTCTCATTTCGGTTATTATTGCTAGTATGTCATTCAAGGTATTCTGAAGTTGTTTCGGATCATCGGGACTTATCGGTAGTGCCTGCAAGCGTTTGAGCAACAATGGTTTCGTTTGTCGGGGATTATGGTTTCGGGATCTTAATTGTTGGATGGCTGATTCGTATGACTGTCTGTTGCGAGGGATCATTCTCAGTGCCCTTGCTGCATCGCTTTCGCAGCAGCTTAGAAGAATGGACAGTTTTTCAATGTTACTGTACGGTTGTTTGTGGACAAGTTCTTCAAATAGTTCCCAAAAACTTTCAAATTCTGTCGGATCACCATGGAAATCTGGAATTTGTAGTTCTCTTCCACACAGGCGGGTCATTTGGCGTATTTGGTTCGTTGGGTTTTCAGTTGTATCATGTCTTGGAGGATTTCGAATGGGTGCTATGGGAGGTGCAGATTGTTCAGTTGGCTGATCCGATTCGGTATACAGTTGACTTGTTCCTCGGCGATCTTTAAAAGTGAGGATGTCAAGTTTTGAGGCGGCTTCTTGGCAATCAAGTTCGACAATTCTTTGTTCAAGACGGTGTCTAATAGCGGCGCTTGTATCTAGGATCATGTCGCCATTCTTTTCATTCCAGTAAAGATCAAAATTGCACTCCAACTCGGAACTCTCCGTCATTTTCTTTTTTAATGTCTTCCATGCGACTGGTGGCATTCGCATATAGCACTTGTATCGCTTGTTCTTTAGAAGCGAGAGCATCGATGATGTTTCGTACCTTTGCTCTGTTATAGAGAATGTATCTGAAGATCTCACCTGACTCGGTTTGATATTGCCAGGGATCCTTGAAGGCATCTCCGTCTTGGAGAAGATCTTGAATTTCGTTGAGAAGTCGTGTAAGTTGTTGCTTAGCGGACTTAAGCGAGAAGCTAGTTTGAGGCATGTTGCCGTGTCGGGCGGTACTGAAAAGGTGATACGTAGGCGCGCGGGTTATCTTACGAGTTAGGGTCTCGTGGAACGGATCTCGTCAAGAGGTGTATATATGTGTAACGGACCAATGTATAATCGTTGTATTGTAAACTTATATCTGGACCATGGAGTGTGCGTTAACGTACGGTAATGTGTTGGGTCTATGGATCCATAGGGTATTGTCATAGGGGTCTTCCCCAAATGTTGTGCAACTGTAGAAAAGCCTAATCGGGGATGCGTCCCTGAGGCTTTCGTGGTTGTTCGGTCGTTTGTCTGGTCATATCGGTATTTCATCTGGTCACGTCTGTCATATTGGTCCTATGTCTGGTCATTCCGGCATTTTTGTCTGGTCATAATTGTTATATGATTTGGTCATATTGGTCCTTTATCTGGTCCTGCCGGTCATTGTCTGGTTTTTCCCATGGGATTGCGGTATGTTCCACGATGCACAACTGGTTATATTCATATGGGTCATGAGATCTCCTCGTCAATTGTCTTCAGTAGTGTTTTGCTTGCTTGCAGTAACTGACCAGAGGTTTGTTACGGAGCACTTTCAACGTAATTTCAATACTCTCGATGGTCTTGGAGAATAGTCTGCGGGATTGTGTACACACAGCGAGGCGGACTGTTTCTAACGAGCGCTCGAATTGTTATATCTAATTCTAACTGATGTGACTAATTAGTTTCGTAAGCATTGATGCATTTCATTCAAGCTTGAGAGTCAGATGGGCCCTATCGCGGAAAGCTCGCGATCTTTGTTATGCAGGAATGCGCGGAGGCGCCGAGCAGAAGCATCTACAGCTTACAGAAGCTCCGCCCCGCGCACAGTCTTCAGTTACGCAGCACCCGCGGCCGTATCGGCTTCTCCTTGTTAACCCCGCTATAATTGATTGTTAATAGTTATCGTTGATAGCTTGAGATTGCCTTTTCTCGGTTTTGCCATTCTTGTATTTAGTAATCTGATCACTTTACGCTATTATCATATGGTTAGATTGTCGTGTTTATACGTTATGTATGCTTTATCATATGTTATGGTTTAATTACCCAAGTTTGAGATAAACGCGGTTGTCCCGACGTGTTCTCGTGTGTGTCGCAAGAAACAGACAAGACCCGCGTGGCAAGTGATCAAGAGAAGAGCCACCGCTTTATGGTGCATCGGCAACTACGTTCCTGACGGCCGCACTCGCAGGTAGACATTCTGAACATCGATTTTACATTGTGCTCGAAAATTGGCTATTGCGGCCACAACCATTTTGGAAAGGAGCACTTTTACTTCGGCTTCTGCTTCGCTTCGCTTCGGTTTCGTTTCGCTTCGCTTCGCACCCAAAGTTTGGATTTACTGTGCGGAGAGGAGACTTCTGTCGATACGCGGATTCCATTGGATCTTTCTGGAATTTTTGCAAGATAGCGGACTTCTAATTGTGAGGGATCAGTACGAGTTTATAACACTGTTTAACGCCGTTACTGGACTATTTGGACTATCGCCGTTATTTCTTCGGACCAAGTAATTCGATACGCAGTTATCTCCATACATCTTGGACACTGTTTACGCAATGACGGGCGAAAAGTTCACAGGGCCAGCAACGCTCCACGCACAAAAGGGACTGTTATCGCGGTATACCAATCAACTATCGAAGCTCATCGGAGAGCATGACGCAGCGAATTTGGACCACGTTCCCATGGACCAAACAACGGCACAAAGACTGCGAAAGACATCGTTTGAATTGGCAGCCACATCACGCCTTGTTTCGGACACGCTCGACAACTTTACCAACGCCGTCGACTCATTGGGGACCGAAATAACAGAGGAACAGAATTCGCAGGTTGAACAGTACATCGAACGCGCAAACGCAGTGTTAGAACAGGCACAAGCACTGTCTATTAACATCGAAGCATGCCTAATGGGAGCGCAGCAAGAACCGCCAGCAGCTCCAACAACTGGTGCAAAACTTCCACCAATTCCAATACCGACATTCACAGGGAAAATATGGGAATTTTCCAACTTCTGGAGTCTCTTTGAGATGAATGTCCACCAACAACCGCTGACGAAACTTCAGAAATTCAACTATCTAGTCCATGCACTACGCGGAGAAGCTCGAGAACTTATCCGCCGGTACCCAATCTCGGATTCGAACTACGATCACGCAATAGACCTTTTACAGGCGAAGTACGGTAACGGCTCAGCCTTAATCGTCCATCTACAGTCGCGACTGGAAAGGGCAGAAGCGGAATCAAAGGGTACCCATGGACAACGACGACTTCTGGAGAATATCATCGCGGTCACTACGCAGTTACGAGATCGAGGGGTCAACCTCGACGGCTCATTCATGTCCCAGAAGATTCTAGCCAAATTCACACCAACCCTTCAGCGGAACGCTTTAGACCGCTGTGTTACGCAGAACACAAAGGAAGAAAACTGGAAGATAGAGAATCTCCTGAACATTCTCGATCATCTCATTTCCAAAGAAGAGAAAATCAATGGTATGCTAGAGCGCAACGAACATGATAACATCCGATCAACATACGCCGCGGAGAAATCGCAGAAACGTCTTTCTCAAAACATCCTTCCATTATCGCGGCATCAATGTATGTTTTGCGACTTCAACGCACATAAGTCAGCAGCATGTACATCATGCTCTAGTTTATCAGATCGCCGAACATTCTTCCTGCAACACAACAAATGTTTGAACTGCGGACGAGAAGGGCATTTCGCTACGCAGTGCTCCAGCAGGGGATGCAAAAACTGTGAGGGACAGAAACACCATCACACGCTTTGTCCACGATTCAGTAAAGACTTACACACGAGGAATGGACAACTTCTAAGCGAGGGTATAGAGCAAAAACCCACAGCCACGAAACCGTTGGATAAACGTTGACCGACTAATTCCAGTGGCAATCAGACAACGATTCAGAAAGGTTCGGCACGTACAACAACGGCAAAACTAGTACATACACACAGAACAACGAGGACAATGAGACAACAATTCTCCATAACGCAGATGGAGATAGCGGCAATCATCATGTCCTACTTTTGACAGGGAGCGCTAAGGTGCGCGACGAAACACGCCAACGATGGAGAGAAGTGGCAAATCTCTTCGACACAGGTGCCGACCAGTCGTTCGTTAGCCAAAGCCTCGTAGACGACTTGGGACTGGAATGTACGCAGCAGGAAGACTTCCTAATGTACACATTCGGCACAGAGAAACCCACACCTACACGTTGTGGACTTACTCAAATGGAACTATGGGACACGGATGGTCAGTCCCACGCAGTTCGACTTTGCACTACGCATGTACTTACGGGAAAAGTCGCCCAATCAACCTCAGTAGAGAGGATCGCGACATCGTCAAAAAGCATCACATTCAGCTCTTCAAACAAGTGCAGATTGTAGACCTCAGATACTGCTCGGATGTGATCAGTTATGGAATTTACTTTATGTCCCACTACCACGTTTCACACTTCCTTCGGGACTACAACTTATACCGTCTAAACTAGGATACCTGCTGTCTGGCAAACAGCAAATATCCACAGGTGACGAGGGAAAGCCACCTGCGAAGATGGTTCATACACTCACCACGGTCGACGCGGCCAACACCTTCGATGAGGAATTGAAGAGGTGGGATAAATATTGGACCATGGACTCGGCCGGAATTTGGGAATTTACCGGCACGAAAAATGCGGAGAAGGATGCGGTCAACCAGAAGGTGCAGAACTTCTTCAACGAGACAATAGAACGCAGAGAAGACAGTTATTACGTGCGGTTCCCGTACAAGGAAAACCATCCCCCTCTACCGGATAACAGAAACATAGCTGTGAAGCGGCTTCACAGCGTTATAGCCACGCTTCGAGGGGATATGAAACTCATGGAAGACTACAACAATATCTTTCGCGAGCAACGCAGCTTGGGAATCATCGAGGAAGTGGTCGATGCGAGGAATCATGATGGACAAATAGTACATTACATAGCTTATCAACCCGTGGTAACACCTCGCAAGGACACCACGAAATTACGCAACGTGTTTGACGCCTCCTCACACTACAAGGAGTGCCGAGACGCAGATGGGTTCGAAAAAATACTTTCTCGTGGATTCACGACTAACGCAGAACACGTCAAACTGGCCGTTTCCGCAGATGCTAGTGATATAGCCATGGCGACCAGTGCATACCTTTTTGACCATACCGACTCCTCATTAGTGATGGCTCGGAGCAAACTTCCATCTATACAATCATCGCACACTATTCCGAAAATGGAGATGAATGCACTCACAATGGGAGCACGATTGGCCTGGTCGGTATACAACGCACTCCGCTCGACGTCGCAAAAACCACACGCGGTTGATCTTTTCTCTGATTCACAAATCGCACTTATCTGGCTAACGTCGACAGCGACCAACGCCGGAGTACTGGTACGGAATCGAGTACAAGAAATCAGAAAAATTGTTGCCTCATTTGAGGAACGCGGTACACCAGTCCATTTCGCGTACGTTAGCACTGGAGAGAATCCAGCAGACGCAGGAACTCGTGGTCTCACATGCGAACAGCTACAAGACCATCGCTTGTGGTGGCAAGGCCCAGATTTCTTACGCCAACCTCAATCCACGTGGGATACGACTTTCTACCCCATAAGCTTGGAACAGCACGGAGAAGAGCTATCGACTTCGATCGCAGTAAACGTGTCAACGACGGATTCTGCCCGAAAGTCGCCCGTAATCGACTTGACACGCTTCAGCTCATTCGGAAAAGCAAAACGAGTGACAGCAAGAGTACTTCTTTTCCTTAGCAAGATCTGCCAACGCTTACTGGATCGATCAAAGCGAAAATTATTGTCCAGTATCCCGGAACTAGGAGAAATCCCGACTTCCGCCAAGATCAAAGCAGAGGTATTGAGAGCCGCACGCATACTACTCATCCGCGACCATCAAAGGACATATCTCACGGAAGGCTACGTAAAATCCATGGAGAATACACTTCGCCTTTTCAAGGATAGCTCTGGAATTTGGCGTTCGCGCGGTAGACTACAACATTCAGCACTGGAGACGGACACCAAGTCGCCGATCTTTATTGCTCCAAATACAAAACTCGCGTCCTTACTCCTCCAGGAAGCACACGGACCATATCATCAAGGGATTGAACACACCATGGCTACTGTGCGGCAGACCTATTGGATACCGAAAATCCGCCAACAAGCCCGAACGATAGTGAAACAATGTGTAAAGTGCCGCCGTTTCAACGCCCTACCTTACCCATATCCAGAGACCACGGACTTACCACAACGACGAGTGTGTCGCTGCAGACCATTTGAACATATCGGATTGGACTTCTTCGACCTACCGCGGTCATCCGACACTCCAGATAACCGCTACTATGGATGTATTTTTACCTGTACTGCAACGCGTCTGATACATCTGGAAATGCTCGAGAACCTGAGTACGGTAGAATTCATCAACGCATTGAGGCGTTTCGTCTCTCGACGCCGATTACCAGCCACAATTACATGTGACAACGCTCCTACGTTCCTGATGACATCCGCGTTGCTACGAAATGGGCTCGACATTCAACTTCGAGATGATGTACAGGAGACTTTGGCTGAAAGGAAATTCAGTGGAAGCATATCACGCCGTATCCTCCCTGGCAGGGAGGCTTTTATGAGCGACTAATAAAGTCTGTAAAACACGCGTTATACAAGGCCCTAAGAGGATCAGCTTAGCGCTCAGGGAGCCACCTGTTCACTATTCTCACCGAAGTCGAAGCCTGCATCAACTCTCGTCCATTGACTTACCAGACGTCTGCACAGGAAGACCTGACATCCATACGCCCGATTGACTTTCTACAGCGCGACATCTGTGTAACGCTACCGCTGCAAGCTGTTACCGAGTCTCTCGAGGAAGATTCGCCATACCTCCCACCTGAGGAAGTTCGTGCGCCCCAAACACAACAGCAGGTTCAAGAAGCACTGAGGTCATCCTGCGACGCCACTGAGAAATTCTGGAAAATCTGGCAAGAACAGTACCTTACTAGCTTGAGAGAGCGACAACGAACGCGGATAACTAGTCAGAGACACGGACAGGAAATCCCTAAGATAGGAGACGTAGTTCTAGTCTGTGACCCCATTCTTCCGCGAAATGACTGGAAAATGGCGCGAATAACGGACTGTAATCAAGGTAAAGATTGAGCAGTACGAGAAGTGGAATTGATCACCTCCACTCACCGCAAGATACGGCGCCCAGTAAACTTAATTACACCCTTGGAGGTAAATACGGAGGACGCAGTCGCAGCAATCCACGCCGTCAACGACAATGGAGAAAAGCTTGATCAGCAGCAAACCAACGCAGAGACTTCGTCGTCGCGATACAACCTCCGTCCACGCCACCCAGTAAATTACGCAGACCTAAACGTGCAAACGGTATTTACTCGGCAAACTAAGTTTATTCCGTCGAGATGGTTCTTATTCTATCTGAAGATTTTTACCTTGGTTACACCAAGTCACGGAGGACCAACACCCCAGATTCAGATGACGTGTACGAACGAAGGAGTTCTCGTCGACGCAGCAAATCAGTCATTCGAGCTGTGCACAGATACATCGTGTAGACTGTACGAGCCCCATTCCAATCAACTTCTGATAAAACTACCACCTCATCTCACATTGCACGATCATGTGGTAACAATCAAATGGCACAGGAACGATACCTTGATGGTAATGGAGACCACTTGCCCAAAACTGGACTTCTGTACGCAGATTGATTGCACACTGTGCGCAACAGTACTGCTCAATCCGGAATGTTGGCCCGTTGGAGCCATCGCAATGGTAACGACAATCATCTATGCAGCAGTAGCGGCAATCTACGCCCTACTATACGTGCCGGTGACAGTTGGAAAACCGATCCGACTAGTAATGCAAACAATCCGGATCATGTTCGTCGTTCTGTTTCGTACTGTGACGTACTGCTGCCTATCAATTGTACGCAGATCACGCCGTAGAAGAACACTATCAGAACGACTCACAGCGGCTCTAGCTGTAATGGCAATAGCTTTCCCACTACGGCTCTATACATCAGACGCCTGCCAACACGTGGATCTCCTACAACACCCAACCGCCTTTTGTACGCAACACGGAGACCAAGAACGCTGTTCGGTCACACTATCAACCATGCTGAAACTCAACTCATTCCAACAAGAAGCGTGTCTACGCCTCACAGCCAATACCACGCTAGCTGCCAATATAAGACTTCGATGGAAAGGGTTATACCTACGCTGCGATCAGAAAACTGACGGATTTACACGTTCAGTTGATTTACGCACGATCGACAGCAAAAGATGTGCACACATGGGATCGTGCATTGACCAAAAATGTGCCGGGATTAACAGCACAACTCTCCTTCCCGAACTCGAGAAAGGAAACTCATACCCAGGGCATACAGGATGCATGGAATCGTGCGGAGGCCTCGGTTGTGACTGTTTCTACCCCAGCTCGGGATGCTTGTTCTACAGGATATACGCAGTACCTCGGAACAACAAGACCTACGAGATGTTTCACTGTGTACGCTGGACCGAGGAAGTCAAGCTGGAGCTGACGACAATAGAACTGAACCCAATACAAAACAATCGCAGCTACGTATTACGAGTCCTTCCCAACGTTCCCATACAGCTTCCATCTCTACGCCTCACCATGACAGCGGTTACTCTTCCTCCAACTCCATCCCTGCAAGCTCATTTTGTGTCCGACGGCAAGGACGTATTATAGCTATTCGGCAATTTCCGCATCGACCACCCATCTATTGCGCCTCTCACGAAGCTGCAATACTCATGAACTGTACGATGGAGGATGATTGTCCATGTTACGCAGCAGAAAACAGAGTACGCTGTGAATGTGATACCCACGACGTGGAACACGGTGGAACACGACTTCAACAGGTTGCAGATGAAACTTCCATTGAAAACACCACAGTGGGAAATGCAGACTCGAGGCACAGACGTGATAGCTAAAATTCCACACTTCGTCGCAGCAGATGTAATTCTCAACTTCAATACGACCGTGAACGCAGTAACAGTATGGAATAAGGCCAACGTTTGCTCCGCATCCAACGCGCCCCTCGAAGGTTGTTATCAGTGCGCGCAGGGAGCAGTCGCTCGGACTATTTGCAAATCCAACGACGAGACCACAGCCGAGATCGTTTGCCAGCCATACTCGTTCGTTGTACCATGAACGCCGAAAGGAGCAGAATCCCAGCTACGTTTCCACTTCAACAGCGCTAGACAGTCACTCAACTGCTCTATACAATGTGGAGGAGCAACGAGTTACCTTGTCTTAAGGGGTATTCTCAAATACGTTGAAGACGTGCACACACCTCTCGCGGCTCTGATGGGGACTAACGCAGTGTATCGTGAAATCGCCTGGCCCGATTTCCACATATCTTCGACGTGATACTCGGCTGGTACAAAACGCTAATAGTGGCATTGATCGTCGGAGTACTGGCACTGATCGCCTCTTATATGGTCATACAGTGGCTGAGCTTATCATGCTTATGCTTCGGCTTTCGACTCGTCAGAATCATTGTGTGCTTGCCATGTCGACTGCTTTGCATCACCGCACGTTATAGACGCAGAGCACCTCCGACAGCACCTCACGAAAAAAGGATTTGAGCACAGCAGTCAGTCACGATTTGTAATATATGTACACACGCTTGACACTCGCACTAATGGCACCTCTCTTTAGAACTTGTAATTAGACACCCATTTTAGATCACCATGTTCACCGAAAGCGATTATGAGATCGAGTCGCCTGATTTATCACTACACGATGAGCCACACAGTCCACCCCATCAACGCCGCCAATCCGTAGATGTCCAAGGACTTCGAGCCGCACTACAATTTCTACCGGACGCAGGCACACTTTGTTCGCAAATTGCAGACACGGTACTTCAATTTGAATCTCTTTCTACGAACATTTCTTGCTTCCATGACCGCGTAAAGAAAATAGGACCCGCCGATATGCCATTCACGGTCCGCCTAGACCGACTAAAGTATGTACTTGGAGCTGTGGTGCGATAAATTGAAGGTTGAGGTTCGAGCAATCCGCAGCCGCTTACAAACGCAATTCGCAGTTCCGCCGATCCTTATAGCACTCGGACACCTATCGTCTGACGTATGGATGGAGATGCTCGACAGAGAATCATATCGCGAGGAACGCACACCTCTGCGACTGAACCAGCAACTTTTGGAACGTCGCATCTCCGAAGAACTAACCGAACTCGATCGTCAGCGAGACTACATTACACAGTATCTCCAGGAACTCAACGCAGTCGATCGAGAAGAACAAGTATCGTTTCAGCGGCACGTCTCAAAATCACTAGTAGACATTATAACAGCTCTACAATCACTTCAAAACACCGCGGAAGATACACAAGTGATGGTCGTACGAGAAAGAGAAAAAATGGAGAATCGCCTGGATACCTTGGCTGAAACAATCTACGCAGCAGTAGCATCAGCAGTCGCCACACTCGGCCGTGGGGAGCCCACGCCTAGTGTTGAGCAGGAGACACAAACGAGTCCGAAAGACCTCTGCAACGCCGAGAGTGAAACGCCTTCAGTCGCTAAGAGGAACCAAGCTACGCAGCAAGGAAAGGAAGACCAACTAAGCAAGAAAACGCAGACTGAGCGTAAGACAAAAAACAAACGGCTGCAGACGCAGTGGAAAACCATGGACACGGCCACACAGGCAAATGAATCCTGCGCTTCGACGACTGAAATGGGTACGCAGACACTCGCAGAAGGATTCTGTCTGGAGAATAAACGCAGACTATCGAGTCCCAAAGAAGTCCAGGCAGAAAGCAAGAGACGAAAACCGTCAGAGGAAGCCGAGGAGACCGAGGACGACGACGAAATCCCTGCAGCAGAACAGCTCGAAGTTGCAACTCAGGAAGTCGCGGATGCGCAGAAGAAGGGCGACAGCGCCACTGTAGCAGGAAGCCCCAAAGTGGAAGCGGCAGAAGGACTAGTCACCGACCCGAACGAGGAAGTCGACGATCTTGAAGTGGCAGACGAAGTCAGCGGCGACGAGGCGGTGGAGAAAGAAAGTGAAGTGGAGTTTGAATACGAAGATTTTGGCGAAGTCGCAGAAGAGGAAGAGAGCGAAGAAAGCGTCGCCAGCGCAGATGACGCAGAGAACGCAGATCAAGCACCCGCAGAGGCGGTTGAACACGCAGAGAATCCAGAACAAGCGAGAGAGAGTCGGATACAGCAGCTCACAAACGAGCTTCAAAGCGCCAAACAGGAACTCAATGACCTGAAGTTTATGCTAGACCAATTAGAAGGACAGCTAGGCCCAGCTCGATTGCTGCGAAGGTCAGATATCGATCCCCAGAACACGTCAAGGATCGTGTGTGTGTTCTGTCACGCAGTGAGGGCGACTCCTGCCCCGTGATCTCCGACGCCCAATCGCGAATCACCAGCCTCATCGAACAAGGAAGGTGCTTCAGATGCCTATTCGAAACATGCAGAGGTAACCAACACTGTAAACGCAAAAATGAAGCATGTTTTTACTGTCGGGAAAAGGGACACCACCCAGCTATCTGCACCCGCCCAGATGAACAACAGAAACTTCGCTCCACGATGGAAACGTTACGCAGAAGAAAACAGGCCAATGACAGGATAATCAGGCGACACCGCAGACTCGACAACTTTCTACAGCAAGAGGCCTAAACAAGACCATAACGCCGGTGGGGAGTATCGCGGAAAGCTCGCGATCTTTGTTACGCAGGAATGCGCGGAGGCGCCGAGCAGAAGCATCTACAGCTTATAGAAGCTCCGCACCGCGCATCGCCTATCGGCTTCTCCTTGTTAACCCCGCTATAATTGATTGTTAATAGTTATTGTTGATAGCTTGAGATTGCCTTTTCTTGGTTTTGCCATTCTTGTATTTTGTAATCTGATCACTTTACGCTACTATCATATGGTTAGATTGTCGTGTTTATACGTTATGTATGCTTTATCATATGTTATGGTTTAATTACCCAAGTTTGAGATAAACGCGGTTGTTCCGACTTGTTCTCGTGTGTGTCGCAAGAAACAGACAAGACCCGCGTGGCAAGTGATCAAGAGAAGAGCCACCGCTTTAGGCCCTTCTTAGTCTCAAGGAGTTCCATGTCATGTTCTGTTGCATTTCTTTCTTTTTGTGTTAAGTGTCTTGTCTCATAGTAGTTCATTGTTCTAACTTTTCATAAACGAGTTCTTATATTCGGCCGATGCATCATGTCTAAAATGTACTGCCAACTTTGTACACTCTAGGTGCTAGGAGCAGCTGTGTTTCAGTGGTTCATATGCTTCAATTGGATTAATATATTTATCTACAAGACTACTAATATAACACATACAATGCGGACTACTATTACTACATAGCAAGCATAAGCGATACGATCATCATACTAAGTTAGGATCCATAATGGGGGTTAGGGACTAAGGAGGAGTTTGATAGAAAGACTAGAAGGTAACTAGACAGGACTGAAGAACCTGACAGGAACTGCCGGATTGGAGCTGCGCGGTCTTTTTATACCGGCAGATATGGGCGGAGAAATCCAGTAGCATTTGACTATTGGCTACAGGTTTACTGTCGGCACGCCCAGGGCCGTGTAATGAGTCATCATGAATATGCGGATATTCATGACAAGGAGAATGTGGGGAAAAAAAGGGGGAACAGGAGATGTGCTGCTTGGGGAGAAGGAAAAAAGAGATGTTGCTGTGTCCGAGGCGAGAGGCGGAGGAGATGGGGACTGAATAAAAAAAAACGCCGGTCATAAGTGAAAAAAGTGAGCCGGACACAGCAAAGGAGTCGAAGATACAAGTTAGGCGGTAGTAACCTAACCCGCACTTTGGTCGACTGTAATGTGCCTTCCTGAAAGGCAAACTCAAAACGAGTGACCAGACGCAAATAAAGCATGGGCCTAGAATACTACTGCACGGAAATAAGGCCCTCAGAGGGAAAAGGATAAGGGGCACCCCCACATGGAGGTGATAAGCCAGAGGCTTCAATATATTGCGACTGAGTTTCAATAGCGATGAATATGAGGATCGTGTAGGAAGACTGCATTGAGAAAAGGGTGTGGGCTAAGTAGCTCCCACCTCACGTCGTATCTGGACTGTATTTAAAGGAAAAGAAATGAAACGAACGAAACGAGGCTATTCAACGAAGCAAGGGAGGAAGAGCGGATAATAACACTATAGCCTACGAGGCAATAGTAGGAAGCAGGTCATCTGAGTCGGCTAGGTGAAGGCACAGTTCCTTATTGGCTATGTTCACGGTCCTCATTCCGAATGATAGATGGTCGTCTATATAGGCAGTCAATGGAAGTAGCTGTGCGGCAAGTGCAAGTCGGTGAGTCAGTGAGCGGTGTTCTCCTGAAGGTGGCTAACAAGATGGATCTGGAAAGTGCAGCATCGCTTCCACCTGAACATGTTGGAGTCCAGCTTATTCCATCTTGTCACCGCTCTGACAGGGAAGGACCCCGCAAAGGAGGCCGTGGAGGGCCTTTCTGGCTTGATCCGAAACGGATGCCCCTTGTGATTTCAGCATGCAAGGGCTTGTCAATGATGTCATACAGCCCTAAGAGGAGCGACCGGTAGCTAACTTGTACATGAACAAGAAATCAGCTAAGGTCCTTCTAATTCTAAAGTGTTCTCGCCAAGATGTCGCTCCTCGTAGGGCAGTCTGACAAGGCCTTTGACAAGGCGACAACATCGATATGAGAAACGCTTTTGGACTTGCTCAATTGTATCGATCAAGGATTTCTTGTAAGGAGACCATAGTTGACTGCAATATTCAAGCTGCGGCCTGACGTGAGTGGTAAACAGCTTGAACAGTAGCTTAGGGTCTCTGGATTTGAAAGCTCGGAGTATGTAGTTGGTTTGAGCAGTTGCATTCAACGCTATGTCTTTAATATAGTCGTCGTACTCTAATTTATCATTGTAGGTCACTCCAAGATCCCGGTTCTTGGTAGAACAAGTAATTGGTCTACCATTCAAAGTGAAATTGAATTCGGGATGATTTTTCCCCAAACAGACTACAGGAGTTTTTTCAAGGGATACGTCAAGATCTCACGCTAGCGACCACCTGCTCAAAGCCTCAAGCCCTAACTGGAGCCGACTGCAGTCATCGAGAAGATCTTTGCATCGTCAGCATACAATGAGCAGAAACAACCTGATGGCAGCGCTTCTGGGAGATCATTGATGAACATCAGGAACATTAGGGGACCTATACAGGTACCTTGTGGCAACCCACTTACAGTGTGGTAAACACGAGAACGAGAGTTCTTCACCACAACGCTCTCCGTCCTATTCGTGAGGAAGGATCGGAGGAATCGGAGTAGACATCCGCCAATGCCGAACGCTTTCACTTTCGTTAGAAGGAGGGGAATCGAGATAGAATCGAAAGCTTTTTTATCGTCTATGAAACAAACGGATACAAAGTTACCTCTATCAAACTCTCTATGCCATAAAGGGCCACTCTCTATGCCTACACAAAATACGTTCGAGCACTTTACTTGTAGCACTAGTCAAACAGATAGGCCTATAATTTCGTGCATCGGATTTCGACCCTTTTTTATGGATAGGCTATTCTCCATAAACTAGGGGTTTCGCCCCTCAAAAGAAATCTTGTAAAAAGAAGCGTGAGGGGAGTCGTAAGTCCAAGGGCGGCCTTCTTAAGAAAAATGTAGGGAATTCCATCAGGCGAAGTCGAATGTCTATTTGGAACTTTACAAAGAGCCCCATAGACAACTTCTGATGTGATATCAATCCATTCCAAGGAAGCATTGGAGCGGACTTCAACATCAGCCTCGACATGTGAAGGCATCTTGTACACGGATTCAAAATAGTCGGCAAGAAGCTCGGCTTTCTGCGCGTCAGATCTGACATCTTCTCCAAGGGAACCAGTCATAGTAGGTATGGAATCATTTAATTGCAGCTTGCGGCGGCAAAAGCGATAAAACCGCTTAAGATTGTTGCTCTCCGCAATTTGCTTCTCTTCTTCCAGAGAAAGATGTGCAAGTACACGTTTAGGTCTCCTGGCGTAGGCATGATATTTAGCGTATCCAAAAGAGTTTCTCTTCAAATGGTAAAAATTAACCTTGCTCCTAAGATATTTAATGTAGGCGGGGAAAGTTTGGGCCTCCGCACTTGCTCAATATCTTGGAACGAATCTACTGATGAGATATAGACATATTTCTATAAAACGATGGTAGCAAGTATCAGCTGAGCGTAGGATGCTTGAAGCCTGGAGAGACAGCTTCATCGTACCGATTTTCAAGCAAAAGGGCGATGCGATGGAGTGCTCTAACTACAGAGGTATCAAGTTGATATCCCATACCATGAAGGTCTACGAGCGACTGGTGGACAGCAGGCTGAAAGAAATGGTCCCGATCCCACAGGAGCAATTCGGGTTCATGCCGGATAGATCCACTGTGGATGCCATCTTCATAGCCAGGCAGGTAGTGGAGAAATACCGAGAAAAGCGCAAAGCTTGCTACTTGGCATTTCTGGACCTGGAGAAGGCGTACGACAGGCTACCTCGAGAAGTACTCTGGAGATCTTTGCGAGAACGAGAAGTGCCAGAGCATAGGATAATAAGGGATATGTATGCCGGATCCAGAGCAACAATCCGCACCCCGCACGGACTCACAAAAAAGGTGGATATCACGGTGGGTGTGTATCAAAGATCAACACTGAGCCCGTTTCTTTTCCTACTGGCGCTTGGTAGCATGGTCAGTCACCTGATAGAAGATCCACTCAAGACCATCCTTGACCTTGAATACTAAGACCTTGAATACTGGTGAACGTGTCTGCGAGAAGTTCTTAGTTAACACTGAAACACCTAATGAAACCGATATGGATTCAAATATCACAATTTACTGACTATAATAAGCGAGACCGCGATGTTTGTAATGGGTTGCTCATATGGATCCCGCAGCGATTGCCCGTTACCGTACTCCCAGGGACACATTTCATCAGTTCAGCTCGCCGTCTTTTGCTATTTGTTCATCGTTTTATTTTAAAACTTTTCTTTGATTTCGAATCTTTATCTCAGTCTATTAGTGGTTAGTTTTTGTTCTTACTTATTATGTAATTAGCAGCCGTTTGTAGGCCGGTAGGCCGCTGAATGGCTGGCTTTAAAATAAAAAAATCGAATTGTGGTGGTGTAGAGTTTCCTATACCTCCTATCCTTTCCCACCCTCGTCTGTCGGTTCCCACTTGGCCGGTCAGATCACCCGCTATGGTGAGGATGTCACCTTCGGGGACCGATCTGATGACGTCATCCAGGGTCACGTAGGACGTAGGATCCTTATCCTCCTTGGAGCATCCGGTTTTTGGTGCGTACACCGATATTGTGGTCCAGCATCCGTCCTTCATGTCTTATTTTACCGTTATTATCCTACCCTTCGTACAGCGGTCATTGAGTCCTTCAGAGCTCCTAATGAGGGAGGTTGCCCAGCGTGCTCCGAAGATTCACAACGAGACCCATACTATTTTGTAGAACATCGAATGCCGATTACAACGGTATAGGTTGTTTTTGCTATACGCAAGTGGATGGGTCGAAAAAAGCAAGAAATCTTGACCACTAACTAGTGGCGAGGAAATAGTGGCGAAAGCACTTCTAGGTGTTATCTAACAGTAACCTTATCATGATGGCTCAGTGGGTAGCATGCAGGACTCTCAATCTGATGGTCGGTGGATCGATCACTTTGCTGTCCTTTTCTTTTGGGAATTTTGTCGCAGTTGCGGAATAGAATCGCGTTTGGGGGGAGTATGACCAACAAAGTACGCACAGTCGACAATGTCTTCTAGTACATATGTATGTGACCCATATCTACCATAACCAACCCAAATTGACCCTAAATTCGGAAACAAATGTCAGATTTGCGATCATCGTCGCGAATAACCCCCTTAGACAAAGTTGGGGCTAAAACGGTGATTTAGACCCAACTACCCAACTTTGTTACCACGGACCCTAGCAAGCTCACGCCAGACACAATGAGAAAAGTCGATGTCAGATTTGTGAATTGTGGATTTGTCAGCTACCCAAGTAATCTTTCTCGATATATATGAAAAGAAACTCATTCGAAATGGAGTCTGTGTTCTTTAGAGTCGAAAAAGTAGAGCAATAGAGTAAGGAATATTCTCGGTAAGTGAACCTTTGTACAACTACTCAACAGTAGTTAGGATTATTAGGATTAGGTCAAAATCACCGATTTAGCTCAAACTTTGTCTTCTGGGGCTATTCGGGGCGCTGATCACGAATCTGACATTTGTTTTTGAATTTGGGTCGATTCTGGTGGTATCTCTGGTGTTTGCGATCTAGAAGCACATTTGCCACTGGTTAGTTTCCAAGGTTTTTTGCCCTTTTTGGGCCATCCATTTGCCCATAGCAAAAACAACCTATACCGTTGTAATCGTCATTCGATGCTCTATGAAACAATATAGGTCTCGTTGTGAATCTTCGCAGCACGCTGAGCAACCTCCCTTGTTAGATCTTGAAGGGGGGTATAATCCTTTAAAGCCCCTTTACACTTTACAGCGTTGCTGCCGCAATGATGATGAAGCATAGGGACTGGCGGCGCGCCGGCAGCTGCGCAGTAGCGCAGTATGCGGTTTCTAATTTCTTTGAGAAAACCACCGGTATCGCCAACTATGCACTAAATAGTTTTTTGACCAAAGACAGTGCAGTGGACGGCTGGAAAAGGTCGCAGATATTGCGGAAATACGCGCACCCCTATTTTACTGCTCTGCTTTGGTTTACTGTCGCAGTAGAGTCTGAAGGGGCCTTCATGCGTAGTCATGGGAACTTACCTGAACTATTTGGCGGATATCATGCTATGCTTGTGCTACACGATGAGTCGTGAACTACTATCGAGTTGTCAGGGAGCAGTGAAAGCTATATGTCCTTAGAGAAACCGCAAAAGTTCGTCAATTTCCAGCTCACATTTTCATATAATCCTGCACCACTTCATTATATGTAAAAGTGATATGGTCGGCAGGCGTAACGCCACTTGACCGTAAGACGAATGCCTAGATATGGTAGAGGTTAGGAGTGACTCCAATTGCCGACAAGCTACGCTAGTCCCGTTTGAGGTGGTATGTGCATTGTCCTGTCCTGGCCTTGTCGCTTCAGAATTCCACTCTCTATCGAATGAGCTAGGCAAGAACGCTCTTCCAGTAACCTTAACGACTGTGGCTCCTGAACTTTTCTCTAAATCCTAAACCACATCCAAGTTTTCCAATGGTAAACCACCAGTCCTCCTTGAAAAGACTACTGTCCATCGAAACAAAAACTTCAGTACATGAAAAATTTCAGACGTGTTATCAATTGATAAATACGAGAATTGTCGTAAGGTATGAAATTTGCGACATTTCTATGAATGTTTTTATGAATGTTTATATGCGAATAAAACATCAAGCTCAAATGGCTCTTCAAGTGACGTGCTTCGACAACTTACTGTAGAATTTTTGATCTGTCTATCACTCACTCGTTCCGTTGGATCACATTTATCAATCAATAGACGCATCCCATATCAATCAGTAGATCAATAGACTTCGTTCGATAGAGGATAAAATTCTAATTCAGAAATTGTATGGGTTATCGATGCTTTCGAATCTAGTGAGTGCTTATTCGAATCTCTTTGTGAGGTGTTTCATCGATCGAGACGGGCGCAACCAAATTTGGTCGACCTCGGGACCAGAGTAGACGATCGGTTCGTCGTAGCCAGCCCCGCCGGCGGGACAAACCTTTTGGTCCGCGGTAGACTGTGTGTCCCGCCGATGGGATACATTTTTGCACCGCGTGGACCTGTATAATACGGGCCATGTAGGCAATGTTACTACCTAGGTAGCCCTTCGGCTGGCCACACTTCAGGGTCGCGTGAGACATGTAGCCCAGCGCCGGGCTACACTTTTGGGTGTCGTGGGACGTGTATCCCAAGGAGGGGCTAGGCGTCCTTCCTCTTGGTGATGACACTGAGGATAGGAGTGCCCATTTAGGCATAGTTACTACCCATTCTATATTTTCCGTTTTATCAAAGCTTCAAGATATTCGTAAAGTGAACGACCTTTCAAGAAGCTCAAAGAGAGGTCTGAAAATCGTCTACTTCTAATGGTTACATGAAGAAGTTTCAAAATCAGCAATAGACACGGAAAAATTATTCTTATGATCATTTTGAAAACAATTAATGCCGCTGAGGCACTCTCATCACTGATCGTGCGCGGTCCCCCGCGTCCGGCACGTAAGGAGCGCGCGATCGTCATTGGGTTAACCGAGGTTGTCCGCCACTCGCTAGCCCTCGCATACTGACCACAGGACGCGGGCAGCGGTCCTGCGCGCCACGAACGGGTGGCGTCCTAACGTTATCTTTGATTCCTTGTCCGACTTTGATCACGGTTTTGTGATGGGGTTTTACCATCAACAGGCCTGCAAACCCGGGCCTGACGCTGGAACCGTTGCCATTTCTGCAATTTTTGCAAGGCATGGCTTTTTGCGTGAGCCCAGATTCGGACCTGGGACGTTTCGCGCGAGAGACTACATTACTAGCAGCTCGGCTATCCGGGTTCACACGTACGTTGGTTATATCAGCGAAATAAAATCGATGAAGTTATCATTTTTCGAGCGATTGTCTCAGGTATTCGCTTACTTTACTTTCCCTCTGAGTATGTCTGTATACATTTTTGTTTGGTTTTCATTTTTTGTCAAGAATTTCATCGTAAAGGCGCAAAAAATTTGTGGGAATACCCGTATCCGATTGCTAGATAGATAAAAATCGAGTTGTGGTCAAGAAATAACGAAGAATTACGCAAAATTGATAGTGATGTTGAGGCTACGAGGTCGATAACGACGGGGATGCTTTTTTCTTGTCCCAAAGTAATCGACTAAGATATTGGTTGAAGTGAGCGACGTCGCTAGCTCGCTACTTGTGTGCCACGCGGGTAGAATTGTCTTTCAGGTGCTCGTCGGTACCTCAAACTTGGGTAATTAAACCTTTATCTGGTGTTAGCAATTTAAACGATAACAACGTGTGAGGCGACAACATTAGATCGACAAATCGACGAATGGCATGTGATAACAAAATATATGTGTGTGTGAGATTCAGACTGATTCTTCTTCGAGTTCTTGGATGATGAGATTGAACGGCTAAACGACGATAGAGAACTGTATCTAACACGGGGATGAGCATTCCTCGAGTCCTTGGTTCAGTTGAGGCGAGTGGCACGAGAGTGAGACTCTAAACGATCAACTACACAACGTCTAAGTGAAGGTGTCCGAGATGGACCTACTTAACGCGAACTTGCTGTATACATCCAAACGCGAAAACCCTTGGTGAGACTTGTGCAGGAACTTGAGACTTGACCGAACGCGACAACGATACTAAGAGACATCTAAATAATGCGCTTTCGACTCGAAGAGAACGTCGAGAAACTAGGAACACAGTAAACATAATAAATGAACGCGGAGAACGGCCGCTCACCTTTTATAGCGGCCTAAGCACTTGGGTTTCGCGCACATTCTAAGAGTCGACGTGCCCTTTATCCCTGGAGCGCGCTATCTGAGTCGACGGCGTCGACACTCCCGCCGTTCCCTTGTTCCTTTCCCACTGCAAGAGAGTCTGTTCCGTCTCGAGTCGCCTTGCCGCTTCCTTCCAGAGGTCTGGCACTTCGCACAGTGCTCGATGGTGGGGCCGCTTTGGAATGAAATCAGCGAAACTCGTACACGCTACGCGATTGCAGTACCAACACGGCTTTCCGTATTGAGGACATTAACCTTCGCTTGGACAGTCCTCTAGGCACGTGTAACACAGTCCTTTCTGCTTGACGATTTTATATCGCAATCTGGACTCTGTGTAGACCGGGCAGGAATCGGAATAGTGTTGTCCTTCTACGTCGCAGAACGCGCAACGAATTCTAGGGAGAATCCCAGGTGAGTTAAATTCTCTTCTCCGATACGGAAAGTTCTGGTAGTCCTTTTCCATATTTTCCACGTCTATCTGCCATTCTCTCAGAGAGTCTCGACGTCCTAGCTCTCTTCTCCTCGCCTTCGGTGGTGGTGGGCACGTTTCTCTCACCTCTAGCATCATGTTTTCCCAATACGCGTCATCGTCAAGTTCCTTCGCTGCAGCATCGGGTTCTTCTTCGACGTCGAGTGGCGGGGATACTTGGTTTTCCTGACCTCCATTTTTTCCTTCAAACTCGTGATCTGCGCGGCTTGTTGTTCGATCTTCGCTTGTAACTCGGCAAACCGCGACATCATGGATTCCTTCTTCTTTTCCGCCACTTTATCGTCTTCTCTTCTAAAGATGGTAGTGAGTTCGGCTGTGTCTGGATAGAGGTGGTAGTTGCGGAGTTGTTTTTCTGCGTGACTTGAGTACTTGACAATATCGGCTATATCTTCATCCAGCTCTTTCCTCAGCTCGTTCACCTTTGAGATGACTTCGCGGCATTTCTGGTGGAGCTCATCTTCTCTAATTGGCGTTCCTTCTCTTTCAAATTTAGTCTTCCAGAGCAGTACACTGGTGAGCACGAATCGGCTTCCAATACGCGTTATCCTCTCTTTGGTGACCTCTGCGGTACGTAAGCAGTTTGACGCTCGCAGAAACTGCTCTGCAGCTCCCGCGAGCTTGAAACCGTCTTCGTCCCTTATGTGTCTCCATTGCGTCTTCTGCACTTTAGCTGCTCGCCATTGAGTCTCGAACGCGTTGAATACTTCTTGTAGTTCGTTTTGCAATTGTTGTGGAGAAGGTCCAAAACCAGCGATCATGCGCGTCAGGTAACTTGTGTCTCCGTCGATTTCAGCGAGGCTCATGCTGAAATAATATGATATTTCACCAACATGGTTTACACTATTCTTTATTTTTTCCCATCTTTTTATTGCTACTTGACTTATCTCTTTATTTTTGTCACAGTTAGTGAAGTTGGACGTAAATTCAGGGAGTTTATCGTTGTCATCTACTTCTACTTGGTCGCGATTGTTTAGCCGTTCAGGTACTTCGCAGTAGAGGTACATAACTGTCGTTGATGTTGTTGAACGCGAACTCTGTCTTCGTTGTCTCGGTCGGAGATTATAGCGTTTGTTGATCTCCTCTTTTCCTTCTTCTACAGTGCTACGTTCTTTATTCGCTCCTGGTTGTGACGTATTTCCATGAGTTTCTGTTTCTGGTTCGGAATCATCGTCATCTAATTCCAAAGGAACTAGTAAGTTGACAGGTCTTCTTATTGTTTGTCCTCCTGGGAGCTTTACTCGAACTTCCCTTACTACACCTTGTTCGTTTTTTACTAGTTCTTCGATACGTCCTGTTTTCCTTGAATATCTGGGTTGCATCGCGTCGCATATCAGGACTACGTTTCCCTTCTTTGGGGTTAGTCGCGAACCTCTGTTTTTGTTAACTTGACGCTGACGCTTTTAACGCGGTTAAGTACTGGGATTGCCAGAGTTCCCAGTACTTTTCTGTTCGGTTGCACGCGTTGCGTATTGCTTCCACAGTTTGTTTCTTCGTGAGTAGTATCCTCTCCTCTTCTCCCGTTAAATAGTCTGGGTCTTCGGTTTTGTCTTTCCTCACTTCCATTGGGTCCTCGATTTCGAATTTGGATTGGAGGAAGTCAATGGGCCGTAGTACTTCGTGGTCATCGCTTTCTGCATCTACGTGAAGAAGCGGACGCGTATTCATCATCGACTCGATTTCTACCATCAATGTAGACAATTCATACTTTGACGGGCTACTCCTGTCGACTCGATTTCTACCATCAATGTAGACAATTCATCCTTTGACGGGGTACTCCTGCCCACTGTTTTGTACAAAGCTAATTTGACTGATCGAATCAGTCTTTTGTATACTCCACCTTGCCATGGAGCATACGGCGTTATGTACTTCCATTCTATCCCTCTTCTCTAAATTTCACTCGCGATTCTGGGGTCTTCTCTTCTGTTCTGAGAGGCTTCCGATAGTATCTTTTCTCCTAGAATAAACGTCGGGGCGTTGTCACTTGTAATGGATGACGGGACTCCTCTCTTGCGAAGTATCTTCGGAGCATCTGTAAGAACGATGCAGTTGATACATCTGGTACTATGTCCAGATGAACTAGTCTGGTTGCTAAGCATGTAATGATGCAGCCGTGGAATTTTCCTACGCGATCGTGGTCTATCTTGACGTTCAACGGTCCGAAGTAGTCGAGTCCTACATGACTGAACGGTCTCGATCGTTTTACTCTAAGCGACGGAAGATCGGTCTGTTCTGGATATTTGTATGGTAGACTGCTTAGTCGTTGACATGGTAGGCATCGTCTTATCATCTGTGTGACTTGTACTCGTAGTTTCGGAATCCAATAGTTTTGACGTATCCGGCACCTGGTATGGCCTATACTGGGGTGTAGATCAGCGTGGCATTCTTTTATAATTTGCCTAGCTAGCCATGTGTTCTGTAATATCAGTACTGGAAATTTCGCGTTTGGGCTCAATTCGCTGAGGCCCAGTCTTCCTCTACATCGTAGGATTCCATATTCATCCGAATAGAGATGGAGATGATGCAAGGACTTGATTATGGCTGGTGTAACGTGTGCTATTTGATGTTGTTTCGCCAACATCATGTTCGTTCTTGACATCTTCAGTACTTAACGCGTAGCTGAAGGTCTCGTCTTTCACTTGCAGTAAGGGTGACAGCTTTATCGGGTGTACGGTCCTTCGTCTGACCTTTGAGACGGTTACGCGAACAAAGCGAAGTACGTAACCTACTACGCGTTTTATGCTGAAGAATTTCTCAAAGCGGATGTTCTGGAATAAATCTGAAGGAGTGGTTTCCTTGTCTTCCGTGACGCTTTCAATTGCCACATTAGCGCTTCCCTCATACAGTAGTTCGCGAAATGATATGTCACCTTGCATTTTTGGGTGCAGATCGCTGAAACCAAAAGGAATTTGATTCCAATTGATAGTTTTGATGACTATTATTGGAAATACACTAACATGTGCCCTTGTTGGAAATTCTAGATTTTTTTAAAAAATTTTGAACTCATTTTCATATGCATTTTTAAACGAATGTATCTTAGGAACCACTGAACTTCTGCTTGTCTTGTAGTGATATTCTGATAGAGCATGATTAGCTTGTTCTTATAGGCTATGAATTTTAGTTCCAAGGCATTAATAAACCATAGAATTTTTTGTGTGAATTTTTTCATGGTCAAAAAATGGTGGAACCACAGGACAATCTTTCATATAAAATTTCATATATCAGTAACCAGCAAATGAAATACCATCAAATTAGGATATGTGATAGCATAAGATTTTCTCTTTCCCATGCATATCGAACTTTGTAGAATAGCCGTCTATTTACAGAGAAAATAGCTAATAAAATTGCGTTTACACAAGCGGCCGTTTTACGAATACCCGGAAGTCATTCGACTCCAGATTTCTCTAGCGCATAGTAGACTTATTGCTTGTTAGGTACTTAACAGCTAGCATAATAATCCCTGCTATTGTTTAGAAAATCATGTGTTGTTGTATGCATCACTATCCCGCCACCGTACGCTGCGCGGGTTTGTGCCCCATTTTCTCTCGGTCCAGCTAGGAGACGATTTTCTGAACAACAGCGAGAATTATTTTGCTAGCTGTTAAGTACCTAACAAGCAATAAGTCCACTATGCGCTAGAGAAATCTGGGGTCGAATGCCCTCCGGGTATTCGTAAAACGGCCGCTTGTGTAACTGCAATTTCATGAGATATTTTCTTTGTAATCAGACGGTTATTCTCTAAGGTTAGACACGCGTGGGAAAGAGTAAATCTTATGCTATCACATATCTTAATTTGATGGTATTTCGTTTGCTGGTCACTGATATATGAAATTTTATATGAAAGATTGTCCTGTGATTTCACCATTTTTTGATCATGAAAAAATTCACACAAAAATTTTTATATTTAATTAATGTCTTGGAACTGAAATTCATAGCCTATAAGAACAAGCTAATCATGCTCTATCAGAATATCACTACAAGACAAGCAGAAGTTCAGTGGTTCCTAAGATACATTCGTTTGAAAATGCACATGAAAATAAGTTTAAAATTTTTTTAAAAAATCTAGAATTTCCAATAAGGGCACATGTTAATGTATTTTCAATAATAGTTATCAAAACTATCGATAGGAAACAAATTCCTTTAGGTTTCAGCGATCTGCACCCAAAAATGCAAGGTGACATATCATTTCGCGAACTACTGTATCTAGACTGTTCCAGCGGTATCAGTTTGAATGCTTTTTCCCATTTGCTTCTCTTGTCAACGAGGAACGGTGGTCCTTTCCACCAAAAATGTTCCTTCAGCTCGATTTTATCTAATCCTCTTGTGGCACAGTCTGCCGGGTTTGTTTCTGATATGCCCGAGCTTACGGCGAGCCCTTTGTCTTCCAAGTTGGCTACAAGGTTTCTGATTTCTTGCACTCGGTTCCTTACGAACGGTCCTATACCTTGTTTTGCTCCTGTTCGGATCCAGTTCAATCCAATCTCGAAGTCCGACAGGATCACGGCTTGTTCAATCTTTACTACTGTAGTCATCTGCGTTACGACCGCGTTTGTGAGACGCGAAGCTAGTAGTAACGCGTTAAGCTCCATCTTCGGTATCGTTGGTTTCGATTTTAACGATGGTAATTTTCCTTTAGCCATAATTAGTGTACTGGCTCCTTCCGTACAGAGGTAAGTGCAGGTAGCTAGTGCTTGATTACTCGCGTCTGCGAACGTGACTATACTTGCTTTTGCTCCTTTATCGAGCCATTTGCGCGAGATCTTTGTTTGGAATCCGTTCATACCTTGGCAAATTGTTTTCCACTTTTCCACCCATTCCTCGGGCAATGGAGTGTCCCAATCGACTTGGTCTTGCCCCAGTGATTGCATGAAAATTTTCGCATTGTGTACTAACGGTACCATCCATCCCATGGGATCATAGATCGACGCGATTGCACTTGCTGCGGCTCTTTTCGTGACTTTCTGCTGTTCTGGTATCCGGCACTCGATCAGTAGTTCATCTTCAAATGTGTCCCATTTTATTCCCAATACTTTTGGGACGTTCTCCGAGGACCTATCGACTTCGGGTATCGTGCATTTGACATTTGCGTCGTTGCATCCAAACTCGCGTAGGTTCATCTTCAGCTCATTGAACATACTTTTCGTTTTCCGATATATGTTGACGGCTTCTTCTACTGTATTTGCTGTTAGCAGTAGATTGTCAACATAAAGATTTTCTTTGATCTCCTTCACTAGGTCAGCCTCCTCTCTGTATTGATCTAAGTGGAAATGTGTGGTCGCTGCCAGTAGGAATGGCGATGATAAGAGACCGAAAGTAACTCGTGTCAATTTGAGTACGCGGATGTTGCTTGGACTAGGTTGAGACTTGTAATCGTGTAGCCAAAGGCAACGCGTGGCATCTCTGTCGATCTCTTGGAGACGCACTTGTAAAAATGCCTCTGATATCAACGCGATGGCTCCTACTCTGAAGCGCAAAAGCAGACCATACAGTTTGGGTAAAATTACTGGACCTCTATGGAGAGCATCATTCAACGAAGGTTTATCCTTGAAGTGGGCAGACGCGTCGAATACTACGCGCAATTTGGTCGTGGTTTTTTGCGGCGTTAATACGGTCTGATGGGGGATGTAATGAATCCTCCCTTCCGTCTTTTCCCACTCGTTTTTCACGTCTTCCAGTTTTTGTCTGGGGGTGCGTCTTCCATGAAAGCATTAATTTGGGATTCGAGGGATAAGTTGTCAGTGTCTCCGACATGCTTTTCCTTTGCCTCCGTTGATTCGCCTTTCAGATTTGGGATTGATAATAACTGTCCTGTCAGGAGATATCCTAAACGGGTCGGTAACATGAATAGACCTGACGGTAAGCGGATCGGGGGACATCCTTCCTTTATAAATGTCCACACTTGGTCACAACCCAGAAGTATCAACGGTTTCGAGTGATGATTGCGTAGAAACTTGCGAAGTTGGGTCGTGTAACCGTATGTACTCGATGTATTCTTCGAGAAGAGGTGGGGTTTTGAGTGGTTTTATCAACACATTGTGTGTCAATAAATGTAGCGTGTGATTACATCCTTCTTTATCCCACATCTCGAGGACTACTTCGCGACTCAAGCTTTCTTTTGCTTGTTCTGATCCGAAGGTGAGCAGGTTTACCGGTTTGGTTTCGAGTATGGGCAATTGCAATTCCTCTGCTAACGCGCTATCGATGAACGATAATTGTGCCCCAGTGTCTAAAAGTACCGGTATCCTCCTTAAGTTCTGAGTTCTTGGGTCTATTATAGTTATTTCTCCTGTCGGCAAATATGTTTCCGCTTTTCTTTTGTCGTCTATTGCCGAGTGTAGTTCTGCTATATTCGTCTTCGTCTATTTGTTGTTGTACAGTTGACGTCGATACTTGTTTTATTCTCTGTCTCTCCTTTTCGTACTGTTTAGATTTGGGAGAGTATCTCGTAGTCGACTCTTTTGTGGATGGTGACGGTGCCGAGACCTTGTCCATGTTATGTTCTCCTCGTGTTGATTTTTCGGATGCAAAACATGACGAAGAATGATGTGGTCCTTGACAAATGAAGCATACGCGCCGTTTGCACTCTGACGTCGGGTGTCTTGGGGAGGCACAAATGAAACATAATTTGTGTTCTCTGAGATAACGCGCACGTTCCTGTGGTGTTTTGTACTTGGAGCACCTCAAGGCTTTGTGGTCGTCTCCGCAATACATGCACGAAAAGCCTGACTGTTTCACTCGCACTCCACTGGAATTCCCTGAGTTAGTTGCCTCTGATGTCGAAGTGGTTGTTCTTCTGAGGTATGATGTGACCTTTTCCTCCCTGGTTATGAATTCCTCCAAGGACTTGAGAAGGTCCATAACTTTGGCTTGTTCACTTGTTCCCGTAGTTTGTCTCTTTTCTAGGACTCTTCTTTGGAGTTTTTTTCTGGAAACTTGGATAAGATCTGTTTTGTCACCTACTGGTTGTCGACATGTTGTCCTTTGTTTTGAAGCTGGACTACTATCGCTTGAATTGCCTCTAATAGTGTCCTTTGGTCTTTCAGAGAAGAAGTCGAACGTGCTGATATTGTGTCCAACTTGTCGATGAGGGAGTTAACCAGTTCTTCTTTGTCACCGTACTTGGTTCTGAGGTATTCAAGGGCTGTGGCATAGTTGCTTCCTGTTATCTGGAATTGTTTCACAGCATTGTACGCGTCCCCTTTCAACGCCTTCAAGAGGTAGTTGAACTTGAACAGTTCCGGCAATGGTTGCGAATGGACGTTGGCCTCAAATAGGGCCGAGAACTTATCCCATTCCCAGATATTGCCGTTGAATGTCGGTATTGGGACTGTTGGTAATTCCACTCTGCTCTGTTCCCTTGACATCTCCGTCCCTATTCTGTCTTCTCCATTCAAAGTGACTTGATTTCTCGCGGTATTGTACGCGAAGGACCTTAAACGCGATTCCAACTTGATGCTGTAATCGTACGCTTCGTCTAGTAAAATCTCCGCTTTCGTAGCGTATTGCTCAAAGTCCTTCTCTTCTTTTTCTGACAGTTCCTCTGTTTCGTCTACCGCGACCGCGTATTCTTTCAGTTCTTCCTTGACCCTTGCCGTTCCTGCTTCAATTGCTCCTACTGCTTCCTGAAGTCTTCGATGAGCGTCTCTTTCCCAACCGGTGGTGGAAGCTTCTCCGAACGCGTCGTCGAATTCTAATTTTTCCCCTTTTAAGCGCTTCAGGACGTCACCTAGCCTATTGCAGGACTGAGTTAATAGGCGTTTATTAGTGGCAAGTTTAGCTGACATTTTATAGTAGCCCTTAGATAATATTCTGAGACTATAACTTGTCCGAGAGTTATGTTCACTAATAAATGGAATGAAGATAAGCTTCAAATGACTTGATCACCCACGTTTCCAGTGTTCACGTGAGCTTCCACTTCCTTAGTTACGAGTGATAACGCGATATGTGGCTGTAGTACGCGAGACTACTCCTGAAGTTGACACGGTTATTAACTCGTAACTGGAGATAACTTGTTCGAAATAGTCGATCTCGCTAACCCACCCAGCTGGAGAAACGCGATTTCTTATTCTTTCTATTGAGCTCTCGAAGTCCACACGACTTCTAAACAGGTGTTGATTACTCCCAGAAATCAACTTGAACAGTGAACTTACTCTAGAAAAGAAAAACGCGATTAGCCTCCCTTCACAGTGGTCAGGAACTCCACTCTACTGGGCCGAACGCGACTATCGATTTTTTCTATCACCGACGAAGTCCACGCGACTTCTAAACAAAAGCTGATCACTATTCAGAAATCAGCTAAAAAAGACCTCCAGTACTCACTAAGGGAAAACTTGTCACCGCTGAAGTATCCCGTGAACGCGAGTACCGTACTTGGTTTACCAGAACTAAACTCGAAGTGATTATCGTGCTCACTCGTAAGTTCTTGACTGGAAAACCGACCTGTTCCTTTGGTTTTTGAGCAAATCACCAACTTGAACCAATTGAAGCCGATCCAAAAATTGAATCGGCCTATGCACCAGTTGAAATGACCGACGTCGCTAGCTCGCCACTTGTGTGCCACGCGGGTAGAATTGTCTTTCAGGCGCTCGTCGGTACCTCAAACTTGGGTAATTAAACCTTTATCTGGTGTTAGCAATTTAAACGATAACAACGTGTGAGGCGACAACATTAAATCGACAAATCGACAAATGGCATGTGATAGCAAAATATATGTGTGTGAGAGACAGACATGATTCTTCTTCGAGTTCTTGGAAGATGAGATTGAACGGCTAAATGACGATAGAGAGCTATATCTAGCACGGGGATGAGCATTCCTCGAGTCCTTGGTTCAGTTGAGGCGAGTGGCACGAGAGTGAGACTCTAAACGATCAACTACACAACGTCTAAGTGAAGGTGTTCGAGATGGACCTACTTAACGCGAACTTGCTGTATACATCCAAACGCAAAAACCCTTGGTGAGACTTGTGCAGGAACTTGAGGCTTGACCGAACGCGACAACGATACTAAGGGACATCTAAATAATGCGCTTTTGACTCGAAGAGAACGTCGAGAAACTAGGAACACAGTAAACATAATAAATGAACGCGGAGAACGGCCGCTCACCTTTTATAGCGGCCTAAGCACTTGGGTTTCGCGCACATTCTAAGAGTCGACGTGCCCTTTATCCCTGGAGCGCGCTATCTGAGTCGACGGCGTCGACATTGGTGTTCACTTTCCACAAATACTTTTACGCTCTGTTTTTGCTCCTTTCTTTTTTTGTTTCGCAGGATTTCTCGATGACAGCGATCTTCGAATTCTGTGTGCTGTTCCTGACACTTGCTGCGGCAGCACAGCATGTGCTATTCAGGTTCGTGACTCAACGTCCGACAAGTACTGCTGAACATCTCCACCAAGACTGAATCACAGCCATGGTTCAACCATTTATACCAAAATGTCCAGCACCGTTGAGATGTTTCATTCAAATTGACTTTGGTTTTGCACATGAAAGCAGTGATAGCTTTCTACGAATACGAACTGTAGCTTTCTTTTCGGGTTCCATGGGTCTCTTTGCTTTCACGCATATCAAAAGTTGTGTTCTCAATGTTTCGGAGGTAGTATCAAGATCAGTTTTGAGTAATATACCCTAATATCTCCATTTGAAGGGGACTGAGCATGTTTTATATGCATAGGTCATATGTAACGACAAGTAAAGTAAAGCTAAAGCTGCTGGCGTCGATCAGTCCACCAAAGACGCGCCACAGCTTTCGTGGTCCATTCAAATCCTAGAGACATGGCAGATCCGTAATTGCCCTCTTTAACACATAACGCACCGTGTGCGCCACATGGTGGCGCACGCGCTGGCTGGTCACTGGGACCTCTTATAATCAATTGTTTTGTATAATGCTTATTGTTTTCAGCTATGAGTCATGACACACTTTTTCATATAAACTCTATGTACGCAGAAAATATCTTGGTTCGTCAAAATCTGGATTTAATACTGAGCTATGGGAAGAAAATATGATTTTTCGATCAGAAACCTCATCTAGCAATTTATATAGAACAACTTAAGAGGCTTTTGTTTCTCCTTCAAGTGCATTAAAAATGAACAATTGAAACTTGTGAATTGCATAAATACTAAACAATTGAAGTTCGTGGCAATTGAACAGTAAATTTCTACCACACCATAACAATTGAGCAATCCGACGGCGAACGGCACCACCGCCCCTTCACTGCTCCCTTGAACCTGCTCATAACGATGGAGGCTCGTTAAATAAACATCATATTTGTGCTCAGGGTGCGAAATAACCCTTCTAGACGAAGTTTGAGCCAAATATAACCGGCGTGGCGCACGAAAAAGAGCGAGGAAAAACGTGTGCGGTCCCACGCGCCAGCCAGCGGTAAAAGGGCTTGGTGCGTTATGTGTTAAAGACTTGCCAGGTGTTCCAAGTCATCGTCTCCACCTTCCCAAACAAGTCTCGTACGAATTTACACGACCACTGAGGGATGGAAGGCTTGGATATCCCGGGCGGGGATCGATCGCTCTACCGCTGTGGTATCAGAAGTGCCTCTCTTAAGTTGGTTAGCACCCCGGTATTATTGTGGTAATCGAGGAATGCTTAGATGACAGAAATAGACAATCATTATCGTCGTTGGAGAGGATTGCAAAAGACCTGTGCAATTCATGTGGTATACAAAACCCCATGTGGTGTGTTCACTTGAGTTTTCGGATTTTCGTAGGTTGTCAATATCGGGCTAGACACAAAATTACACAGAACATCTCTAGAAAACTATGTTTCACCTCGTCCATTTGCCGGGCAATTATACACTTGTCAGAATTTTGTTATTACTAAGCTAAGGGCAGCCATGTAGGAACTCCAGTTTAGCTAGACTAGATACTACTTTCTCTTCTTGAGCAGCTTTAGATCGGTTTTGAACAAAATTTAAAACCAGGGCTGTGAAGATATGACGAATAAAGGGATGTCACTAAGTGGAAGATTTCAGAGAAGGTTTGATAGAAATTTAATCCCAACGGAGCTGGAAAGGCACCACCGATTAAGGTATCTCACCAAGTAACATGTCTGCAACATTTTAATGATGAATAAACAGACTCATCCAATGCAGTGCATCAACACAAAAGCCAAAATCGCTCTCTGCTCACAGCTGGACGCCAAGTGCGTAATTCCATCTAGGTTCCGTACTCGTCAGAATTCATTTCGAACGAGTCCGAAAATCCCAAGGAGTTTCTTACGAGTACAGCAACCACCAATACTCTCGGTTTTGCGCTGGCCACATTACATTCGGCAGTAGAAGATTTCTAGATCTTACTAGAAATGTGCTTTCCTAATGAATGCTCACCTTTTCAACATGGTACAGTGATTGTGAACACAACCGTTGAGAGTTTTCGATTTCGGTTTCTTCTCTGGTCTCCTCTTCTTCGTTCGCGAGTCGTTGGGTGCAGAATTCGGGTCTGAACAGAAGTTCTGTACAGAATGGACTCGTTTCTTAGCATTTGTAACAGTAAATGTGGCATTGCCACTGTAAGCGGTCTATCCCTAGACATGAAAAATGACACACTGCAAACCTTGCTACATTGAATAATACTAGTCTCAGCCTCGCAGCATATCTACTCGTTTTGTAGTGGCTTTGTGGGGAACACTCTTGTTTGGTGATAATAAGATTTTCTGCGAATTCTGTGGCTTTCAAATCGATGAGAAATTTAACTTTCGTGCTGACAAGAAAAGGTTACGCTCATTTGACCAGAAGCCCACCGATTTTTGTGTTAGACGTCATCACTCCGTAGAAATGAGTATTGGTCCTGTCGTCTGATTTGGACCGAACACTCACGGATCTCTCAATTCATTATTCTATCAACAACATGGAACACCCGTATAATCTTTAATTTAGGTCGTACTTGTCTGCAGCTGCCAAAATCGATTTTGAAAACGGAATTTAAATTTGTGGTTACGGGGCGGGGTACACCACATCTATTGTAATATTTGTCGAAAATGTCAAGAAACACCCCCTCTTAGCCGTCGAATCTGCAAATATTCTCGATGACAGGGCTGTTAATGAGACCCGAAGGCTTCACATTTGGAAACTGAAGTAGTCTTCTGTTTGGCTTTATAAATCTGTTGAAAGCAGGCAAGGTAAATTCTTCCGATTCACGTTCCCTTGTGTGGTTTAATCAATTACTGAGACTTATTGTTCAGTCGAAATAAATAGATCAATAAATATTTACTTTGCAGCCATTGCTCGAAGACGGTCACGGGACTCCCTGAGAACATCCCAGTTGTGGAGAATTGATATTACCGATATTATTGTACATAACACTGCAGTCTCCGTGCGCATACCTTTCTACTCAGGGTCTGCTCCTGGTTGCGCTATCGTTGCTCAGCTGGTGAATAGCCGTATTCACTTAACCGCTTTGATCATCACTTTCTACTTATCCAACATCGAAAAACTGGTGATAGTGACCGCACCTAATACGGGAAGGAGTTTGTTATTAGATACTAACAAAGATCGATACTCGCAATAGTGTTTCAATGCGAAATTTATGATAATCTGTTGACCGTTTATCCGTTCTAAGCAATACGCTAGAAATAAATCTGTTCAAAGGAAATATTGGTGACAAGAGATTTACCCGGTCGCGGTTGAATTTTAGAAACGATTGAGAAGAGCTTGTTTCATCCTGGAAATATTTTATTCCTCTAACGAATCTCGAAATCTTGTTCAAATTGTTCTCACTACCATGTTGAGTTTTGTTTTGTTGATCATTGTACTTTTCAGCACCACATGTGGAATTATCGCATGTAGTAAATTAAATTAAATCAAGCTGATCAAAAACGTAGATGTTCATATCTCATTAGACAGCGATAGTAACTGGAGATTCAACGTTCGGAAGTTCAAACAAAGGGGTCCCAACGCTTTGTTCCTTTGTCATAGGTTGGTGTGGTCTAGCGATCGGAGGAGGTGCTCTGGCCAGAGCTTCCGCATCCCACGTAGCGCGCTTTTGCGTTTGTCAGCAGTTTGGCCTTGTCATCAAGACATGACAGCCGACGACATCAACATCCGCAACCCAAAGCGGGGTTTGCCCGCTCCCTCGATCAGTATCGATGGACGTGAACTAACTCTAGTCGTGCTCACAACGCGTTCGAAACGAGATACGAGCTTTACAAGCGATACCAACACATTTTTTGTTTACTAGCCTTAGCGATGCTGTTGTATTCGATCTTTATATCTTTTTTCCTTTTGGAGAATTCGCGTCTGCAGAAGTTTGCAGCAGAGGCATGTCTTCAGCTGACTGCCGTTCGTTCTGGTCGCTGTGTCACTTCTTCGATGAAGGGCGGACCGTAGAAAATAGGTTTCTTCTGGTGTGAAGGGAGGTTTCTGGTTTTTTTACAGCGAGAAGAATTTTCATGCTACCTCAAAGATATTTCAGAGGTGGAGAAACAGATGACGATGGTGTTTACATTGTTTACTAAAGTTACTAAGAAGTAAGCGAGAAACAGACTCCCACAAAAAAACAAAAAATGCTAGAACTTATCCTCTTCTGCCTTCAGGTCTACAGGAATCATATCCCAATACCCTGGTTCTAAACGTTTTCTCAGTCTAGGCGCAGACACTATCTAGAGGACAAATCCATTACACTGTCCTTCCTTTGTCACAGCTTCGCAGTGCGTCACCACATCTTCGCAAGCATAAAGCTTCTCAGGAGTCACACCTAGTCGTTGCTTTATGTCAACGTACTGTGCAGCCAAACCGGACACCTGACCGTAGTGAGCAATATGGCAGTTGGCTAACTCTTCTGGAGCGAGCTGTTCCTGTAGTGCGTA
The DNA here is from genome assembly GCA_030553155.1 of Nippostrongylus brasiliensis. NCBI lineage: Eukaryota > Metazoa > Nematoda > Chromadorea > Rhabditida > Heligmosomidae > Nippostrongylus > Nippostrongylus brasiliensis. Next base: position 36,372,844 of record CP130735.1, on the reverse strand, counting down.
CGAGACCGTTTTATTCGGAGAAAACGCCTTCCCGATTTCAAGGATAACAGGATGGCGATGTTCTGCCTCCGCCTGTGATTCTCTGTGAGAAACGGCACCATTCATGCTAAAATTGATGGAGAACGGAACGGCACTCATTGGTAGGCGATCCAGCGATGTCTTTTTCAACGTTGTCAACTACAGTCACAAACTATGAAATACCTAGAGACCATTGTGACTATAGTGACCACATACGTATAGAACCGGACGTTCCGCAACAGTGAAGCGGAGGCAACGCCGCTTTGTTGCGTCGAAAGCCGCCGTTTTCGTGGCCTACTCGTGGTGGCCCGGGTGGAGCCTACTGCAGTTCACGCAAGGCGCATATTCAACAGGGTCCCCGAGTGGTAGCCTGGCGAAGGCGGATATTGACAATTTCCAGAACATAAAAAATTTGTACATGAAAAGATAGAGCTCGATCGGCTGAATTCAATCGTAAACTCATCTTTTCGAATACGCAATTTGAAAAGATATAAGTAAAAGGGTATTTTAGCGCGCGAAAGCGCCGCTGCCGTATCGTGCGGTACGTCCGTTACCGTCGGACCTCCCTTGTCAGATTATCTTTTGTTTTCACACATTCATAGAAAAGCGTCTCTAGATAATTGAAACCTGAGACCGCGATTGTCGGGTATTGGATATGAAAACGATTATAACGCTTCATTTTCGCTGCCACTGCCCAATGAATAACGATGTCCTATTGAGGTGTGATCATCTGGAACGAGCAACTACAGTACCGGACGCGCCGCAACGATAAAACGGCGGTAGCGGCGCGACGGAACGCCGAAATGTGCCAGTTCGGAGTCCACGCGTGGTGACCCGGGCGGAGTCAGCTGCAATTCATTTGCGCCCCATACCCAACGGGGAGCCCCGCAGTATGGCTTCTTCGAGTAAACCCGTGGGGACTTCTACATATTGCTACCTTGAAACGCTTGGAAAAGACGCGCCGCATATTCATAGTCGGCGAGGAAGGGGCGGAGGCTAGTTGTTGGTGAGTCACCAAGGGGCCAAAGCGGTAACGGGATCCCAAAATCGAGGGGTCAAAAAATAGACTGAAAGCAGGTTTCACGAATTTGAAATAAAAAACAGCAAAATTGTTGGTCCTCCGCGATGTTCAACAAGCAGGGATAGAAGTGTTTGGAGGGAAGTTCATCCCATGCGTGTCGAATTGCTGCTAAGACGCACTAATATATACTTAATTTTGCAAAAAAACAGAATTCTTTCCTGAAGAAGTCGCGCAAAATTTTCTGTTGAAGAAGCAGATCTTGCCGGTATTGGAGTTCGACTTTTTCGTTCTGCGTGAAACGCCGCTCACACCACGCGCATTTGTGAAGGAAAACCAAGATGAAAAGCGGCAGGGCACAGTAATTGTTAATCGGCTCGCAGAACGAAAACCTCGCTGTTCGGGGTTTGGTCATATAAGAACTCATGATAGTTTTTATTCTTCTTGTGAAGCTCTTCTCTACCATTTATATCATATCAACACTTTTGTGTCTACGCGCCATAATGGACCTTTTGCGGTCCTAAGTTCTTTGTCAGTGTTCTTTAGGAAGGTCCATCGAGTTTTTCTTCTTGTGAAGAATTTTTCAAGAATGAAAGAGTATGGTTCACTCCCTTCCTTAGCGATGACGTCGATTGCGACATCTACCAAATGGTGCCATGTGAATAATTAGGTCGTTCAGAAGATGTAAATCACCTTTCGTCCTCACCCTCTACGCTAACGAAGATGGAATTATACTTGAACCAGCGAAAACTGAATTCGAAGGAAACGTCACTTATTAGCCCGCGCATGGTACAGTATATGTAGTACCGGACGTGTCTTTCGATCAAAAGCCGAAAAAGCCGGCAAAAACCGCTCCAAAGCGGCTTTTTTGAATAACTTTCTTACAATTCAACTATTTGTGAAATAAGGCCTCAATTTGAGCTCAACAGCTCGAGCCCTATCGTTTGGTGTATAAATTACCCAGACCTGAGAGTTTTTACGAAATATCGATTTTTTTTACGTGTCCCTCGCATAAATCGATTGCCTTGTCGTTGTCGGTGGCCCCAACAGGGGACCCCGTCAACGATGAGGCCAACAGGAGGCCCCGCGTGGTAGCCTCTTCGAGCCACCCCGTGGGGACTCCCACTCCTGGCTCGGTGCAGCTCGAGCGCCGCATATTCATAGGCGGCGAGGAGGGGGCGGAGCTTAGTCGGTGGTGAGTCACCAAGCGAGGGACCGAAGCGGCAATGGGATCCGGAAATCGTGGGGTCAAAAAAATCGACTGAAAGCAAGTTTCACGAATTTGGAAAAAGTGTACGTGGATAGATAGAGCCCGATCTGCTGACCTCAAATCTAAGGCCCTTGTTATACGTTCGCTCACCCCCCAGCGTAACTCGTCCATTAAGTGTCAGACACCGTGGGGCCAGACACGTTTGTACGAGTTCACCACGCCAGCGTCACCATGATAACTCGTACAAACGTGTCTGGCCCCACGGTGTCTGACACTGAATGGACGAGTTACGCTGGCGTATAACGTATAACAAGGACCTGAGCCTAATTTCACAAATAGTTGAATTATAAGAAAGTTATTAGAAAAAGCCGCTTTGGATTATTATTGATGGCTTTTCCGGCTTTTGCTCGAAAGACACGTCCGGTACAGCATGTAACAAGAGGCGCTACGGACATCAGCTCGATCCGAACCCGAGTTAGCCAGGCCTTCCATCCTGTGGGATAGGGTAAATTGATAATAGATTTGTCTGCGAATGTGAAGATACTGATCTGATATAGTGGCTGACCACTACATCAGATCAGACTATATCAGACTGTATCAAATCACTGTCTTCACAAACGATTTTATGAGCCAAATAGTAGGCATTCAGCATGCCTCTACGATTCTCCGTGAAACACCAATGCGGCAACACGTCCTTGAGGGATTGACCGACGTCGACCACCTCACCCTTTTACCTTTTACCACCTCGCCATCTAAGTCTATCCTTCTAGGGTAATTGCAGTTACCAGTGGCGAGCAAAAAGTGACAACTGAGCCGACGTCCGCTGTGTGTGTGTGCGGCGAAATTTTGATCTGGTCAGGTCGCTGGGTAAGGTAAACAGCGAGCGGCGTGCGCGACATGTTAGCACTTGCGATTGGTCTCCTATCTCCAAACCAAGCAGCTCGCCACCATCGTCCTCACCTTTGCCGGCTGCTCACCACAGTTCCGTCAGCTGCTGCACAGCCGTTCCTTCTACAGTTGGCGCCTGGCCACCTCGGGAAATAAGCATGACGTTGTTGTTCTGCTGCCGTTTTGTCAGTCCGCCAGCCACCGGGCTGTCGTTGTCCACCACTGCTGCCCGAACGAACCAGTTTTGTCACTTGGTAGCTACTCTAACTGCTAGGATTGCTTTCGTCATGCCGTTGTTGTTCGCTGCGTTTTCCGTCTTTGTCGTCTCCAGCATCTTATGACTTCCCACTTCTTCAATTCCACTGCACTTCTGCAATTAATGACGAACTCCGGTACAACTTTCGTTAAACAATTACGGTATTCAACACCGAGATTCGGAATCAGAATTCAGTCGTTGGCAGTAACCGCTCGGTCAGTATATGTAATGTTCTCATTGTTCCTACATGAATTAAAAACAAACAAGCAAACAAACGATTGGTTCCTGTGATTCTGACATGTGGACCAGCCGCTTGGAGCCTATTCCCTTCTGCTACGCAATTTCTGATATCCTTCCTGCCAAATTCTAACTGGAGAACTCTTTCTATGAATGAACGATTTCTCATGCAGCTTATACTTTTCTATCACAAGGCCAAAGAAAAAAGGGAACGAAAAAAGCTAGTATTCCTCGATTTGATGGTCGACAAAGTTTTTAAATTTACCAAGACACATCTGAAGTACGTTGTCCTCAGCATGCGGAACCTTCAAATTGTTCTATTACAGAAAAACTGTGATCTGATTGGGCTTCTCACAATTGTACCCCTTGGTCTAATACCAACCCACCTCGTTCTGGTTGAACAAATTAACGAACAGAATCTCGAATTATCCAAATTTACTCTGCCTGTGAGACTTTTAAACATCATTACTAGATCAAATTTCAGTCTCCTGTCGTCTTAAAGATGGGAATCCTAGTTGACTAGCCGTAGTGGCACCATTGGGAATCGTGGAATAATACATTACCATAACACCTTACGAATAACTTACGGGTGAAGTTGCTCTGAATACTCTCTAGAAAAAGTATATCCTTTTGTTTGTAAGGATTGAAAACAATTGTACCGCTTTGAGCAATTGGCCGGATGAACGTTTTGTACGCGTTTATGAGGACCCTAGGATTTCTTGTTCTAAAAAGTCGGAAAGGATTGTATATGCGTGCCAAACCCTTATTCAAGTTAAATTCGAAGGCATTTGCATAGTTTGACACAGCATTCGAAAGAGAATCCTTTGCTCCTTCGAAGTGTCATGCTACTACTTCGTCGCACTGAGACATGGTCTCTTTTGGATCATATTGTAACAAGTTAAAAGAAGCACAACAGTCGGGGTGGAAATAGACCAGCTTTTTATGAGACCCTTTAACCGTGATAGCCGTTTCAATAAAGCTTCGAGAATGGTTTACAGGTATGGCATACTACAGTACCGGACGTGTCTTTTGATCAAAAGCCGAAAAAGCCGGTAAAAACCGCTCCAAAGCGGGTTTTTCGAATAACTTTATTATCATTCAACTATTATATTTGTGAAAGTAGGCCTAGATTTGAGCTCAGCACCTCGAGCCATATCGTTTGGTGTATAAATAACCCACACCTGAGAGTTTTTACAAAATATCGATTTTTCTGCGTGTCCCTCGTATTCATCGATTGCCTTGTCATTGACGTGGGCCCCAGCAGGGGACCCCGTTACGGTGAAGCCAACGGAAGGCCCCGCGTGGTAGCCTTTTCGAGCCACCCCGTGGGGACTCGCACTCCCCTGTTGGGACCCCCGTCAACGACAATGCAATCGATAAATACGAGGGACACGCAAAAAAATCGATATTTTGTAAAAACTCTCAGGTGTGGGTAATTTATACACCATACGATAGGGCTCGAGGTGCTGAGCTCAAATCCAATGATATTTATATGCGGCGAGGAGAGGGCGGAGCTTAGTCAGTGGTCAGTCACCAAGCGAGAGACCGAAGCGGACCGAAATCCAGGTGACAAAAAATCGACTGAAAACAAGGTTCACGAATTCGGAAAATGTGTATATGGATGGATAGAGCTCGAGCTGCTGAGCTCAAATCTAGGCCTAATTTCACAAATAGTTGAATTATAAGAAAGTTATTCGAAAAAGGCCGCTTTGGAGCGGTTTTTGCCGCCTCTTTCGGCTGTTGATCAAAAGACACGTCCGGTACAGTACGTCGTGGATACTGCTATCAAAAGTCCGGAAACCTTCAAGGAAAGGGTTCAGGAGTTCCTTACCACCTACCTCATAATGGAATTTTCCTATAATGTGGTGTTCTCTCCAATTCCCACGTGACATCCTCGCACCTCTCATGGGTAAATTTTTCTCTCTGTGACACTCTTAGCTGCTCGTTATTTTTGGTTCGCTCTGACTCAGCGCTCATGTCCGACGAAAACGCCGGCTGCTAGAGTTGTCAGCGGTGGTCGTCCTGTTGAGTGAGCGACGATGTCCCCTTCGGGTGGACTGTTTGCTGAGCGTTCTCTTGTTTTCTCTGACTTCCACACAGGCGATCCGTTGAGAACTGGCCCGAGCTACTAACGAACCCACTCGAACATCACTATTCCGCCGAACACCTCGAGACCTGCGGCACTGAATTTTCCGGCAGTGATTAGACAGCTTTACCGCTTCTACCTCCTTGATTACTTCGATCTTACCCCCGTCTAAGCAGTCCTTCAAACCTTTCAGAGTCGGGTAAATTGATGCCAGACTTGTCTGGGAAGGCGAAGACGCTGACTTTTGTAACAACTACCTCGGTCAGTCGTTTTATACCCCAAATACGCTTTCACCATGTTTGTATTATTCTGAATGAAAGAGAAGTGCATTGCACGCGCATCTCACAGAAGTGATATGGTTTTTTGAGCGAGTCCTGTACCTTCAACATCTTCCAGCTGTGCTGATGTTTTAACAAGCCAGTCCTTAGTTGAGCTCTTCTGCTTGTTAGTTTTTTCCTACTTTTACTTTTTCTTTACTTCCTTTCCTTTCCTGTTGCTACCTCTGCTACGACTGCTACGATACAACCTCGTTATGTCCTTTATCGTGAACTTTGGTCATACACTAATCAAGAATCTGATGGAGCTTCGGCAGTTCGTTCTATGATTAGGTTGCGAACCTTCCGTTTGAATATTTTTTCATTGCATAGTAAAACTTCTGCTAAAGCTTCTTCATTTTTCTTTCGATGATATTTCAGTAGGGTGACTAGAGCTCGTCTGAAATATCTATCGCTCATTCGATTTCGCTGGATTTTTTTTCAAAATATGAAGCCTAAACTAGGGGGTGTCAACTGCATCTGCTCAATGAGCTTTGATTAGGGCCTTCTGCTGCAGTGTCTAAGCCCGAAACTTTGTGATGTAATGGAGTAAGGTGTTCTGTATATTTCTTCAGAACATGTGGGTATTAGGAAGTTAAAGAGGGCTACGGTGGGCTTGAGAGTGAAGCGCACCGCCAAGCTCACCTAGCATTTATTAGGGTGGGTTAAAAGCCGGCACAGAAGTCGAACCATCGAGCACCTTCCACTACTTCGTAGAGGAGTTACAGTGCTCATCTACCGTAGCTGCAAAGCGTCCTACTTTTTTAGGAAAGGTACGAAAGTGTGGCCGAAATGTTACCCACATTACAGAGTGCGGTAAAAGTTCTCGGACACAAACACATGGCCGCCTAAACGGCACGTCTCAAGTAAATGAGATGAAATTCATAACTCTTATTGTCTTTGACCACACACATATAAAAAGCATCTAAGTTTTGAAATGACCTCCTTTCGCACGAATACAGGCCCTAAGTCTCTTGGGGAATGCGTCTACGGCGGCACGCAGGACATCTTCATCAATTTCCTCCCAGGCTTTCTTCAAGGCTTCTTTAGGAGAATCAGTGCTGGCGTGGGATGCTCCGCAGGCTCAATCTGGTCCTTCAAAAAGGACCAGATTGAATAATCCATCGGATTAAGGTCCGGGCTATTCGGCGGCCACTGTTTTGCTGAGATGAAATCAGGAAAATTGTCGGCATGCCACTTCTATACGACTTCGGCACTATGAGCAGGTGCAGAGTCCTGCTGATAGGTCCGAGTAGTGTTTTTGAAGTGCTGAGAAGCCCATGGAAGCATTTCTTTCTTCAAAACTTCTTCCAGGAACTGTGGCTGTCGATTTTCCCGGACGTGTCGGTGAACCTGCGTGCCGCCGTAGACGCGTTCCTCAAGACATGGGGCCTGTATTCGTGCGAAAGTAGGCCATTTTGAAACTTAGATGCTGTTTTATATGCGTGTGGCCAAAGACAACCAACGCCATAAATTTCATCTCATTTGCTCGAGACGTGCCGTTTGGGCGGCCAAGTATCTGTGTAGAAATTTCTGCATTTTGAAAGGAACTTCAACTGGTATAAAGTACCTGTAGCAAAAGCACCTGTGGTAAAATACCTGTAGCAGATCATAAATGATTGGACTACTACTACTCTACTCATAGCCGGAGACCCCAACGGCTTGGTCATTGATCTGGTGCAGAATCAGCGGCTCGTTCTACTAAACTCTGCACTCTCTAAATTACAACTGATAGTGATATACCAGGTTCCATACGATGGATTTTTTGTGGTCACAGCTAGTCTTACGCTACACTCAACACTCCTTCCTTAAGCAACCACCATCAGCCATGTCTGTAAATTAAAGTGACATTCGATAACTTGACCTAGAAAAAACCTAACAAAAACGAAAACGCATTTCTTCCATAGAAAGGAAACGTTGTAAAGGTGTCCTTCGAGGCGTCAGCTTTCCAAATTGAGAGTACGAGACATGCCGTACTACTTATCACTAATTTTGCTTTCTGCTGCTAAACCTCATATTTACCAACTTCCTCACCGGCTCAGTTATGGCAATGAACGTACTGTGAGCAGAATCATTATCATATAAATTATTGAATTTCACCGGCCAGTTCACCGCCAAAGTGACTCACGGCGCGCTGATGAATCACGTTTTGGCGGGTAACCGAGGTGAATATCACTGTAACCGACCGGTAAACCGTTCATGAATTTCGGCACAGACGGGTGGACAAGCACGATTCTATCGAAGGGCTTCCATCTGTCTACCGTCGTTACAAAGCACGCGACAGGCGCCTCGCCCCGACTTTGCGTCAATGCGGCTCTTGACGCGAACTCGGTGCGAACTTGGTGAGTTGCAAATTACGTCTGCGCGTTTGTATGAGGGCTAAAATCGACTCGATATCATGGCTATTTTACAGCTCTTGGAGGAGAACATATATAAAAGGTAAAAAATGTCAAGGGTATAGGTTTGTTATTCACGAAAAAAATCACTGAGCTGACGACGGGGTACGGTAGACGAATGGACTCTCTTCGATAGAATCGTTTCATAGACGGGTGGGAGGCTCTGTCAGTGTGGCGGTAGCGCCTCTCACAACAGAGGTGCGCCACCCCTCCATCATATTGTGGCCTCGTACAAACTGGTAGAGTTCCATTGAGGATTTTATTAGGGATTCCATCTGAGCACCACAGCTGGTGTTTGGTCGAAGGTCGAAAGACCCAAAACCGGAGTGAGCATTGGTTTTTTCTTTACTAAATTCAAATTTCTGCAAGCAAAAATCAATAACTTTCGTAGATGTGATCGCTGAATGGCCGAACCCATCGAACTTACCGTCTCCTTTACCGTCGTCACCGTGTCTGAGCCCGTGAGGTGGTCGAACAGCTGTGTTTGTTCGTCTCGTTGTAAACTTTTTCAGGATCGTTCGCTTCTATTTACAGCAACACTCATCTGAACGACGCCCTAGAATCATCGCAATTCCTCAAGGTCGCGCACATTCGCAGCTCCCATCGGCTGGGTGTTTTTTTACCTCACCAATGGACCGAGCATCTGTCTGCGGTTTTCTTTTCGGTTGAACTGATAAATGCCTAGAATGCGATTTCTCCAGTGAAACGCTCATTTTTCGAAAAAAAATAGATCATTTGGCATGATCTCGTCGCGTTATTATGACCGACGGGTACAGTTGTAAGAGGCTTTACTTCCATTCTCACAGTCAGCAGTAGTTTATTCAACGGCGAATTCACCCAAGACGGAGGACATGTCAGTTGATTTTAGCTTCGCTGAAAGGTATCACTCAAGCTTTGACTTGTGTATGTTTCTTCACTCGAGTGCATTCTGCTATGGTTACCGGTCTGTCTCGAGGCATTTTCAATTTTCGCGTGTATTTCGTTAGTAATTCGGCACAATTATCAGGGCCTTCTTCTGTAATTTCGCTAATGTAGAACGGATATCTAGCCCAAATTATTTGATATATTGTTTGGGCGTCTCTACGTGTATATAAAACATTTTCATCGACCTCGAATTCTTCGATTGGCGCCATTTCAACCTTCTCGTACTTTTTGGCTTCATTAACGTTAATGTTTTCCTCGGCTTTCACCGCTGAGGCTCGTTTTGGTTTCGTTCCGCGCGGTTTTGAAACACCACATTCTTCATTCTAGGTCAATACTGTTCTTTGCTTCGGTCTTTTTGAAAGCCCGAAGCGTTGAGACATTTTAGTCGAGCAGAGCGGGTTGATATCACCGTGGGTGCTAAATACAGTACCGGACGTGTCTTTTAATCAAAAGCCGAAAAAGCAGGCAAAAACTGCTCCAAAGCGGCTTTTTCAAATAACTTTCTTATAAATCGACTATTTGTGAAATTAGGCCTGGATTTGAGCTTAGCAGCTCGAGTTCTATCCATCCACATGCATCCAAGAGCATCCACATGCACTTTTTGCAAATTCGTGAAACTTGCTTTCAATCGATTTTCTTAACCCCTCGATTTTCGGATCCCGTTGCCGCTTCGGTCCGTCGCTTGCTGACGCACCACTGACTAAGCTCCGCCCTCTCCTCGCCGCCTATAAATATGCGGCGCTGATTGCACCGAGCCAGGAGTAGGAGTCCCCACGGGGTGGCTCAAAGAGGCTACCACGCGTGGCCTCACGTTGGCCTTGTCGTTGACGACAACGACAAGGCAATCGATGGATACGAGGGACACGTAAAAAAATTGATATTCCGTAAAAACTCTCAGGTGTGGGTAATTTATACACCAAACGATAGGGCTCGAGCTGTTGAGCTTAAATTTAGGCCTTATTTTTCACAAATAGTTAAACTATACGAAAGTTATTCAAAAAAGCCGCTTAGGAAGAGTTTTTGCCGGCTTTTTCGGCTTTTGATCAAAAGACACATGCGGTACTGTAATGACCAGTCAATCCTACAGTCGTGCAATCACTCCACTCCAGGCTGACCGTGCCCTCCATATCTCTAAGCTCAGATGTGCTCGCCAGGAAGGCGAAGACGTCGACTAGAATAACGGCTAGCCGCAAATTGTTGTAGGGGTTAATACGATTTCGTCATGTCACTCTAAAAGCATGGAAGATTAGTACGTGGCGCGCTTTTAGGAGGCAGATCAACGCCTTCATTCGTCTTACTAAGCGCTCTACCTTTTGCACTCACTTTACTCCTTTGAGTCCTGTGTGATCGAACTCTTCTGATCCGCTAGAACTCTGGCGTCGTTGATGTCGTTGATTCAATAAGCTACCGCAACAGGAACTGTTTCCGTTTTTGTACTTTTTAATTTCGCCTCACCTATTCATCGCTCCATTAATTGAAACATATATGCCTGGTTTTAACCTTTGCTGATGCACTTACAAAAACACAAATTCCATATGTCCTTCCTCATGACTTTGATAAAGTGCTTAATGCTGGACAAGTAAGTTTCACCCTCCCCCTCCAATAATCTTCCTGAAAAGCTGAATGGAGCTTCTAAGGTTCCCTAATAAGCTTCGGAAGAGCGAAACGGACTACTCTTTTCCTCGATGTGCGCAAGAAAATGTCATTTTCTTGACATATTTTGTTCAAACAAAAAAACGTTTTGTTTCGTTTTTCGTTTGAAAAAATGTGTCCAACAAAAAATGTCTCCAACCGAGACGGGGTACTCAACCCATAAACAGATCGGCAAAAGCACAAACATCCTTGAAAACTTCAACGAACTCTCAGACCCGACTAAACCTGCACTCATCCAAGTGGAAACTCTTTTTGTCGGATGAAACAGTCGTCCATTTATAGGCGACTGTCGATTCGCTGCCCTTTGTGATCCGATTTATAGACGTTCGAAAACACAAAGAACGTCAATCATAGCGATGGGTGAGCAGCAGAAGGTGCGAAGTACATCAAACCGTGGGCTTGAAATCCGTTCGGTGTCTTGGAAATCTCTACTCTTAGCAAGATTATTGAGTTCAGCTCTCGTTTTCTTCCAACATTCCCAAAATGTTGAAGAGTGCCCTATTCGTATTCGAGTGGCTTATGTGACTTTCTCTTTCCATTGCGAAAACTATGAGGAAATATCGATTCATTCTCTGAAGTTGATCCTATTAAATAGGCCCCATTGCTGAAGTGTTCTGTCGCGTCTCGTTCTTGGCCTTGAACTCTTTCGGCGCCATCTGACTTTGCTGGGATTAGGTGAATTTGAATTCGTCTTTCATTTTCTTACTACTTATTCTGAGGTTCTCACTTACTTTTTCTCTCACTTTTTCCTTCTTCTTACTCTTACATTCTTACCCACTTTTCCGAGGTTTTACTGCCGCTTCGCAGGGTGTTTATTGGTCGCACCCAAATCTTTCGGATGCTTTAAACGCTTACAATAGCAGGTGGTGTTGGAGAGTTGATTTGTGAACTTTATCGCTGCCTTCAGGGTCTTCCAATTCTCTGCTGTCTTTCTGGCACTCAGCTCGTACATGCTAACGATCCCTTGAATAGCCGGGTGTTATCTTTATAACGCTGGGCATAAGCTTAATATCAGCCCATTTCGCTTTTTCTTGCATCGGACTCTTTTCACGACATATCAATGCTAAGCACTTGTTGATTGGTCTTCTTCGACGTTTCTGTTTGAAGATGATTCTGGTTCTGTTTTTGCTGGTGCACCTCAATTGCCGTATCACAGTGTTATACTGTCCGCACCACAACGGTCTGTTTCGCACCTTGCATCAGCTTCGTGTTCGGTAGTTTATCAGCAACATAGCGGTTTGAATAAGTGCTCAGTTTCATCAGTAGCTTATTCGCACTTACTGCTACGGCACCAGACATACCTTTTGATCTTCCGTAAACCCGCTTGGGAGCGTTCCAAAGCGGTTCTTTTCGTTAACTTTGTTGAAACTCAATTACTTGTAAAAATTTACATACACATGAGCTGACCCGCTCGAGCTCTATCGATTGGTATTCAAAAACCGGTACAAGTGTAAAATATTGCACCTTTTGCAAAATATGGTCCCTTTTGAAGACCTATGCTATTCCGCCTGGTCGGCCCCACGAGGGATGTGTATTTTTACAAATAATTTAGATTCAACAAATTATTGAAAAAAGCCGCTTTG